>OY757912.1:113031650-113271650 GCA_963585895.1 Sepioteuthis lessoniana | reverse complement strand
TTAACTCGTGTAAAATAGTTATCGACAACTGTTCACTTACGAATCACACACACACACACACACACATACATACACGCACTTACGGAGTCAAACAAACACATACAAACCCATGCACATATATATATATATATTATAACAGTGTTGGTTGTCACTAAATCACTTTGTGGGTTTGTGTCGAACCAAGTGCAATATAATATGGAGTGCTCAATATTTAGGATAGAGCTATTATATAATAATAATAATAATAGATAAATATATATTATCATAAGGGTTTTCGGACTATTGTCTTCGTCTTTATTGCTATTTCCACAACGTTTCATCCGATATGTCCTCCTGCCTTCTTCAATTGTTTGTCGAACTCGGGAACCCTCACGGAACTTCGAACTACGTCCTTTATTAAATCAACAGGGGTCGTCTGTTCTGATTCCGTTAGCCATAACCGGGTACAGATTTTAGGTATTCCTGTATTGTTACTCGCCTGAAGTGAGGATTGAACCTGCAACCTCCAGATGATTGTCTCCTTAGAAGCTTAGGGAACCAACGTTCATTAAACACTATATATGATAAAAAAACGTTTTGGTGATTCAAAATTTGGGGTGATTTAATACACGATGTCGATCATTACAAAATCCCATCGGTTTTTTGACTGTATTTTTTCGATTTTCGATTCATTTCATTTTTTTAACTGCCTGATGATTGTTGTTTTGCAAAAAACTCCATGAAACCCAGGGGTCGCAGTCTAAATTCCATGAATTAAATATATATATCTAATATATATATATATATATATATATATATATATATATATATAACAGGATTCGGCATTAAATAACCACGTGAATAAGCCATTAAGCCATATAACCAATAACTAAACTAGAAGCTTGCCTTATTTCTATGCTTAAACTTGCTGTAACTTCGATCCAAACTTTCCTCGCATAATCTATGCATAAACAAAGTTGAGATAAGTTTGATGTAACATTGTTTACTATTTATAACCCCTGTACATATAATAGGTACAAATATTCTAAAGACGATTATCACATGTGAATATATGGCAGTCATCGTATTGTAATAATATTTACCACATATATACTCGTATAATCAACAACCTTGAAGACCCATTTTTCACCTCAAAACAAAGGATCGTTCAATACATAAGATATGTTTTTGAAACTTACATTTCCCGGCCTAACCTTGCCATTACTTCGAGCCAAGGTTTCCTCGCATAATCTATGAATAAACAAAAGTTATTAGTTAAGATAATAAATTAACATTGTTAACTATTTATAACACCTGTGCTTATAATACGTATAAGTATTATAAAAAAAAACTTTATAATTATAACTAAAAGTTTTTATTTAGACATTAGCTAAGCGATACAGAAACATGTCGGTTAAGAGGAATGTGAAATTAGACGGAGTAATAGTTCTGATGGCCAATTTTTTTAAAAAGTAATTAGCCAAGGATAGTGAATTCTTTATTCATATTATTGTAGGAATATGTACAGATGTTATGTTTCAGGATAATAGACTGCTTAATTCATCTGGTAACAATTCATCGTAAAACATATTTGACGAAGGCATGTTAACGATGTACACTGTGTCTCTTTGTTTACTCGTAAATTACTATCGTCATCTCATTGTTTATTGTATTGCTTTGATTTTCATTGTATTATTGTAGTTTTGAAAGTATAAATAAGTGTTTGAATGTATTCTCTTTCTATCATTGGATTGGCTTAATATAATTCTTTGTTTAAGGGCATATCAACCTTTGTTGGTTTTTTTAAATGCCAATGCCATCCTAGTAGAAGAATAAGAGTGATGTTATTCATCTCATAGCTCGCAGGGGATAAAGAGGTTCACTAATTTTCTTTATTTGAAGCAATACTGCAGTGTGTTAATTATTTATATTAGATAGGAATACTTGATAATTAGAATTAAATTTCGTTGTTTTACTTTCTTTGTTTAATGGCATATCAACCTTCATTGGTTATTTAATCCTTGTAGAGGAACAGCAGTAATACTATTTAACCAATAGCTGAGAGGGGCTCATACGTTTCCTAAGAGTGAACGTAGTAGCGCTACTGGAGTTGAAACTCACTTATTTCAAGGCTGCAATTCAGCTCTTTCGCCATTATGTACCATAGCCATGATATGGCTAAATGTGAAACGTATATTAGAATGTTCATAACATATATACATAGAACATAGGAATCTCGAAACACAAAAAACACTTACGACTTCTTGGTTCAGGTACGAAAAATTTTTATTACCTTTGAGTTTAAAGGTTCTTCCTCATAAGGAGAGAGATACACATTCTTTCTATCCTGGCTTTTTCATCTGCAGCCCCCCACCCCATCTCGTGCGACACCTGCCCAAGGCCTCCGCGAGCAAGCGAAAGTCAACCGTCTTCTCACTTTCTTCAAAATTCTCAAAATCCTCCGCGCGCTTCCGGTGCGTGACGTCATTAGCACTTGCTAGCCCCGTTTCCCATCTGGGCTATTGTGACATCTCTGAGTGATACGTCCGCTGCGCCCGAGCGCGCGTGAACACTTGCGTTAATGTTGCACCTAAGTAACCCATGTGCTGAGCCGAAATGTTCTCAGCCTAACTAAACCCAAAGGCATAAAACGAAATCCCTCGGCCATTATATTACAATTACTCCACTGTATCATGAGAGGTTGAAGAAATATTTTTGTAGGCTAGCATTGCCAAAACTTTGGTGTCGTTCATTAAACACCATATATGATAAAAAACGTTTTGGTGATTCAAAATTTAGGGTCATTTAATACTCGATGTCGTTCATTACTAGAGTCTGAGAGGTGGTAGTTGTAGTAGTAATAACACTTTATAAAAAAATATTAGAATCATTTTTAAGATCTTGATGTCTACAACAGGCAGGATGTGACACAAGGTTAATTTTTATACCAGTTTAAATTCGTTTTTTTTCCTTTCCTAAACCAGTTATCATACTAAGGCTAGAGAATCCAGTTTTCTTTAGCCTTTTTATAGCTGGGGAGTGAAGAAGAGGAGGCATGCTTTTCCCAAGGGCATTTGCACAAAATGAAGTGCAAATAGTTTCGTCTAGCATTTGAACTTTGTTCTCAATTTCCTTCCACGATAACCGTTACGCCCTCTTTAGCTATTGATAAAAGTTCTTTTAAATCACTTAATCTTTCAATTTAAAAAAAAAAGATTTTCAAAACGTAATAGTATAAAACAAACTTTGAAGCAAAAAGAGATTTTGAAAACAGCTATTAGAACAGTTTATTTCTTATCTTTAAGTATAAATGAAGTTTATATAAAACTAATCAAACATTCTTTTTTAAACTGTAAAAAAGAAAAAATGAAAGATAGAAAAAGGCAAATTTGCCATTTTTATATTACAGTAAGGAATATATATGGCTTATTTAGTCGAAAACTTTCACCTTTTAATATATGAACATCACCCCACAATGTCAGCGAATTTTAGAATATGTAACTATATGTTCTGCAAAGGAGTAAGACTTTTCCTGGGTATGGTAGATTCCAGTTCTGAATATCTTTTTCCTGGGTATAATAAACTCCAGTTCTGAATATCTGAAGAGTTTTAAGTACTCCTTCATTGGCATTACTTCCAAGTCCACTCTGACTTTAAGTGACCCGTTAGGGTCTCATCTATGACTAAAATAGATCTGTTTGAAAATTATTTGTATTTTATAGGACCATGTGCACAAAACATCTTAAGAAACAACGGCATAAAAAGTGTAAATATGAACGTGCAATGAATGCAATTTCCTAACTTCTCGGCATAAAATAACCCTAGACGGAATAACATACCGTTAAAATTAATCATATCAGCATCACCCATTCACTTTAGGACTATTATTAACTTAAACTTAAGAATCATTTCAACGTTAACTCTGGGTTAGCAAAATTGTGAAAAACTAGGTTTAACTAATATTTTTGCTTGTATTTTAAAGACCTCGCTCGTGGGCAGTGTAAAGCGGCGTAAAGATTGTCACTTACAAAACTTAGTTTAGTTTGGCACAAGGCCAGAGATATAGAACACCCAGAGAGAATCGAACTCACTATCACAGTAAGCCTATCTTGCCAACCATTTTACAACATAAGATTCGCATGTGAATAGAATTGAATTTATGAAGGAAGCACGCTCACGTGTTAGACAATGATTGAGCCCTTTTTGCATCCTGACTTGACAAAGGTCTCGTCACTGGCATTAAACGATACTTTACATTGAAGATTTAAGTCAACTTTAAGATATCTCTGTACCGACTAACCCAATACTAATTGTTTCATTTTACTATAGAAGAAAGATCTTGCCAAATGATTTCCTTGGTTCTAGTGATAACTGTAAAAACACTAGAAGGTAACGTGATTGACAGAGTCAGTACGCATGTTACTCTCTAATAATCGAATCAGTAGGCTAAGTATAAAAATGAATGTGATAAAGAAAACTTAAACTGAAAAAGAAAAGTAACCCTGTCGACGCTGACTGTATCACCTGCAAAGAAGTAAGACCCTTCCAGAAAATAAAAGGATGTCCTGGATAGGACACTAAACTATATCTGGTGATGAGGCTCCAGTTTTGGAGATATGGGTAGTGTGGAGTACCACGTTATTGCCATTACTCCCAGGTTCACTGTGACCAATAGTGGTAGTACGTGTTTAGATCCCATCAAATAGATCAGTTTGATCTGGTTTGATTTGGTTTTATGTCATACCAACCATTGTTGGTTATTTAATGCTAAATCCATTTTTATACGTATATATTAGATATATGATTTCTAAACAACATTTTAGACAACATTTTAAAACAAGCCTGAGCTCATTTTTTTTTTGCACACAGTTAAATGGTTTCACTTATTTCTATCTAATACGAATAATTCTATTTACTATTAATCATTTGTTTGCACACATTTAAATGTTTTCAAGTATTGCTATGTAACACTAACAGTTCAATTAAATATCAGTCATTTGTTTATATACAGTTAAATGTCAAACAGTTCTATTTCAAATAATTCAGCTTAGAATGTCAACAAAGTTAAATGGTTCCAAGTATTGCTATGTATCACTAACAATTCAACTGTTTATAGTCATTTGGTTACACACAATTAAATATAAAAACAGTTCTATTTCAAACAATTCAGTTTAACATTAGTACACCGCTTAAATGTCAGACAGTTTTATTTGACCCACAGATAGGACCCTATCAGGTGTTACCACTCCGGTACAGAGTGAACCTGGGAGCGATGGCAATGAAGGGGTACTCTGTATTCAACAAAGCTCCAGGATTACTGAAGATTCACCAGCAGATTGTTTAGTGTTATATCCTGGACACTCGTTGTGGGAGTCTTACCCCTCTTCAGCGATGCAGTCGGTGTATTTTACAGCCCCAGCCGACTTGGTCGAGATCAATTTGAAAATCATTAGTATTGATTGGAATACGTGAAACCATATAACTGTGTCCATACAAAATGATTACCATCAAATAGAAATAGTTTTTTGGAGCCATATAATTGTGAATGAATTATTAGTATTTAATAAAAATACTTGAAACTATACAACATTGAGCATATTCTTTGTATTAGACAGGAATAGTTGATATCATATTAACAAGTGATTAGATAAAAAAGTGCTATTTTAAAAAATGCTGGGGAATATGGGAAATAAAGTTAGGATTATTTCAAAATATTTACAAATAAATAAAATCTCGGCATTAGATAACCCATGAGGAGCTGATATGCCATTAAAAAATAAACCAGCCAAACCAATGAGAAAGAAAGCAAGTTAGGCAGAAGACAAAAAACATTCTATTGCTTGATTATATGACGGGTAGAGCAAAACGTTTAAGTCTCTCTTTTAATTGAAAAGGCGGAAAAGCAGCTTCAGATTAAAGGAAACATATTATCCAGAGAACAATGGTGTTGGTGAAATCATATCCAGTTATCTGGAAGCAATGAGTTCAATTCATATGGCGTGTAGTAAGAAAAGTTGTATACTTATGGTTCTGTGGAACAGACGCGCAACAATTCAAGCAGGAATTAACTTGGAAGAACTAACCGATTAATAAGCATGTACTTTAATCCTGTACTTTAATCTTAAAAGTAAATAGACTTTAAAAAATTATTTTTATAAGAAGATACGCTATGTTCATCGATCTGTTGTATATTGACCCTTGATCGAGCCGTCAATCAGAGATGTACCTGTGTAAATAAGCGGAAGAAGCGGAAGGAAGAGGGCGTTATGAAAGAATATAGGCATGTGTCGACGGCAGTTGAGTTAGTTGGTACTGGAAGGCCAGAGTGCACACCGAGGGCTGTGGCCCTCAGCAACCCACAGTTGAGCAACCACAGCCAAGATGCGGAAGAAGTGCTGCTATGGCCAGGAGAAAAAGTTGGGTCAATATAGCAGTCTGTCCCTGTTTCCACTCATCTCTCACACACCGCAAAAACATCGAGAATGAAGTGTGCGAGATACATATTTTTATTAAGAAGTGTGTTCCTTCGTTCATTGAAGTACGTAATTTTCTTTGATTATGCTTCCGCTTATATTTGTTTATATATGTGGCTATACAACAAATCAAACAGAAGATAAATTTGAATGTTTTACTGGTTTAAATGTTTTCTGCAATTGCACCAACAGATTGGCGTATTTTTTGTAATTGTTGCTATAAAAGTTAATTTTATCCCATTCTATTATGCGAGGTATAATGTATTCAAATTAAAATATACAGACTCTAATTTAAAGCTATTTGATAAGATAATTGGAAAAATTAACATCAATTATTTATTAACTCATATAAATCTAGGAAAAGGGAAGTAAATCCGACAGTATGAAGATGTACCAGCTTGAAAAAACATAAGGTGTTCAAAGGTTGATTTTATCAATAGTTGAAATATTTTCAAACATTAACCGTTTCGGTTTTTTAAGCATTAAACTTTCATCAGGGCGTTTGAATATATTGTATCAGAATTACATATTCAAATAACCTGATGAAGGTCTAATGTTTAAACATTTGCAAATAATTCTATTATATATCAAATCATCCTCTGGAGACCTTGTTTACTGCGAGCAATATTGAACAAGTCCTGGAGGCAACACCCCACCAAAGCACCAACTATACAGCCACCTACCTCCCATCACGAAAACTATCCAAGTTAGACGAACCAGACATGCAGGACACTGATGCAGAAGCAGGGACGAGCTCATAAGTGATGTACTCCTATGAACCCCCACATATGACCGAGAAAAAGCAGAATGCCCAGCTCGAACATACATACAGCAGCTCTGTGAGGATACGGGATGTAGCCCTAAAGACCTGCCAGAAGCGATGAACGATAGGGAGAAATGGCAACAGAGAGTCAGGGATATCCGTGCTGGCAGCACGACATGATGATATATATATATATATATATATATATATATATATATATATATATATATGCCCCGGTGATTTGTGTTCGAATTTGAGATTCGTTATTCAGAGGCAGTGTAGTGTCTTCTATTTTGGGTGATTATTACTTTTCGCGTTTCAAAAGTTATAATCTTAGAAATGGAACCATGACTTATTTTTTATTTCTTTTTTATTTACTTATTAATTTTCTGTACACACACACACACACACACACACACATATATATATATATATATTTTACCCAGCTGTTTTATGTTCGAATTTGAGAGTCGGCATTTTTTTCTGTGCTTATGATGTACCCGATATACGTAGGAAAAGGCGAACACTTTGTACGGCAGAATCATTGCTAGAGACGAAAAGATCGAGGCAAAACGACTAAGTTGGAAACATCTGCAGCAGAATTTAGTCAGCAAAGAAAGGCGTGTCACCGTCTGCTGGACTAATTTTCTTCTCTGTCTCTCTCTCTCTCCGTCTATCTCTCTGTCTGTCTCTTCTTTTGGTCTTCCAGTTTATTTAAGGGAGAGTCTCCGTAGCGTAGTGGCTAACGTTCTGGGCAATGATATCGTAGGTAGCTAGTTCGAACTTCAGTCGTGCTGTTACGTTTACCTTCGGACTTATACCCTTGAAAAAGGTAGAGACCTCATCATCCATCAGCAATCGGTTAAATAGTACAACTGCAGTTCTTCTTTTTGGATGGCTTTCAAATAACCCATGAAGGTTAAACGAAAAAAACATATTTACTATTTTAGTTAAAAGGTAGGTAAATATCATTTCAATTCAGCAATGACTTACGAGAAAGTAAAAAAAAAAATGAATTAGCGAAATCTGCCCTGTTAAACTTACTTTAGCCCAAGGCCGGAAGTAAGAGTCCTTGGTGAGAATCAAAATCACGAACAAAGGTTTGCTAACCTCAATCACTAAATACCAAGCAAGGCGCCCATCTTTGCGAGTTGCTGCTGCGTCAGAACTATTATATGGATGCACTACCAAGATGCTAACGAAACGCAAGGAGAAAAAGCCATATGAGAACTACAAAAGAATGCTACGTGCTGTATTGAACAAATACTGGAAGCAACACTCCACAAAACAATAGCTGTACGGCCACTTACCTCCCATCTCTCAAACCACCCAAGTAAGACGAACAAAAAATGCTGGGAAAATTAAAGCCGAAATCATAAGCAACGTTCTCTAATGCACTCCTACACATGGCCGATCGACATACCTCTGCTCTGTGCAGACACTGGATGCAGTCTAGACGACTTGCCAGGAGCGATGGATGATAGGAACGAATATTGAGAGTCAGGAAACTTAATGATATCATCATAACTTGATGATGATGATGATGATAATGGTCCTGTAACTTTCCAGGTGTTTGGATTATCACGCTAAACAATTCTTTGTATGTCTTCTCTAAAAGTAATGAAAGGGTTACTTAGAGGTATCCATCTCCTCTTCGACTTACATGGAGATGGAGGTAAGTAGGTATTTACGACAGTATTATGATAGATAACTGTGACACACACGAACAATAGATAGATAGAAGTAAACCTGTTAATAGGAAGGTCGTTCAAAAACTTCTAGACCTCACCAAGATTTCAGATTTATTACACATCTCTCACCTTTGCATGGGCCTCACTTACACAGAAATTAAGACAGGAATCTGGATTAATTTTTCTAGTTTCATAAGAAATGATAGTGTGTTTCCACTGCAAAAATGTTCAGCTATGCCTCTTCTTTCTTAGTGAGACTAAGAACTTTTTGAGAGACCATCGTAATTAATTAATTAATTAGTCTACACTAATTGCTGTTTTCAACACCTAATATCGTACCCTTCAACAGACTGTGCTTTTCTATAAACCCAAGCAGCAATGTCAATCTGGACGAGAAAAGAGGAAGACGGAAGAATTGCGTAGCCTTACCCCAGTTTAGGTTTTCAATTGCAGCCGCTGGGGCTGGACCAACTTATGTTAGATTTTCGCTCAAGAGAAATAAAAACGAAGTTTTGAGTAGAAATAGAAATGAATCAATAATCTACAGAAGGTTTATCAATTTTATCGCTTTATCTATAAGAATAGAACAGGTACCAGATTCGATTAAAAATGGATTGATTTATCGATTATTTTAATTGGTTAAAAACGTATTTTTAACAATTTTGGAGGGAAAAATTTTCTTAACTTATTTTGAGTTTTGGTCCTTTAAAATTTGCGACGAAATTCAAATATTATAGTCTGCCATCTCAGAGAAATAAAAAAGGCAGTGTCCTTAACGAAGGTGCCATGGGGTCAATAAAAGCAACAATAGTAATACCAAAAGTACAGCTTCACGAGGTTATTTTTGAACAAAAATTATTTTTAGCCGAATTTTCATATATATATATATATATATATATATATACATACATATATATATATATATATATATGAAAATTCGGCTAAAAAATTAATAAAAGCAACAATAGTGATACCAAAAGTACAGCTTTTATTGATCCATTGGCAACTTGAAAAATGATAAATATCACTTTATTATCATAGTATATATATATATATATATATATATATATATATATACTATCATAATGAAATGATATTAATCATTTTTCACATAATTATGCATGTTTACCATGGAATTTCCCCTGAACAAGCTAGTTATTGATCCAATGATTGGATAGCGAATTAATCTATCATTAAAGTCGATTAGATGACCATGATGAATATTAAGACTGTTCATTGATTTTCTTCAAGTCAACGATCTTCTGCTTTCATCTTTTATACTCTTAATCAATGCACAACCAACCAGCTAACTCCATCGGAAATTATTAGAAATATATGCCAATGTCTTACATATGCGCGTATGTAATATACATACCTCAAAAGATTGACGTTAATAAACACATTTATTTAGCCCCGTAAAGAAAGATAGAAAGAACACAATGCTATCTGAAATAGCATGTTAAGCTATGAGACTACTCCCGGCCTCGCAAAACACGGAAGTGTTTCCACTTCCAATCTGCTGATTGAAACGGATGACACGACTAACTCGCTATCTGCTCTCTTTGTGTTTTTTAGAAGCAGACAACAGATCAATCACTAATCGGAGTCGCAGGTCAGTGAGTAAATGAATGAGACTACACAATAAAGAAAAGTAAAAAAAATAGTCGATGCCAAAAAACAGAGAACAAATAAGGCTTTGTAACAATTATAATATTTAGTAAGGAAAGAAAAAATGTCTTTAACAATGGTACTAGCATTCACTCTTCTCAGAGGTGGGGGGTTTAAAATCAGAGACCAGTTCACTGAGTATCAGTCAGTCGATTCCTTGTGTAAGCTTAGGCTTTCCTATTTTCGCGGTCTACAGCCTGGCGTAAGGCAATCTCAATGGTGATTATATTTGCATTCTCTTGATCTTTGGGACTATTCCGCAATATATATGTAATATGATGGACTTTCTTCACTTTCTCTACCCAGGTTAGTCTGGTAGAAGGCCAAGATGTGGAATCTAGTTGTCGCCTTTTTTCCGCTGACGTGTTACTTCGGGCTTTCTCTTTGTCTCTCTATTTGTCGTATTTTCTAAATTCATTTCGCTTTTTCTACACTCATGATAGTCTGGAAGAGGCCTAGATGTGGAATCTCGTGGTCACTTTTTTCTGCTAACTCATTGTTTTGCGTTTTCTCTGTCTCTCTGCAATTTTCGTGTTTTCTTTATTCACCTCGCTTTTGCAACACCCAGGATAGTATCAGAGCGATAGCGAATTCATTTCGTGTTCTCTTCGCGGGGCTCTTCTTTTATCGTGTTTTCTGAATTCACTTGGCATTTTCTATACCCAAGTCAGTCTCGAGGTATCCTATTTCGATTTCTATTTGGGTTTTTTTTTCATCTCCACGAGTTTGGCACAAGGGCATATCCCGTCCGCTCATCGGTGGTCTCTACTGTATCATATTATCTCAATTTCTCTTCACTTCTCTGTCTCCACGAGTCTAGCATAAGGACGTCTCTAGATATCGTATGATCTCAGTTTTACTTCGCTTCTTTCATTATGTTGTATATTGGTAAGACTTCATCACGCCCAAACAATATATAATATGGCTTTTCTCTTTCTCTCCATTCTGGGCAGTCTGGCGCAAGCAGTCACTTTGCATTCTCGCCGCCGAACTCTTCGAGGAAGAAGAAAAGCCCTTGTTTTTTATATACATCTTCATCAGAGGTGTGGTCATGGGCGAAGCTAAAAAATATCAATCTTTTCCTAAATTGGTTTCCAATAATCAACTCCACCTTACCATGTTTGTCACCCTCCCCTTTCACATTCACTTTACTCTTACATTTATCTTCCCTAAATTTGGAGTTATTACAATCCTATGTTCACGTGACATAACGTCAGTAACCTTTCATTCGTAATGGTAAGAGAATTGAATTAAAATTTTCCATACTTGGATTTTAGTTTTTAAAAAATTGCTTTTTCCCGAATTTTTCGTTCTCAGGGGCTGATAGACTTGGGGCTGACCTCCAGGTCAAATATCCTAAGCTGATTTTCTGCTTACCCTTGCTTTGTAGACAAAACAATCCTGTTTGGGGTTTCTGATTCATGAAAATAATTAATAACAACTGTTTCAATATATATACATTTTAGTTGTCTGAATTTTTGAGAAGAAGCCTGATGATTTTTATTATTAAGTGTTTTCGGACTATTGTCTTCATCTTTATTGTTATTTCCACAACGTTTCGGTCGATATGTCCTCTGGCCTTCAGGTGTTTGTCGAACTAACGGAATCAGATCAGGCGACCCCTGTGGATTCAATAAAGGACGTAGTTCAAAGTTCCGTGTAGGTTCCCGAGTTCGACAAACACCTGAAGGCCGGAGGACATATCGGCCGAAACGTTGTAGAAATAACAATAAAGATGAAGACAATAGTCCAAAAACCGTTATATATAATTTTTCGTCAATTTCTTTTTGGTCAAAACTACATTTTTTTAGATTTACGTCTATTCTCATTAATTTTTACTTTTTACAATGGACGGAGGTCATTCCTCTAAAATCCGCCTGGGCTTATTCTTATTTTTATGGTCAAAAAATTTCCTCGACTGACCTCTAACCTATGGTGCCACAAAGACATTGTAAGTGGGGACGATTCTGATTGAGTGTTTCATATTTCTGGCCTTGTACCAAACTAATCTAAGCTTATTCAATGACTTTAAAGAAAGGTTGAAATTTTAATTTCGTTAAATGTAAGTACATATTTACTAATAGCTCTGGTTTGGCTCAAGGCCTCGAATATAGAACAGCTAATAAGGGTCGAATTCTCTGTTCAGTAGTAATTGATCTTGCAAACCATCAAACCACAACGAAGTGCCCTGAATTTAATAAGCTTAGTTTGGCTCAAGGTAAGAAGTATGGTGCTCCAAGTAAGAATCGAGATCTTGAGTAATGGGTTTGTTAGCCTCGTCCATGTTAATTGCTGCAAGTAATTGTACCTCTTTACCCAAATTCTTCGTCACGAGAAGGAGGCGATATAAGGTTGATTTTAAGTGTAGTACAGCAGGCTTGAATTCAGAGTTTTCTTTCTGCTAGATTGGTTGCCTTGGCAAGGATAAAGGACCAAGTCTATTCTACGTAGCTGGAGGAAAAAGAGATGTTTTCATACTTTTCCCAAGGGTATTAACACGAATGGAAACACAAACAGATATTGTCAAATTAACAACAGTTTAAACAAGATCAGAATTTTATAGCCTTAAGGCTGAAATCCCAAACTTCACTGTCCTGCATACAAAAATTCTGCTGTGGTCGGCAACTGCCGAACAAAATGGCTGCGATCTTAAACGTCTGAATAAATTGGTTGGCGGGTTGCGAATGTCGAAGAAATTCCTGACGGGACCTCCATGGTATGAATTACGAGATACCAATGATATCTTCCTGATATAAACACATTTCTTTCTCTGTCTCTTTTTTTTTAATTCTCAATTTTCAGTGTCCTCAAATTTTTTTTTGTTTTCAGAAGTTTGAATGCTAAGTCGAGAACACATTATTATAATCTCTCTCTCCGGAGAATACCCAGTTAAAAGAAAGAAAAAACATTTCGGGTCACAAGAATTGGCTGGACCTACTTATAACAGATGCGTAAAATGATCTGAAAATGTGCATTTTTCTCTGTGAATTGTGGAACGTTTTAAGTGTGCCGGGTGGGAGAGTATGTGTGCTGGGTGGGCGGTTATGGGTGATGGTTGGGAAATATGTATATCGGGTGGGAGACTGCGTACCGGGTAGGAGACTATGGGTACTGGTTGGGAGAATATGTGTTTTGGGTGGGAGACTGTGAGTGCAGGGTGGGAGACCGTGTGCTCTACTTAACATCAAATGAACGAAAGGATTAAAAATGTTATAGACACTTGATTAACTTAAAAATTCAATTGAAAATTGGTCTAAGAAATGGATAGGTCTCACGTGTTAATAATAAAAATCTGGAATGAAAAAAGTATGGTTGATGAAGTCTTCAATTAGAACAACGATAAACATTTATTTAAAAAAAGGTAAAAAGAAAAAAGGTATTTATAGTTTAATTTAATAATATTGAAATTTAAGGTTACCAAAGCCAAATCCATTCCTGTAGAAAGGTGCTAGTGGTACTAAATAGTACCACTGGAGCATATCAACGTCCAAAAATATTCAACAATACGACCAAGATATGAATACGTGAAATAGACATATTCATACGGATACGGAAAACGTTCACAAATGTTCATAAATATATAGGAATCCGAAAACACTCGAAATTGGTTCAGGTACGAAACTTTTATTTACCTTTTTGAGTTTAAGGTTTTTCGACATGTGGAGAGAGAGACACAATTTCTTTCTATGCTGATTTTTCCATCTGAACCCCACCACGTGCGGTACCCCGCCGCAAAACTACTGGTCTGGCCTCGGCGAGCTCCGAAAATCGACTTGCTTCGTCCAAGCCCAAATCTCAACTAACTTTTTTTTTTCAAATTCCAAAATCCTCAGCCCATCTCTTCCGGGCATGACGTCATTCACGTCCCCGGTCGCATTTTCTATCTGGGTTTTTATTATGACATCTGTGATTGTCCCATCTGTCCTGCGCGCGCGTGAACACCTGCACTCAATGTGTGCACCTAACTAACCCATGCACTAAGACGAAAGGTTCTCAGCATAACTAAACAGAAAGGCAAGATATACAAAACGAAAATTGATAATATAAAAAAAAATCCTTCCGCAATTATATAACACCACTACCGTTTTTCTACAGCTAAAGGAATAATGAAGTTTATACCCTTCCAAAAGAGTATAAAGTGAACGCAATAGCTCAACTGGGGCTCGAATTCACTCACCACAATATTGCTGTCCAGTACGTCAGCCACTACATCACCGAGAAAGGCATGGCAGCTATCGATAGGCTATCGGTCATATTGAAGTCAGACCTGACCGATAAAATGAAACGCAGTTTCCTCCAAGCAGCAGTCGTGTCGATATTGCTATATGGATGCACTACATGGACGCTGACTAAACGGATGGAGAAAAAGCTTGACGGCAACTACACAAGAATGCTGCGAGCAATTTTGAACTAGTCCTGGAGGCACCCCCCCAAAGCAGCAGCTGTACGGCCACATATCTCCCATCATGAAAACAATCAAAGTTAAACGAACCAGACATGCAGGACACTGCTGGAGAAGCAGGGACGAGCTCATAAGTGATGTTCTCCTATGGACCCCCACATATGGCCGAGCAAAAGCAGGATTCCCAACTCGAATATATATACAGCAGCTCTGTGAGGATACGGGATGTAGCCCTGAAGACCTACCAGAAGCGATGAACGATAGGGAGGAGTGGCGAGAGAGGGTCAGGGATATCCGTGCTAGTGGCACGACAAGATGATGATGATGATAGATACCGGGCGTGAGACTTCTACTTAATTTCAAATGGAAGGTGTGTATGTGTGTGCATATGACAGTAATATCCAGATGTAGGTTAAGCCGGTTCCACACGTAATGTGTCAAGTTTTTCGGGGGTTGGTATCCGAACATGGTTCCTAGCCACATTCGTAGACCTTATTGTTCGTGACTGTTCATTGATGTTGTAGACAAGTTTTTTTTTTTACATCTTCATTAATCGGGATTTCTCTAGTTGCGCACAGAGACGCTTGAATCGACTGCAGGCGGGAACACCAATAACTTGCGAGTGGCTTGCCGTGGGACCCACTGGTGCAGAGGTCACTGCGACTAGATCCGCCGGATACCGGGCAAATGCAGGTCTACATTTGCAACTTTTACACCACCGAGAATTCACTTTAACACCCTTCTCCATTTGGTGTTAACTAGTGATATGACGTGGACTCATGTAGAGTAATTTGTGCAGTAGAGGCAGAGATTTTGGTCATTTGGTTTGGTTTTATGGCATATCAACCATTGTTGGTTATTCAACGCCAAATCCTGTTTTTACATATTTTTTTAGATACACCCAGTTAAATGATCAATCAGTTCTATTTCTAATTATTCAATTTAGCATGTCAACAAAATTAGGTAGTTCCATGTATTGCTATGTATCACTAACAATTCAATTAAACATCAGTCATTTGTTCACACAGTTAAATGATCGAACAGTTTTATCTCAAACAATTCAATCCAGTTTAAGTCATTTGGTTGTTCTCAGTTTAAATATCAAACAATTCTATTTGGCCCATAGATAGGACCCTATCAGGGGCTACTACTCCGGGCTAGAGTGAACTTGGGAGCGATGGCAATGAAGGGGTACTCCGCATTCAACAAAGCTCTAGCATTACTGGAGCCTTACCATTAGATACAGTTTAGTGTCATACGTAGGACTCTTGTTGGGGGGGGATCTTATCCCTCTGCAGAGATGCAGTTGGTGTATTCAACAGCCCCAGCCGACTAGGCTATTGAATTTTGAAAACAAGAAACAGTCATAAGAACTCAGACCAAGAGAGTAAAGATGTTTTGGTAATTCGGGAATATGGTTTTGCACTTAATAGCCCCCTGTCGGGTAATGGCTAAAGTGCTGGACTGTAGCCTCGAAGTAAGCGAGTTCGAACCCGTGTCGCGCTATTAAGTTCCCTTTCGGACTAATTCCCGAGGAAAAGCCCTAGGTTAAATAATATAATTATTGCTGTTCTTCTACAAGAATATCTAGCATTAAATACCTCATGGAAGATTAATATGCCTTTTAACAGAAAGTAAACCAAAGAAACCTAATTCTCTTTATCAAGTATTCCCATCTGATATAAATCATTTGTACACTGGTGTATGGTTTCAAATAATTAATCATAACTAATAATAATCATCAGTAAATGATTCAACAGACCTGTTTGACCATTAGAGGGGACCCTAACAACTACAGCCACTCCGGGTCAAAGTGGGTCTGGGAGTAATGGCAATTTGCCAAAGCTCCAGGATTGGAAACTTGCCATCAGATGCAGTTTACTATCGTAGCCAGGATACTCGTTTGTGGTGGTGGGGGGGGGGTTACCTCTCTACAGGGGATATAGTTGGTGCATTCTACTGCCCCCAACCGACAGGGCGTCTAGTGATTCTAGTTATTCTAAATCAGCTGAAGATTATCTCTCAAAAATAATTATCATAATTCATTTTTATTAAAACTGCTGAGCTGAATTCCTGTAAAAGATCAGATTATTATTTACGGATCAGTATAGAATCAAAGTTGGTTGGTTGGTTTTATTGCATATAACCCCTTTTTCGGGTCATTTAACGTCGAATTAAGTCATTTTAATAAAAGTTTAAAACAATTCAGTTTAGTACAAGTACAGTTTTGTTTACACACTGTTAAATGGAAAAACAGTTAATTTCAAACAATTCATTTTAGCGTAACTACAGTTTAATTCTATTTGAACAATAGAGAGGACCCTTTCAGGTGCTACCACTCCGGGTCAGAGTGGACCTGGGAGCGATGGCAATGAAGAAGTACTCTGCATTATCCAAAGCTCCAGCATTACTGGAATCTTACCATCATATCTTTTAGTGTTATATCCAAGGACACTCGTTGGGGGTGTCTTACTGCTCTGCAGAGAAGCAGTCGATGTATTCTACAGCCACAGCCGACGAGATGTCTTGTGTTCCCAGTTATTCTAAATCAGAAGATATAGTCTCGAAAATAATAGTTATAATTCAATCTTTTATTAAAACAGATTAACTGAATTCCTGTAAAAAAAATCACATTATTATTTAAGGATCAGCATAGAATCAAAGTGTAGTATCACTTCTCGGCTGTTATCAGGGCGTTGTGTCTGTAACTGTAAATCCCATGGGTATTTTAAAACAAAACTAATAATCTATACAGGAAAGCAATATTTAGGCAGCAATCATATGGATGTATTGGTTAAAAAAGCAACAAACTGCAGACAACATTCTTTTTTAATATTTTCATGAACTTTTTTTTCGTCTCTTTACACATGACTAAGTTTCAGCCTTGAACAGATTTTCCATTTGTTTCACTAAAACTTTATTCTATTGCTGTTCATCGTCAAGAGTAAAATTAAAATATAATTGACTTTGAATTCACTGTAAACTTGATGCATTTATTCGACAGTATTTGTAATGTTGAAATGTAAATTTATAGTTTCAAGTTCTCTTTTCTCACCGAGATATTGGATTTATCATCCATCTCTCACCTTTTATATAGTCCTTATCTGCACAGAAATTAAGACAGAAATCTGAATTAGCTTTTCTAGTTTTTTTTTTTTAAAGTCGTCGTATGTTGGAATTCGGGTAGCCATTTTGTCCTCTAGTTGTGGAAGTCTTAATACAAAAAGTGCCTTATCAGTAGAAGACTGCCATAAGTTTAGATAATGAGGATAATTTGCGCCACTATATATATGCTGTTGTCATCACTGATTAGCGGATCTCCTTCTGTCACTAACGGACGAGTCTATAAGTACTAACACCAAAATATGAACGGTTTGTATCAGGTTTTACCCCGCCCCCTCCAAACAATCCATGTTTGAGCGATATAATATGGAATCTTCCACTTTAAAAAAGAAATACGTATTAAATAAAAAATTGTTATTTTAAAAAAATTATTAGTATTATCCAGCTCGAACCTACATACAGCAGCTCAGTGAAGATACGGGATGTAGCCCTGAGGACCTGCCAGAAGTGATGAACTATAGAGAGGAGTGGCGAGAGAGGGTCAGGGATATCTGCTGGTGGCTCGACAAGATGATGATAATGTTGATGATGATGATGATGATGCCTAGTTCAAAATTTTGATCAAAATTAATAAATTTTGATTTATCATTTATTACATTTTCAGTAGCTCCGCTGTCAACCTACAGATTACTTTTGTCTGAAATAATATCAATTTTTACATGTGATGGGAATTCTGGTAATTATTATAATTATGATGTGTTGATTTATTAAACATCAATCCAACAAAGTGGGCTGCCACAAAAATATTCAGCAATGACTTTTCCTTCTTGGCGAGGCTTGGAACTTTTAGAACGACCTTCATAAAGTATTGACGTAAATATATATAACTTGGTTTTATATATTTAAATATGGTTTGATTATGTTTTATGGTATATCAATCCATGTGGGTTTTTAATGCAAATAGGTATAAAAAATGTAAACAAACGAAAGCTACTACTTAATGCCTTATAATTCCTGAGCTGACTTAGTTCGCTTATTGGCTGAGCGGTATGAGACTAAATCTAACGTAAAGTTGGATGGGTTTCGATCTCAGTTTCAAGCATTCTACGTGTCTAATCACACTGAAGAGTTGTGATAAAACGAAACAGTCTGTTGTGGATGATTATACATATGTATGTGTGTGTGTGTGTGTGTATGATTTGTAAGCGAATAGTATGCAGGTAATATTAAACGTAGATGAAAGTTACCATTATGAAGAATAAAGAAAATAAAACTTCCAAATCAATAAATAATAAGTAATAATATGGAAGTGACAATGATACATAAAACCCCAAAAAATAGACTCAAGTAACTGGAGATAAGAGGAAGAATTGAAACGATCTAGACTTTCTAAAATTTGGAAAGATAATTAGAAGAGTCCTGGAAACCTTAGAAGACTTGTCCCTCAAACTCCATTGAGAACTCATCAGCTAATGCTGGTGTGAAAAACTCAAAAGAGAAATAATCATGAAACAACCTGACGACATAGTAATTTAAAACTAACTTTCACTGTGTTCAAAACTAATTTAAATTATATCTAATATATTTTCCATTAGGTTTGGTTTCGGTTACTTTGTTTAATGGCACATATCAACCGTCATAGGGTATTTAATACCATAGCCATTGTTGTAAAAGAACAGCAGTGATACTATTTGACTCATAGATAGAGGGATAAGAAGGTTCATACCTTTCCCAAAAATATAAGTCAGAAAGTAAACGTATTAGGCGCGATTGGAGTTCGACCTCGTTTACTTCGTGGTCGCACTCAAGCACTTTACACTACGAGTGTACTACAAGACTTAGATAATTTTTTGAGCTATCATAGAGCTATTGTTACATCACGTTTCTCTCACAACGCTGTCGAAGAAACGAAGAGCTACCGAAAAAGGTTGTCACGTGATATCGATATATACCTCTTTTGTTAGACTCATAATAGAATGTCTTGTAAGCCGAAAAAATATTCGACTTCGTTTACATAAGGTAGACTTCTTATCTTTCTTATATTTGATACCTTCGTCTCAGGAAACTTCAGAATAACATCAACAGCAACAACAGCAGCAGATAGATCATTGGCTGGACAACTCCATGTCATACCATACAAGCCCATAGCTTCTCCCGCAAAGTTTTTGTGGAGAGAAAAAAGTTATCACTTGGCCCCGAAAACAACAGAACAGCTTAACACGTTGTTTCAATTTGGTTCTTGTATTCATATGTTAATTATTCTGGTAGGCCATTTTCGTGAGTTTCGAAACCGTATTTTACAGAGAGTAGGAAAGTCTCTTCATTTTCTTTGGAAAATATCGCACCCCAAACGTTAATCGTTAAATTCAAATACACTTGTCTAATCTGCAGCACACTAGAAATCCTCCACAAAATGCAAACTTTCTCATCACTTGCTTCAATCGAAAATAAACTTTTAGTTCACTTGTCTATCGAATTTACAGACGGAGGATGAAGAAAGACCATTACATAACGCTATATACGTACCGATTTTCCTTAAGATGGTTTCTTAAAGAGCCCAATAAGAAGTGATATAAAATGAAATTTAGATCTAAAAGACAACAAAATTTGTAGTTTATATCTATGTCGGAACATTACTTATATAAAGGCAGGAAAAAGACAATTACATGAATTTAATTTAGGAGGCTGTCTTCTCCCCCATAATAGCATCGCCCCATCCTCGTCTAAAAGAGCTAGGGTCAGCTTTATTCTTTGATGCCTCAGAACCCCACTCCTATAAGGAGAATACCGACCAATCTAAGCTATTTTTGGCATTATCTTTAACACTGCATTTGTGTGCAGGAGGGCCTCTGCTTAAAACAAATGTATCACATCCTAATGGAGGTGCCCGTGGTGTAATGGTTATCGTCACAGGATATGGACACGGCGATACGAGTTCAATTCCTGGACAAGACTGATTGCATTTCACATAGCACTAATACCCTTGGGAAAGGTATGAATCCAATTATTATCCCTCCAGCTATGGGTAAATAGTAGGGCAGACTAGGTTCTTCAGCCTTGGTGAGGCAACTAGTCTAGGAGAAGGAAAACTCTGAATTCAAACCTGCTAAACTCCGCTTAAAAAATTGACCTTGTGTCATATCCTGCCCGAGCGGAGGGGTTAGGTAAATAGGATCAGATCCTAATGCTGACGAATAAACGAGGTAAATTCACTTCACTTTACTTATTTAGAATTTTTACATATTCATATTCTTTGGCTACAAAGTTTCCAAGCTGTAGAGTTTAATAATAAGTAATATCTAATAGTATCCCTTTTGATGAAAATTAACATTTTATTTTATATGATACTGTGTAATATATAGGTCCAAAAATACGACGAAGATATTCACATGCATAAAACGTTCATAATATTCATACGCATAGGAATCCAAAAAACACGAAATTGGTTCAGGTACGAAACTTTTATTTACCTTATTGAGTTTAAGGTTTTCCGACATGAGGAGAGACACATACACAATTTCTTACTATGCTGACTGTTCGTACATCGTCAGCTCTCAACTCACTGACTCAACCAACGCGCGGGCATCCCGTAGACCCAAACTGGTCTCGCCTCGGCGTGCTCCGAAAATCAACTCGCCCCGTCTCAGTCCAAAACTCAACTAACTGCTTTTTTTCAAATCCCCAAATTCTCAGCCCATCGCTTCCGTGCATGACGTCATTCACGTCCCCGGTCCTATTTCCTATCTGGGGTTTTATTGTGACATCTGTGATTGTCATATCCTCCCCGCGAGTGCATGAACACCTGCACTCAATGTGTGTACCTAACTAACCCATGCACTAAGCCGAAAGGTTCTCAGCCTAACTAAACCGAAAGATAAGATATACAAAACGAAAATTGATAATATAAAAAACCCTTCCGCAATTATATAACAACTGTATATATACGCGGAGTAAAAGAAGAAAAAGGATAAAAGATAGGTTACGAGTGGAGATGTGTGCAATTTGTAATGGGGATGAGAAAGTGGATAAGGGGCGGCGTTTCGTTTTAGAAATCAAGTACGGTACTTGAATCGATCAATTTTCAATGCTTAGGAATTCATGAGCTGGGCAAACGATGAATGTATTTTTAATTTGGTTTTTCTGGAAAATGGCCTTATCATGTCTACTGGAACATTGTACAATCAAAACGAATATTAATATGTATTATTTATTACCAAAATCTACACTATTGAAGCCTTGTAAAAGAAATAAATTTGTATAGACTGGCACATATTCACAAATTTTGGTTACTGTTTCAATGCTGGAGACTTGGCCATAAATACCACCGAGTAATATCCGTTTTGATTGTATACTATACTACAAGAAATAATAAACTCCAAGTATCTTTGGTTTTGAAGAGCATTAACTTTTTATTTTTTTAAAGTGGCAGGTTGTACTTATTTATGGGCGACACTGTATATTGAGAGCTAATTACAAAATTATATGTACATATAATATCAAGTTATATATATATATATATATATAAGAAGCATCCCACTAAACAGCAGCTGTATGGCCACCTACCTCCCATCTCGAAAACCACCCAAACTAGACGTGCAAGACATGCGGAACACTGCTGGAGAAGTAAGGACGAGCTCATAAGGGATGTGCTTTTGTGGACCCCTTTACATGGACGAGCAAGAGTAGGGCGGCCAACTATAACCTATCTACAAGAGCTCTGTACTGATACAGGATGTAGCATGGAAGATCTGCCGAAAACGATGGATGATAGGGGCGAGTGGCGGGATAAGGTCAGGGAAATCCGTGCCAGCGGCACGCCGTGATGATGATGATATATTATCTAATTTGTGATAGCACTAAGTTTTCTGACTCTCTCCCGCCATCGCGTCCCGATCATCCATTGCTTCAGGAAGGGTCTTCTCGACTGCATCCAGTGTCTGCACGGAACTGAGCATAGTTGGTCGGTCATCACTGGTGCATCCATGTGTAGGAGTCCACAAGAGAACGTTGCAAAAGATTTCGTTCTAACTTCCCAAGTAGTTCCTCGGAAGTCTTGTTCGTCTTGCTTGGATGCTTTGTGAGATAGGAGGTAAGTAGCCTTACAGTATTTGTTTCGTGGGGTGTTGCTTTCAGGATTTGTTCAAAGCAGCACATAGCAATCTCGTGTAGTTTTCGTCAAACCCTTTCTCTGTGCGTTTTGTTTGCACCCCGGTTGTAGATCCAAATAATGGTTCTGACGAAGCCACAGCTTGGAAGAAATTCCACTTTATTTTTTCCTTGAAATCTGATTTCCATATTATATACAATCTGTCAGTCACAGTTCATGTCTTCATTAGACGTATGTTTATCACTTTCAGTGGATGAGATATTTCTCCCGAGGTATGTTAACTGGTCTACTAACTTTAGAAGATTACTATTTAAAGTGGAGATGGCTCCTTCTTCTTTACAACACATAAATTGTATTTTATTTCCGTTCAGGTAGAGGCCAATGCATCCAGCTGTTTGCTCCAGGCTCTGCGGTAAGAATCCGTCTTGTGCAGATATATTTTCGAGAAGAGCTTGATCATTTGCATAATCTGCGTCTATACTAGGTTCTTCGGTATATTATCTGCTTCTTGTCTTTTTAGAGTGAAACTATTTTCTTTTATTGATTCTCTTGATTCTATTGTTGTTCCTCGAACGTTTACTAGGCAAATTATAAACAAATATGGCGCTAATGTCACTCCATGCAATACTCCAGGGACAATGTCAAAGAAATATGTGTTGCCATCAGGTGAATGAATCATTGTTTTTGTAAAGCATCATTATACCGACAATAGGTTCTTTGGGGAGACCATATGCTAGTAGTTTTTGTTCCAAGTTTGTCTGTGTATTGAATCAAATACCTTAGAGAAATCTACGAACAATGGTGTTGTCTCAAGGTATTTTTGTACGTAATCTGTGAAATTGTGCATCGATTTTTCCGATAGCCTTTCTGATTTTTCCAAAGAATTTTCTCGACTTCATGTCGGATATGATTGAGAATCAGGGCATTATAAACCTTTGCAATTAGAGCAGTTAGAGTTATGCCTCTGTAGTTCCAAGTGATTTCAAGGTTACCTTTTTTGGAGAAGGGAAGGATGCAGCCTTTTGTCAATTCCTCTATTGTGTTTTCTTTATACCTTATGTTGCATAATCGAAGGATTAGGTCGTCAAATTTTCTTGTCTTCCAACAGTTCATGAAATATTTCATCGAGGTATGCAGCTTTTCTGACTTTATTTTTTTCAGTACTGCGTTTAGTTATTTCTTCGTAAACTGTCCAAGGTTGATACCTAGTTGACTATTAATAATTTTTTGGTAGGTTTATTGGTGATTTTAAGAGGGTTTTCGAGCAGATTCTTGAAATGTTCTTTCCACTTGGCGGACAATTTTAGTTTTGATTTCAAGGTGCTTTTTCCCATTTACTTAATTTTTCCGTCTACCATGCTAACCGTTATTGACTTTCTTCTACCGAATTTCTGATGCTATTGATTTGACCTTGCATATATTCTACTTATTCTTTTCGATATGTGTTATTCTCTCAATTTTTTTTAAAAATTTCTGCGCATTGGCATTTGTTAGGTTTCTTTTATTAAATAAGGATGCTTTTCCATCTTATCTCGGTTTTTCCTAACTGTTCTTGAGTCCTATGCGAATCTACTTTTGGTTCTTGGTTTGATTAGTATACACTCAATTGCTGCTTCTATGTAGGCGGTAACAAAGTTTTCAGATTCGTCATTTGGATTATGTCTTTCAGATATCTACTGAAGAGTATCCAACTTGTTTTTGATAAATACTTCATTGAATGCTTATATTGGCAATTGAGGACCAGACATAGGATGATTCTGTGATCGGAAGATACTCCAGAAGTATGCCTCATTGTTCAAAGTGCTTTTTATCCAATTCGTTTGTGTGAATATATAATCTAGCTATGACCTAGTGTTATTTGGGTTGGTTGAAGTCCATAATTTTCCCTCCCTCTTTTGGTTTAGGCTTGCAAGTTTGTTCTCGAGAGATTTGATATTCGCCATTTCTGTTTGGCGAGTTGTGTAAACAGAATTTGTTATCAATATCTTTGTTTATACGAGCATTCATTTCTCCACCGATGATTTGAAGAGTGTATTTGCATCGGACAAAGGAAGATAACTTGTTATAGAAGGTGGTGGTGTCTGCTTCATCACATGGATTGGTAGGATTGTAGCAAGAGATAATTGTTGTGCAAGGGGTTGTCATTAAATAAATCCATAATAATTCTCATCTAGATTTTCTCAATGTTATTTAATGATTTTAAGTCACGAGGATTGGGAAGCATTTCAACTCTTCCTATGGTGGCATTGATGGAATTTTCCATGCAGATGCTGAGACAAATGTCCATCTACATAGTTTTTATAAAGTTAAACGAAAAAATTCAATTTTGTAGTTCCATTATAAATTTATTTCAGCCATATAAAATGACCTTCTTCAGATGGACGAAATTGTTATATATTTGAATATAATGTAGACAGGTTTATATTGCTTCCAGCAAAAAGAGAATTAAAAAAAATTATTTTTTAATTAAAAAAAACAAACTTTTTTACGGTGGAAATATCATTATATATTAACAAATATAATGTTTATGCTTTCTTTTTATTTGTAAATAAAACGTTACCAATAGTTTAAAATATTACTGAATTTAAAAAAAGAAACGGAGAATACAAAAGAATATTAATAGTAACTTGAGATTCAATCAAATAAAATATAAATAAAATTTTGTTGAAATTATTGTATATTATAAAGATTAAATAATATAATACATGTAGTCTAAAAAATATAAATTGATATTAATATTGATTTGACCAAAAAGTCTATTTCTATAAATTGAATATCTTTCGTTCAATTATATAAATAATATTTTCTCTCTGGACGTGAGTTCCGATGTATTTCTATTCTGAAATTATTTATGCATTCGATAGCCGTTTACATTGAGCACGCAATTGGCTATTTTTATTCCCTATTCTCTTGGATTATTACTCCATAGTCAAATCCTTAGACAACTTTCCTCGGAATACATAAATATATATATATATATATATATATATGTGTGTGTGTGTGTGTGTGTGTGTGTGTGTGTGTGTGTGTTTAGCGGAAAAAGGTGCAAATGATTGAATAAAACTCTGATCTATAAACCAATAACAAATTTTATTTCTTTAGATTGAGTGAAAATTTTGCTGGAAATCAGAAGTTACAAAAACTTTTTTTTGTAAGAAAAGATAATATCAGTTAGGGCGTGAACATTTTTTTTTTAGAGGTGAGAATTAATGAATGAAATATAGCACTGACTGTTAACCAAATCTAAAATGATATATTTTGTGTGCATAAAAAATTCTGTATGTGAGAATTGTCACTATGTGTAAGAGAAAATATATCTATGCGATAAAAGTCTGTGCGGCTTTTTCATCCACAGGGAACAGATGGAATAGTAGTACGAATATCCTTAGCATAATAAAAACGTAAACAAACATTTACATTCAATCTAAGATAGTTGGTTGGTTGGTTTGGTTTTATGGCATATCAACCTTTGTAGGTTATTTAACGCCAAATCCATTTTTATTTATTTTTGCCAAAACAGTTATATATATATATATATATATATATATAGCGTCTCATCAACCGAAAAAGACATCGACACACGACTGACGAAGGCATGGACAGCTATCGATAGGCTCTCGATCATATGGAAGTCGGACCTAACGGATAAAATGAAACGCAGTTTCTTCCAGGCAGCGGTTGTGTCGATACTACTATATGGATGCACCACATGGACGCTAACGAAGCGGCTGGAGAGGAAACTAGACGGAAATTACACAAGAATGTTCAGAGCAGTATTAAACAAGTCCTGGCGACAACACCCCACGAGACTTCAACTATACGGACACTTGCCCCCCATCACGAAAACTATACAAGTTAGACGAACCAGACACGCGGGACACTGCTGGAGAAGCAAGGACGAGCTCATAAGCGATGTACTCCTGTGGACCCCCACTTATGGATGTGCAAAAGTAGGACGACCAGCCCGAACTTACATACAGCAACTATGTGAGGACACAGGATGTAACCTGAAGACCTGCCGGAGACGATGAATGATAGGGAGAAATGGCGAGAGAGGGTCAGGGATATCCGCGCTGGCGGCGCGACATGATGATGATGATGATGATATAACAATTCAGTTTAGTTTAAGTACAGTTTTACTGTAAAAAACAGTCCCATTTCAAGCAATTCAGTTTACCATAAGCACGCAGTTTAAATGTAAGTACTGTTTAATTGGCAAAAACATTTCTATTTCAAGCTATTTGATTTCGGCAAACAGTTCTAATTCAAACAATTCAGTTTGGCATAAATATGCAGGCAGTATAAATCTTTCTATTTACTTTTCCTCATTTTTTGCACACAGTTGAATTATTACAAGACTTTCTATGTAACAATAAGAATTTAACATCAGTTATTTGCTGGCATACATTTAAATAGATACGTATGATATGTAAGAGATTGAAAATTTAAAAAAGTGATTAAGATTATATGTTTGCCGACAGTTAAGTGGTTTCAAGTATTGTAGTTTTTGATTATTTCTTCAAGACTAAGGCTGGCAACTACGCGGTCTGTGTCGTTATCCATACTCTCTATACTATAAGTCCTTTGTTGGGGTTTTGTTTCTAAGATAGTTAAACAATGTTGAAATAAAATGCATTTTTGAAAGAAAAGATTGTAATATTTGCACTCACCCCGGCTGAAAGGTTGAATAGATAGACATGAAATAAAAACCGGTCGACTGGACGAGTTGGTAGAGTATTCACCAAAACCTGGGTGACCAGGGTTCAATCCCAGGTCGAGTCATACCAAAGTCCATGGAAAGGAGTAGCACCTTGCTCTATATCTCGGTTTAGTAGCCCATGAAAAGAAAACCTTTTGGTCGCCCTCGACTACAGTCGCCAACTTTACTTATTAAGGAAAATATTTATTTTTTCGCTATTTATAAAATAAGTTAGGCTCAAAAAATATTTGAAAAAATGATGATTCATCTATGAATCTAATTGATTAAAAAATGTGTTTTTAACAATCTAAGGGGAAAAGCTTTTTTATATTATTTTGGGTTTTGATCCTTGAAATTTTTCGCGGCGGGTCAACCATCTCAAGAAATCTTAAAGCGAGTGGGTAAACGCTGATTGGTCGATAAATGCAAAAATACAAACACAAAAAAAAAAAATACATTTTTTTTTCTTATTTTCTGCTCCAAAATTAACGCTTTTTTAGTATGAAAATTAGTTGATTTCCCATATGTGTATATAATGAACGGTCCTTTGAGAACAAATATTTACCTAAAAAACAAGGGGTCGCTCATTCCAATAGAGATGTTGTTGAAGTTTTCCTTGTTTCTCGGCCTAAAACATGCCCTAACTTCGTTCTAAATTTTCATGCAGTGCTTATAACTAAACAAAGACGTTTAGTTAGGATAATAAAATTTTTACTTTTCTATTATTCATAACACCTATGCGTATATGTACAAACATTACGAAGAGTAACTAAGTTACGTAAAAATTTTCTTATCTAAACTAAAAGCCTTTGTGAGTTTTTACTATGTTTGGAATATCCAAGTAAAAACTGTAGGGTACACCAAGGTTTTGACTACATTGATTATTTATGGTATTGCATTGATTTTTATTCTGTTGCAGTGGTTTTAAAAGTATAAATAAGTGTTTGAATGTTTTGGGATTCTGAAGAAATACTTTTGTAGGTTAACAGAGCCAAAAGTTAGGGGTCGTTCATTACACGCAATATTGAAAAAAATCAATACCTTTTTGAGCCTGATTATTAGAGGTCTTTCATCACAGGAAATCGTTCATTACTCGAGTATATATATATATATATATATATATATATATATATATATATATATATATATATATGTGTGTGTGTGTGTGTGTGTGTGTGTACGAGGGTCATTTAATGAACAAGATAAATTTTGCCTTTGGAGTTGGCAATAAGACCGACTTTTTACATTTGACGTTTTAATCAAGGGTCCTTTCATATCTCAGAAAACTGTCAGCAATATTAAAAGAATTTTGACGCAAACCACTTCCAAACATTGCAGAGTTTATATTATCGAAAAAAAAAAATTCTAAAAATAAATTCCTTTTCATTTTTTAAAATCCCCTAACTTATATATATATATATATATATATATATATATATATATATATATATATATTGTCATCCTCCATAGACAGACCGTTTCGTTGTATCACAACTCTTCAGTGTAGCTAGACACGCAGGACGTTTCAAGCTGAGATCAAAATTCCGCTCAACTTTACCCTTGACATGATATTTAAACGCTCAGCCATTTCGGCGACATGTGTCAGCTCCGGAATTATAACGTGCCATGTATTATTACAAGGGTCATTCAACGAGTAACATTAAAAAAAAAAAAATTTTTATATACACATGTATATATATACACGTAATAATCCATCTATTCTCTATTCGGTTATGGGTGACTAGGCTTTTTAATCTTCATATGGCAATCAGTCTTGGAGAAGGAAAACTCTCAAATCAAAGCTGTTAAACTCCGCTAGGAAATTGACCTAGTGTCGTTACTTGCGCAGGTAGTGTGTTTGGGTAAACACCCAAACACACGCATATATATCATCATCATCATTATCAAGATGCACTGACAGCACAGAGTTCCCTGAATATCTCTCGCAATTCCGTCCCTATCATCCATTGCACTTGGTAGGTCTTCTAGACGGTATCCAATGTCCATACAAAGTTGATGTATGCAAGCTTTACTGGTCGGCCATCACTGGTGTGTTCACGTGTAGGAGTCCATAGGAGAACGTTGCTTATGAGTTCATCCTGGCATCTCCAGCTGTTCCCCGCATCTCTTATTCTTCTTACTAAGATGTTTGGTGAGATGGGAGGTAAGTCACCATACAACTGTGTTTTGTAGAGCGTCGGTTACTCGAAAACAACACCTCATCTACTAAGAGTGATGCTAATATAAATCTACCGAAGACGTTAAATACTAATTACAGATTATTGATCATCTGTACATCTGATCTATCCCATAAAATAAAACGGGATTACTTCCAAGGTGTGGCTGTATCAATGCTACTAAATGGATGCACCATATGGACGCTTACGAAACACATTTAGAAAAACCTAAATCGGAACGACAAAAGAATTCTACGTGCTGTATTGAACAAATACTATATATATATATATATATATATATATATATATATATATATATATATAATCATTTATTTAACACACCTGCTAAGAATAAGAAACCCCTACAAGAACGCAAAATTGGAAGGGATTGACCGGTAGATTAATTCCACTCCCGTTTCTTAATCATTCAAACAACTAACATTTTGACCCCCTCTGCCCATGCCTATGAATGAAATAATTTGTAATTTGATTTCCAATTTTATTCTTATTTTTATGCTTATTTTTATTTTATTTCTTATTTTTATTTTCTAATTTTTATTTTTTCATTTTTTAATTCCTTTACTTTATCTTCTGAATATGAACTGTAACTCCACATTTGCTACTCTGCGACGAGAGAGAAGCATGTAAATAGTCATCTGACGAGACGGAGAGTATACCAATATTCTCCGCCGAAATAAATTTATTATGACGACTTAACCGAGTTTGAGTCTCCATCAAATTGTACTATATATATATATATATATATATATATGAGAAATGATGTACTTGTAGTTGTTCAGTATTGGGTTCACGCCGATATAAGTTATATGAGGCATTATAGAAATTAGATAAAGAAGAAACAAATAAAAGGCAGACTTACTTAAATTAGGCAATGAAAATATATCTAATCTCAATTAATAAATTGACCAAATGCTGATAAAGAATTCGCATAGAAGTTTACCGGAGACAAAATGAAAAATAAAAAGTATTACCCATAAATAACTATTTCGAATCTCCTCATTGTTTCACTTTCTCCCCCATTTTATCTTGGATAGAATTTACCTGCCCTCTTAACCCATTTTTTATCTCTCTTAATTTGCCTCTCTCTCTCTCTCTCTCTCTCTCTCTCTCTTTCTCTCTCTCTCTCTCTCTCTCTCTCCTTCGAGCGTCCTGCGGGTCTAGCCACACTGAAGAGTTCTGATAGAACGAAACAGTCTGTCTGTGGATGACAATATATACGCTCCCCCATGGGGGTTGAGCACTCTGGCGAAGGAATTGTCGGCCGCCCCTAGCATAATGCAAAGCTCTTCGTAAGAATTGAGCACTCTGGTAGCCAATAGGGTATTAAAAAATGTAAAAACAAAGGCTGCTGCTGCTGTTGCTAAAAATAAAATACCTTAAAATTCCCTTAGCCAACGTAGTCCGCCTGTAGCCGTGTGGTCTGAAACCTTAGTCTATCATAAAGTTGGACGGGTTTCGATCCCGGCTTCGAGCGTCCTGCGGGTCTAGCCACACTAAAGAGTTCTGATAGAACGAAACAGTCTGTCTGTGAATGACTATATATACAAGGGTTTTATTTAAATTTTTGTTTCTCATTCATCTGATCTCTATTTTGCATCATTCACTTTTCTCTGATTGTAGTTAAGTACTAAGCTGCAATTTACTCTCTTTTGATGAGGAAGTATATATTAGCTATATCTATATCAACACACACACACATACGAGGATCATTAAATAAGTTTCCAGACTTTTTTCGTATGGCACTTTTATTGATAGTACACACATGAAACTCTAGTCGCCTTCGAAGTAATCTCCTCCGGCTACAATGCGCTTGTTGTACCGTTCCAACAACTTTTGGAAGGCCCCATGGAAGTCCTCTTGTGTGAGCGTGTCAATGACCTTCGTCATAGCCTCTTTCATCTCCTCAGTTGTCTCATAACGACAGCCTCTGAGCTTAGGGAATAAGCAAAAGTCACAGGGAGCAAGGTCTAGACTATTGGGAGGCTGAGGAACTGTCTTGATGCCCATCTTGGTCAAATAGTCTATGAAAAGTATGGAGTTGGGAACTGGTGCATTATCTTGGTGGAAATGCCATTGACCCGATTTGAAGAGTGCTGGCCTCTTCCGACCAAATCTCTTCCTGAACTCCCTTAAAACCTCAACATAGTAACCCTAACCCTAACCCTTTGGCCAATGAACTCTGCTGTTTTGACTTCCTTACTCCTCCCACACCTCTCATCATCCCTCAAAGACTCCCTGGCTTCCTTGAATCTCTTACTCTACTCAAAATCTGATGCTCGATTCATGGAAGATGGTCGAAAAGCAGTCTGAAGCATTCCATACGTTTCTGTGGCATTTTTTCCAAGTTTAAAACACAATTTTATTGCATATCGCTCTTCTAAAGTGTCCTCACGTCCAGATTGCATTTTTGAAATTTACCAGCTGTGATAATCAGGCTTTAGTAGGGTGTATTCCAATTGCTGCTGTAGCTGTTGATGTGAACCTGAAATCATAAAAATTGGTCAGTCATCTCATAAGGTATATAGCAATAACATAGTGAATTCTCAAGAGTTTACGACAATTTTAAATACCTGTACAAAAAAGTCTGGAAACTTTTTGAATGCACCACGTATATATATATATATATAATGTCTCGCCACACTGATGAGTTCTGATAGAACGAAACAGATCTGTCTGTGGATGACTATATATATATATATATATATATGGGTAAAATGAAACTAAATCTGACACCATGAAAATCGAAATATGAAAAAAAATACGAGGTCTTAAAAAATCATCACTTGAATACCTTGTGTTTTTCATATTTCTACCTTTTCATATATATAGAATTGCCTTTGTGGGTAGCGTGTTCGTCAGTGGTCAGGGAGATCGAGGTTCAATCCCATTTCGAGTTATACCAAAGGCTCAAAAATAGTTCTTGATGCCTCCTTGCTGAACACTTTCCTTTATAAGGTACGGATGGAGGTGCGCATCGTGTAATGGTTATCGTCGTAGGGAATGGATACGGCGACACGAGTTCAAATCCTGGACGAGACTGATTGCATTTCACATAGCGCAATTACCCTTGGGAAAGGAATGCATCCAATTATTCTCCCTCCGGCTATGGGTAAATAGTGGGACAGACTGAGTTCTTCAGTCTTGGTGAGGCAACTAGTCTAGGAGAAGGAAAACTCTGAATTCAAACCTGTTAAACCCCGCTTAAAAATTGACCTGTGTCATATTCTGTCCGCGCGGAGGGGTTGGGTAAATATGGGATAAGGTACGGATCAAGGTTAAAGTGGAGCAATCCAAGGAAAGGAGTAGCGCCACCCCCTACACCACGGTGTAATAGCTAATGAAAAGACAGCCTTTGGGTCACCCTCGTCTAGGGTCACCAATTTTACTTTATATATATATATATATATATATATATATATATATATATATATATATATACACGTTTTGCTGTGCCATGAGGTCTGCTGACAACAGATGACTCAGAAGCATGAGAACAGGCCTTTGTTGTAAGTCATAAAAGCTTTTTGTCTGTATAAAATTTCATAATACTTTTTTGAGGGAAAAACAGTACGTGGTGAATAGTTTGTGTTGGAATCTTATATAACGCACATGCGGACCTATGTGTAAATGTAAAAGTTCCAAAGAACTTCCGTTCCCAAATTTGACAGCGTGACTAAAGTTTTGTACTTTTTTTCTTGTACTTTGTCTCGTATAAGACTACTATAATAACAAACGGAGATGAAGATATAAGTTCTACAGATGACAATTTTTACAATGCTATAAATTGTATGTTTTTTTACAGTTCTATAAACTGCATGAGTTTCATTTTTCTCTTCTAAATCCATTTTGTCAGCAGGGTTTAAAATACGCCGGCAATATCCCCTGCAAAGGGTTAAGACCCCCTGCACAAAAAAGGAGTGTCCTATGTTTGCCACTTAACTGCATCTGATAGTGAGGCTTCAGTTATGGAGCTCTGGGGAGTTTGGTGACCTATTTCATCACCATTACTCCCAGGTCCACTCAGACCCGGAGTGGTAGTACCTGTTAGGGTCCAATCGATTGGTCAAATTGAAAAATTGATCATATTCGATTGGACCGTGTACAAAAAACAATTTCACAAAAATGTTGATATGACCATACAATGAACGCAATTCCCTTACCTTTAGGCATAAAATAACCCTAGTTGGGTTAACATACCACTAAGTTCAATCAATAAATTAATCTACGCTAAATGGAAGGTAGTTAAATCTTTAATTAAATTTTCAACTCTGGTTAATGTGTCTATTTCGTGCATTTGAAGAAAAAAAATCTCGGTTTCTGCGTAAATAAATAAGAGGCGGCACTTTGGGAGTGTCTCTCATATATGATTATCTTAATTTCATTATTTTTAATTTACTATATCTAATTAGATTTCTACTTAGATATAAAATATATTTTGACAGAGGTTGTGGGAGTCAAATTTACTGCAACGGATTAGTGAAATTCATAACCATATCAACTCCGTAAAGAAACAGAAGATTAAAATACATTTGGCATTTTCTTATTTTTCTAGTTGGGGTGGAGTTGACCGACAGGGGGAAAATTTGTAAGTGTAAATGGATACTGAGACTCCAGGGACTAAAATGAGGGGTGAAGTTCACGACGATATACAGTCCTTAGTCAGCGCTTGGTTTCGTAGTTGAGATTTAGGTATTTGTCTATCACCCTTTGGTGCTGGCACATGACGCAAAATCAGTTTAATGTGGGTTCCCCGCAGGAAGCAAGTCTCTCGGTGGTGGCAGTAGTGGTGTGTGTGCGAATGAAGGAGGCAAAGCTTATTTTTATACAATACCCAGCTCGCGTACCACGCAACTAGTTGGAGTAAAAGATTGAAAAAATACTTTTCATAAAGTAAAGTTGGCGACCGTAGTCGAAGGTGACTCGAAAGCTCCCATTTCAATAGCTACTACACTGAAGTGTAGAGGAGGGTGCTACTTCCTTCCCTGGATTGCTCCACTTTACCCTTGAAACGTACTTTATAACGCTGAGTTTTAAACACGGAGGTATCAAGTACCATTTTTTGAGTCTTTGGTATGACTCGACCTGAGATTGAACTCCAGTTTCCCGGCACATTGGTGACCTCTCTACCACTAGGCCAATGGATGCCGGTCTAAGTAAGAATAACTAAACTTTAAAAATTTATATTCGTTGATATTTATTGAAATTTGCCTGTTTGTAAAACACAAATTTCTAAAAATCTTTATCGAATTAAAATTTAGTCTTAAAAAACCTGGAAATTTAATAGCCCCTGTAAATGAACGTAAGTAAACAAAATGAAAAGAAAACTGAAAAAAAAAAAAAAAATGGATTGACTGTAATTCTACCACCAGCGTTTATTCTCTGTCTGTCTCCCTCCTACCCTGGTCATGTTACTGGAATTATTTTTGCAAAATAATTTATCAAGTGTGGTTGATTGGTATAAATGAACAGACGATTTTTAAAGAAAAGAACGTTCGAAAAGAACTGTAACGAGTGAGATGTTTAAGACGATAATATTTCAATAAAGACGATGAAAACACAAGTTAAGAAGAAGTGAACTCTTTAAATTTATATTCGTTGATATTTATTGAAATTTGCCAGTTTGTTAAAAAAAAAGTTCTTAAACATCTTTGCATTACTATCGAATTGAAATTTAGTCTTTAAAATCCTTGAAATTTAATGAGTTATAACTCAAAAAGGGAATATAAAAAAACAAGGAAAAGAATTGTGAAAAAAAGGAAAAAAAAAGCGTGAATGAACGTAATTGTAAAACCAGCATTCGGTCTCTGTCTGTCTGTCTCTTTCTTTCTCCACCTCGGATCACGTGACTGGAATTATTTTTGCAAAAGAAGCTAACCAAGAGAGATAGATAAGTGTAAATGAACAAACTCTCTTTTAATAAATGGAAAATCGTACATTCAGAAATTCAGCAAAGGTATGGTATTATTGAATCCATAAAATATCTTGGGTGTAAATTTCTAAACATTTGTATCAGTCATAAGGAAACTCACTTGAAATCTATTGAAGGAATTAGTTTTTAAACCCTAAAAGTCAGATAAAACAAGTGACCGTTGGATTAAGTTAAGATTGAATATTTTTAAGGGTGTAACTTTTTTGTGGGCTGCTTAAAAAGGACTAGGTCACATCTGTGACAAGAGCACCGATATTAATCAACTCCTGGTCTAGTATAGCCACATTATACGACCCATGAAAATCCAAATCTAAATCAACACGGGACCCAGACAACAATACTAGGTATCATGATCGGGAAGTTCTCCCGTGACAGCCAACATGGGGGACTTAATTGGCATCCTGTGAATGTTGGCAGTTTTAATTTCAGATACACAAACGAAGATCAAAGCAACAATGCATTTTGGGGAGATTAAAGGAAAAAATGGATAAGTGAAAACAATAAAAATGTAATTGACTGTAATTTTAAAAACAATTCTTCGCAAAGAGGATATAGGAAACGGATGATGGAAATCTGATCAGAATCCGCCAAATTTAATACCAGTCAAAGACTTGCAACCAAGACAGGTTGATTTAAAAGAAAGGTTGGTTGTCTGACTTTGAGATACTAGAAATATATGGACTGGTAAATTGTGAACAACATACACAAAAAGAGCTCCCAAAACGAAACGAAACAGAAAATATTTAAAACCAAATCACCACTAAATCCAGAAAAAAACCGAAACAAGAAAACGAAACAAAAGAAGAATTAATTTAAAAAAACATGAGTGCACAGAAGACTACATTACCACCTATAAGAAATGAACACTTGAAGTCAAGTTAGGGACCAAAAATCCTTACGGACAACATTACCGATCTGAACGTGTTAATCTATGCAGGAGTAAAGCTAGTCAGTAATTTAATAGTTATGCCTCTAAGGAAGCCGAACGAAAATACAAAAGCTGGAAGGGAAATGAGACGAGAACAAATAAAGGAATTGTGACAACAAGCGATATTACTTAGGAAAGTGAAACACGCAAGACCTCAACGGAAAGAAAGGCATCCAAAAAGATTACCGAAGATAAGCCTGATAACTCGTAAGAAGAAGAAGAAGAAGATAAAAATGAGGTGCTTGAAATTATCGAGGAATTTACGATACTAACAGACCACCCATCTCGATGAAGTAAACCAAACCTAGTGTTAATTAACAAGAAGAAAAGAATCTGTCATCTCGTGGATTTTGTCATTCCAGCTGACCATAAAATTTCTTGGTGGTTTAACTTTTTGTTGAGTCCATTTAGTGTAAAGGTTCTAAGACATAATATCCATTTAGCTTCATAGGTTTCTAGAAATCATGTGGTGTTCGGTTAACTTTTTGTTGAGTCCTTTTAGTGTAAAGGTTCTAAGACATAATATCCATTTAGCTTCATAGGTTTCGAGAAATCATGTGGTGTTCGGTTAACTTTTTGTTGAGTCCTTTTAGTGTAAAGGTTCTAAGACATAATATCCATTTAGCTTCATAGGTTTCGAGAAATCATGTGGTGTTCGGTTAACTTTTTTGATTGTGAATTTAACTAACCAAAAGAAGATTAGATTTTGACCTTCAAACACTTATTAAAATGTTCAAAAATACTATTTAAAAATTCATCACGTTTTATAGACTGATCTTCCAACTTAACATCTTCGAGAAAAAAAAAAGAAACCCAGGCAATATAGAACGATATGGTCGTTAAGCTAAAGTTCAAATTATATATATATATATATATTACCCACTGTTGGCTGAGCACTTGCTGCAACATACGCTGAAATACAATAGCTCTCCTCATGAATTGAGCACTCCTGTAGCCGATAACGTATACGTAAAAAGTATTAGTTAAAAAATTCCTTCATTTACGCTGAGAATGACGATGACTATGTGGTAAGATATTTGACTGATGTAAAATTAGTCGGGTTTCGATCTCTGCTTGAAGATTCACGCGGGATAGCCACACTGAAGATTTGTGATATACCAAAACAGTCTGTTTGTGGATGACATATATATATATATATATAAGCGTGTGTGTGAGTGTGTTAGGGATAATATGGACTATAAAATTAAACTACCCTTATATCTAAAGGAAAACTTTGATAAAATATAATGTACTTGGATTTAACGCTGTTTGAGTGGAAACATTTAAAGATATATGCATATGTTTTCTCGCGATATTTCAAGGGAAACTTTTCTCTTCATCTGGCGATTTAAAGAAAACGGCATTAGATGTAAATATATTAAATTTTTCATTGCTTTCATTAAGTTATTAACGTTATTTCCTTTTATATACCATATAATCATTAACATATTTATAGAAGAAGCATGCGTAGAACCCATACTTCTATATATATATATAGTTCTACAGCCTTTAAGGGTTTACACTCATGTGATCCTCAGCCGTTATCTTGACTCTTCAAACCAGTACCAATGACTTACGTGTCCACACATGACATCACATCCAACCAAAACTTTCTTGAACACAGAATCAATCCAGAACTCCACTTCGTATAGTACTTGAACTGTCTACAACCAACATTGCTACACCTCGTTCATAAAAAAAAAAAAGAAGATAAAAACTGAATAAAAAATCTAGACACCACAATAAGACCTGGCAACAGAATCAGCTATATATATAAAAGGTAGATTGATATATGTATAGATAAAGAGAGTTAAATAATGGTAATTGAGCATATGTTCATCTAAGTTACGATAGTGTAGACACAAAGTCTACGGGTTGCTGTGAGGTTCTCGGTGATACGATCATCGAACCAATTGTTAACTGTAAGTTTCTCGGTGATACGAGCATCAAACCAATTGCTAACTGTGAGTTTCTCGGCGATACGGTCATCGAACTAGTTGCTATTTGTGAGTTTCTCGGCAATACGATCATCAAACCAATTGCTAACTGTGAGTTTCTCGGTGATACGATTATCAAACCAATTGCTAACTGTGAGTTTCTCGGCGATACGATCATCGAACTTGTTGCTATTTGTGAGTTTCTCGGTGATACGATCATCAAACCAATTGCTAACTGTGAGTTTCTCGGTGATACGATCATCAAACCAATTGCTAACTGTGAGTTTCTCGGCGATACGATCATCGAACCAATTGCTAATTGTGAGTTTCTCGGTCATACGATCATCGAAACAATTGCTAACTGTTAGTTTTTCGACTATACGATCATCGAAGCAGTTGCTAACTGTGACTTTCTCGGCGATACGATTATCGAACCAATTGCTAACTGTGAGTTTCTTGCCTATTCGATCATCGAAACAATTGCTAATTGTGAGTTTCTCGGTGATACGATCATTGAGCTAGTTGCTAACTGTGATGTTCTCGGTGATACGATCATCGAACCAATTGCTAACTGTGAGTTACTCGGCGATACGATCATCGAACCAATTGCTTATTGGGAGTTTCTCGCCGATATGATCATCGATCCAATTGCTGACTGTGAATTTCTCGCCGATACGATCATCGAACCAATTGCTGACTGTGAATTTCTCGCCTATACGATCATCGAATCAATTGCTAACTGTGAGTTTCTCGGCGATACGACCATCGAATCAATTGCTTATTGGGAGTTTCTCGCCGATATGATCATCGATCCAGTATAAAGTATACATTTTTTGAATGTTATATAATTACTTTTATAACTTTATCAAAATAACCTTATTGAGTTTTATTTTTTGGAATTGTATAATTTACCTTTATATTCGAAGTTTTCTGTGATAAAAATGTTCTATGAAGCTTTAAAATATAAAGTTATTTCACATTTAGACTTTTTCTTAACATCAGTCTCATCTTTATGCTTGCAACTATATATATATATATATATATATATATATATATATATATACATGCTCTCCTCCTGCAGGTTGAGCCCTCTAGCGAAGGAAATAACGACTGCCACCTGCGTAATGGAAAAGCTCTTCTAACTAATTGAGCACTTTGGTATCCGATAGCGCAAAATGTATACAAACGAAAGCTAATACATGTGCTTTTTAATTCCTGAGCTGATGTATATCACCGGAATGGCTGAGCGGTTAGATACCATGTCTTGCGCAAAGTTAGGCTGGTTTCGATCCCAGCTTGAAGCGTCTTGCGTGTCTGGCCATATTGAAGAGTAATGATAGAACGAAACGGTCTGTCAGTGGAGACTATATATATATATATATATATATATATATATATATATAGGTGTTCGTGGTGTAATGATTATCGTAGTAGGAAATGGACACAGCGACCCGAATTAAAATCCTGGACGACGTTGTTGGCATTTCATACAGCGCTTAATACACTTGCGAAAGGTATGAATCAAACAGGGCTCTCAAACCATGGCTACCTGTCAAAAAAAAAAAAAAAAAAAAAGAAAAAGAAAAAAAGAAAAAAGGAAAACTGAATTCAAACCTACTAAATTCCGCTTCAAAATGATCCTGTATTGTATCCTTCTTATGCGGTATATATATATATCATGCTTTGATCCAAATGTTACGGGAATTTCTGATTTTTGGAAGTCTCGATAACGAAACCACTTGTTATGTAAAAGACTAACCACAAATAGACTCGACAACCTAGCGGAGTTAGCGAACATTCGCGTTGAAGTGATCGATGGATGGTGGGTCAAGATTCATTTTCCTGTTATGAAAATTTATATGAAACAAGAATTATGAGAGCTCTATCCATTGCCAAGCGACAGTTCCATGCATATTAAAATAGATTTTGATTAAAAAAGTCATGAGTTTTGTTTTAGACGTAAATTTTGAAACTTAAGCAAGACCGCCCCCTCTCTCCGGTTAATTAAAGAATGAATCTTTCTTTCCATCGACTGAATAAAAACCACCACACATCTTCATGTTTATGAGATAGTGCAAAGAAGAACTTGTAAAATCCAAAATAAACACAAGTTGAGAGGGGTTTTGTAACAACGTGTTTGTCTGTTGTTTTGTACTGGGATCAAGTGACAACATTTTCGCCTTTCTTGACAATCTTCAAATCACCCATAATGGTTCCATAAAAAAAATTGTGATATTTCATTATGCTGATGCCAAAAATTCAACTTTTCAGCTGACGTTAAAAACCAGTCTAGAACAGTCGCGAATAACTTCCCCATTCTTCTGTTAGAGAAGAAATAAGGAGTAAGAGACCAGTAGTAAAACCAAACATCGACCAGAACGAACTCGATAAATTTCGTTCCATGTAGTTTTAACGTTTGGCAAATTCGAATGCTTTACTTAATACAGCACTTCTCGGAACAAAATAATAATAATAATAATAATAATAATAATAATAATACACGCATACACCTAATAAGACATTTAAGGACAAAAAAAAAAAAAATTTATATTAATATAACCTTTCAAGATAAACATTTTTATTCATTTCAATACATAACATTTTTGTTGTATGTCATACTGTTGTATGTTAACTACTAACTTTATTTCAGTAAAAAATGGACCTCATAACACACACACACATATATATATAGTCATGCACAGACAGATCTGTTCCGTTCTATCAGAACTCATCAGTATGGCTAGACAGTATCTTCCCGTAGCTGGGATCGAAACCCGGTTGACTCAAACTTCAAACCAAAGCTTCTAACCATTCAGCCACGAGGAGATATTAGCTGCGAAGTAAATTTTAAACGGTTATGAAACACAATTACTATTGTTTACATACATCCGTTCAACGGTAGCCGAGACCTCAATTCAACTACGAAGAGGCTTGCAATAGACGCTAATGGCAACACGATCACTTCTTCGCCAGAGAACTCAACCCCATTGCAATTTCTAATATATATATATATATATATATATATATATATATATATATATTAGAAATTGCAATTTTAAAAATATACAAATACCGCAATAAAAAATGGACCTCATTACACACACACACACACACACACACACACACACACACACACACACACACACACACACACACACACATATCTATATATATATTAGAAATTGCAATTTTAAAAAATATACAAATACCGCAATAAATAAATAAATAAATAAAGACACTGTAAAAAAGATGAAAAAGAAATTACATTTTGCGAATCATTCAAAGAAGTTTTAAATAAAACATTATAAACGTTAAATGCAAACAAACGCAAATTGATGAGGGGTGGGTGAGTACCCTTGGCGTAGTTGCTAACGTGATGGACTGCGACATTGTGGTAAACGAGTTCGAACTCTATTCGCGCTATTACGTTCACTTTCAGACTAATACTCTTGGGGAAAGCATGAACCCACTTATACTCCCAGATACGCGTTAAATAGTATCACTACTGTTCTTTTACAAGGATAGATTTGGCATTAAATTACCCATGAAGGTTGATATGCCATTAAACAAAGAAACCAAATCAAATTGAAAAGGTAAGCTATAGTCTTCTTGCCTAGCTGACAAACCATTACATCATTCGAGATGCCCACGTATAGTTATTTACTAAGATTAGATTAATTGTGGCAAAAGGCCTGAAGTAGGGGGCACCCAATGAGATTCGAACTCGCTAATAATAGTCTGCTAATATTGGTTACTAACCATTATACTACGACTGGTGCCCCGAGTATTGTTATAGCTATTCTATTTAAGTAATGGGATAGGGGAGACAACTCTAATAACAAATATGACACACACGCACAAACACAAACAGAAAATGACCTCAAAGGGTAACGAAATAGACAGGGTTTACGTGTCAAAAACAAAAAACAAAAAAACAACAAAAAAACAAAAATGAAAAAAAAAAAAAGGAGAAAGACAGATGCAACAATTCAAGAAATCGAAGAATATACAAAAAGAGCAAAGAAAGATGATTATAGTGACCAGAAACGGTAATAACTTGGCTCGTTTCTTTGTTAAATGTCATATCAATCATCATAAGTTATTTTGTAGGGAATAAATAAATAAATAAATAGATTTATTATTAAATAGAATTATTAAAATATGCGGAAACTCCCAGAGGACTCTGACAGGAAAAAGGGGCGACGCACGCGTCAAGAAAAAGGGACCTTCCGACCAAAGGAGGAAGCTCATTCTCTTTCAGGCAGTGACCGGCGGAGTTACATTTAAATCTCCCGGCTGCTAGTGAAGCTAACGTGGCAGCTCTAAGGCGCCACGTTGGGCTAAATCTTTCACTAGTAGCGGCCGTCTCGGTTAACAGTATGCCAAGATATAAAAAGCTACCAAATTAACCTACCGAACTACGAACTAAAACACTCCTCCAAAGCGACTAATACGTTGTTAAAGCTTTAAAATACCAAATGAACACACATAATAACAAGAAATGATTAAAGTATTTTTAAACACCTTGACTAGGTGATTCAACAACTTCAATTGTATTCAGGGAAAATTCCCTCACCCATTGAATGGTTGTTGAACCCAGGAAATAAAGGAAAAATATTAAAAAAAAACGTTTTCGTCTCCTATCTGTTGCTATCTTTTTTAGTATAATCCTTTTTGGGCCTTTCTTGTTCAAGGAGTTACATCAACAAGGCAACGAGGGGTATAAATAGAATAACCTCAAAATGGAGTCAGATATAAAATGGTAACACAGCTTGCCCTGACCTCTGCCTGGCCCTATAATTTAATGTCAAATCCACCCTTGTAGAAGAACAGTAGTGGCGCTATTTAATCCTGAACTGGGGAGATATGGGGTGTGTATCTTTCTCGAGGGTTTTAGTCCGAAACCGAGTGTAAAATAGCACAACTGGAGTTCAAAATCGCTTACTACAATGACGCTGTTAGCCACTGCGCCATAAGAACTTCTCCAACAACCATATCAACTTAAATAAATTGGTGACAAACAGAAAAAATAGCAATAAAAATCAAGGAAAACAAAAATTAGACGACAAACAACAATATGGATATTTCAAACGACAAAGTATGGAAATATCACACGAAATGACCGGGAAATGGTTACGACAGCGAAACACAGAGAAAGAAACCGAATCTCTATAAAGCAGGATAAAGTAATGCCATAAGAAATAAATATATTAAAGCCAATTTTGACCAAACTTACAAATGGTACATACACAAATCAGAATCTTTCGGAGAAAATGATACAATACAATTATCTGGGATGTTGAGAAACAGACGGGTTACACTATCTAGTCCAGAAGAACAAATCGAGTTTTATTTAATAAAAATAAGTTAAAAAAAAACTTGCTAATCAACTCCTACTGGAACGAGAAAATTTATTGATCAAAGTTCAAGTAAAAACGAGACAAGGAAAAAAGTTCGGATTAAAACATTTGGCGGCAATGCCCGGTGGAAAAACGCATGAAACCCTCTTTATCCTACACTACTGGGGGTGGGGGTCCGGCACGAGCCGAAACTCTTACCCTGCTGGACTATGCTGGTCATAGCATCACTTGGTGCAATGTGAGCTATGTTAGCCTTTGCTAAGTCTCCCGGCACGTATGCCTGGTGACCTTGATGGTCATAGATTCAATCTGAATCTTTGCTTGTCATTTGTACTCCACCCGGTGTGTATGCTAAGTGGCCCAGCCGAGACTTGGTATTATAGGAGCAAGCTCCTAACCATTGGGTTGATATATGGTCGGCAGGCCGGGCAATTTAGCCTTGGTACTTTATGAGTACTTTAGGAGAAGGAAAAGAAACTTTGAGTTCAATACTAACGTGTGTGAGGTTAGTAAATCCGTCCCCCCAAAACTACTTGCTACGAAATCGCAGCACCATCGCAGATTGGGTTGTGGCTACGGCTTAGTGCCATTAAGGACCAAGTGAATCTGCATATTATATAATTTACTTATTTAACATTTAAAAGAATTAGTATTGCTTTCTTTGATAAGATCTTTGAAACTGCCGTTCCTTAAAAAGCTTTGCTTAGTTTATCGCAAGGTATAAAAAACATCCGGTGATAACCGAACTCCCTCTCGGTTATCTGCTCAGTGCAGTTCTCTTACCATTAGACAACAAAGGCTCCCGAAACTGATTAGTTGACCAACATTCAAAGTTTTCGCTACTGAAAAGGTCGGTTTTTTGTGGAAAAAAAAACAAAACAAAAAAAATAACCTCAAGCCTATTCCTCATAAGTTCGTAAGGTTAAAATTCGAAGATGATCTAAATAACCAAATTTAACTTTAAAAATCAATTCAATAGATTAATTATACAACCATAATTGAACCTATACATTAAATTGACTTACCTACATAAATATACAGTGAAGAATTTGCTGATGGCAGCAAAGAAGTCTGAATTTTGATCAGTCAATCTCTACGTCGTTCTAAAACGATAAATGTAATTCTGAGCAAATTTCATTTGTTCTGGAAAATGTTCACTTGGTAACGATTGCTAGAAATCTCAGAATAATCTCAGAAGCATTTGGAATTGAGGAAAGCTCATCAACTGTTATGCTTCAACCATTTCTGCCAAAGTCACTGCAATAATCTCTTTCTTAATCATACTCAGGAATCTCACTATTACTGGCACAAGTGGTAGCTTTAAAGTGCTGATAAGTTATTATCTTTTAGCACTGATATATCAATTAGAAGGCACGTTTTTCTTTTATAGTCCTTAACCAATACGAGGATCATTAAATAAGTTTCCAGACTTTTTTCGTATGGGCACTTTTATTGATAGTACACACATGAAACTCTAGTCCCCTTCGAAGTATATCGTTCTTCTAAAGTGTCCTCACGTCCAGATTGCATTTTTGAAATCCACCAGCTATGACAATCAGGCTTTAGTAGGGTGTATTCCAATTGCTGCTGAAGCTGTTCATTTGAACCTGAAATCATAAAAATTGGTCAGTCATATATAGATATATAGCAATAACATAGTGAATTCTCAAGAGTCTACGACAATTATAAATGCCTGTAAAAAAAAGTCTGGAAACTTATTGAAGGCACCACGTATATCTAGTCTATTGCTCTTTATTTTTCTCAGTTTAGATAGCTAAGTCCCAGTGAATAGTGGCTCCATTGGTTTATCTTATTGGTTCTGATAGGTGTTTATACCCTTTCCCCCAATTCAATTTATTATTATTATTATTATTATTATTATTATTATTATTATTATTATTATTATCTCTCTACTTTCTTTCTACGTATTTATTATAATTAGAAATAATACTAATTGTTAATTAATCATTGATTTTCTTTGATTTTAATTACAGATGAATCAAATTTTTAAAGGGAGGCAACAAAGAAAGAGTTATTTCCCTTATATCATCGCTGTCCATTTTTCTCAGTTGTAATCTAAAATTGTCATTTAGGTTTTTCGTTTGGATTATTACAACATTAATTTTTTTCTGTTTGTTACTTTTGTCAGAGAGAAGTGTTTATCTATTTCCTACCACATGTAAGATTCTAGGTGCCTTGATTAGAGTCAGGATTAGTGTGCTAACTGGCTATTGTTAAAATATTACATTGATAGTGTTTTTTCCTCCTTTTTTCAGGCACCAAATATACAGGGTGTTTAAAAAGTTTATATTATTTAAGAAATAAATATCTAAGTAACTACCTAGTCTGGGCAAATAAAACTAAACGGTATGAATGTTTAGGAAAATAAGATGTTATTCATCAAGTTGGGAAATGCGGATTTCATGAACGATTTTACAAGTTTTCAAAATGCATACAACCAGTGACACGGCACACATCAAGTAAGTTTTCCAATTCTTTTAGTCCTTCATAGACAGCCTTGCATTTTTGAACCTTTTAGATTATGTCCAAATCTACATTGCAGCTGCTGCATTTTTAGCGAATTCTTTTACCAATGCTCCCGGCACAGTTTTATTCGACTTTTTTCTGGGATACTCTTGCACACAAAACACCTTTTCTTTTCTTGTGAATGGGGTTTCTATAACTGAAAAGAAAAGACCAAAAAAAAAAAAAAAAAAAAAAAAAAGAAGCATTAAACATCAAACAAAGAATTTTGAGTTGTTTCAACACATGCTGTTAAAATTTGAGATCATTTAAAATAAGATTGTTCAAGTTATTAGATTATGAAATAATATCAATTTTTTCTGAAACTCCCTGTACATCACCAATGAGATTAATTAAAAAAAAAAACCTGTACATCTCCAATAAGATCAATTTATCTGAAACACCCTGTACATCTCAAATGAAATAACTTTTTTCTAAAATACCATGTACATCTTAAATGAAATCAGTTTTTTCTTAAATACTCTGTACATCTCAAATAAGATCAATTTTTCTGAAATACCTTGTATATCACAAATGAGTTCATTTTTTTCTGAAACACCCTGTACATGAGATCAATATTTTTGGGAAACACCCAGTACATCTCAAATGAGATCAATTTTTCTTAAATGACCTGTACATCCTAAATGATATAATTTTTTTCTGTAAATCCTTGTACATCTCAAATAAGATCAATTTTTTTCTGAAATACCCACTACATCTCAAGTTAGATCAATTTTTCTAAGATATCCTGTATATCTCAATGGAGATCAGACTTTTTCTGAAACACCCAGTGAATCTGTAATTATATCAATCTTTTTAATCACCCAGTACATCTCAAATGATGGCAATTTTTCTGAAAATCCCTAAATATCTCAAATAAGATATTTTTTTTCTTAACGAAACAGTACTTCTCAAATGAGATCAATTTTTCTGAAGTGCCCTGTAAATTTTCAAATGACACTAAATTTTCTGAAACACCCGATTGATCTCAAATGAGATTAATCTCTTTTTGAATATCCTGCACATCTTAAATCAAATAAATTTTTCTGAAATACACTGAATTACTGATATAATTGCCTGGGGAAACTTTACAACAATATATTTAATCCAACTGCGTCTATGATATGATTTGCTTGTATGAAAGACATGGCAAAATTTTTTATGAAACATCTTTTTTCTGCAACAGGTGGTCCAGAGGAACGGAAAAGACGTTTCGAAAAAAAAAAAAAAAATGATAAAACATTCAGCAAACTTCCGAAGATAAAAATCCGAGATGAAAATATTTGCTATAAATTTACGAGAATTACAAAATAATTTCAGTAATCTTGATTATTACGACTTTAAAGAAATTACTAGATAATAAAACAGTGTGTTATCGTTTATTCTATCAAGATAATACGGCACTCAGCCAGTTATAATTGATATCACCCCACAAAAAACATAAGCATCTTCAAGAGGTTTTCTTTTTATTAAAGAACGTATTGATATAAATATTCTAATCAAAAATTTGAATTATACATTATCAAACTTGCTGAGTGTCGTAATGTGGGCGGGGTCAAAAGGACGAATACCCCAGCCTAAAGTTTTGAGGGCCACCAAAATTTTGAGAGTCACAAAAAATTTGAAGGGTACCAAAATTGTTAGTTGAAAAAATATAAAATAACAGAAAAATGTAAAGTAATATCAAACCGTAACTCAGATTTTTTTGTTTGATTAAAATAATACGGGAGAATACGACTCGAAAGGAAGTCTAAAAAACTTTGCTCATTTCTTTTTCTGGGAATTTTTGTTTACGTAATTTTTTTTCTTATGTACGTCGTATTTTGACACGTGCATTACAGGGAACGCTAAAAGTATTTAATTGTGGAGAGGAACATGGCGAAAGAAGAAGGTAATTGTATCTTTATTCGTTGAGCTTTTGTCTATTTTAAGAGTGTTTCTAGTGTACATTTGATAGAATAGATAATTACAACTATAGTCAATGAGGTTTTCAGTCACATAATAAATAACACCAAACTTTATCGTGCCAATTAGCAATATTAACTGTACATGGTTATGGATTGGAGGAGCTCATGGTGTAATGTTTACCGTCATAGGAAAAGGACACGGTGATCCGCGTTCAAATCCCAGACGAGTCTATTTGCATTTCATATAGAACTAATACCCTTGAGAAAGGTATGAATACAACTATTCTCCCTCCAGCTACGAGTAAATAGTAGGGCAAACTGAGTTCTTTAGTCTAAGAGTGGCAACTGTTCTAAGAGAAAGAAAACTTTGAATTCAAACCAGTTAAACAATGCATAAAAAATCAGCCTTGTGTTGCATCCAACTCGTACGGGGGGTTAGTAAATATATATATATGAATTGTAGAATCTCTCTTTTAAAAAGAAAATCTGACTTCTCAACTCAAAATCAGTTTGAAAACCTTTCTTAATAATTCAATAACACATACCCAAAATGTTATTACTAATAATATGCTATGATATATTAATTATTTATTTATTAGAAGTGTGCAAGCATTTTTTTTTAGATTTTCAGAATGCGTCTTAGCCATGATGTACTGTACTCGATGACATGCAACCATTTTGAGGGAAACGCGTACATTGTCTCTGTCGGTCATCCAAACACCTTTCAACACTTAAAACTCTAAAGCAAAATAAGGAGTCATGATCAGGACTGTTCATCGACAGTAAAAGGATAAAAACTGAAAAAGAACAAAATAGAGTTTGAAAAACGTGTGTGTGAAACAGTTTATTGGGGCTGGAAGGCTAATATCGACTTCAGGAACCGTAGACTGAATAACACATGGTAGCGGACATTTTTTATGATAAAAGGGGGTAATTCAAGTAAAAGATAATTCAATGATGTTTTTAAAACATCTTGCCTAGGGGAGCCAACTATTTCTACTAGTTAAGGAAAATATTTCTCTCTGGAGAATGCTCGTAACCCCCCACCCCAAAAAAATTAGTTTAAAGGTATCCTTGTCTTTTTTCTTCCGTTCTTAATTTCTTTACAACTTCTACATAAAAAGAAGATAAAATGTGAATGGGGTAAGAAAAAAAAGGGGCAAATACAAACTATAGAATTTCCAAACAATTCACCACTACCACGATAAACCATTTATGTACCCCATAAGTTTTAGTTTTTAAACTAAGGTTTTTAGTTTTCAACAAATGGTATTTCTTTTAAAGTAATATATATATATATATATATATATATATATATATATATATATATATATATATATATATAAAGTAATATGTAAACATATATGTGTATATATAGTGAGAATCAAATTTACTAATTGTGTTATAATCTGTGTGGTTAGCTTACTGATCATGGCTCTAAATCATAATAATAATAATGATAATAATAATAACAATAATGATAAAGGCTTAAAATCTCAGAGATGACATATACAGACTATATGTGTCAAGAAAAGAAGAAGAACGTGTCAGCATTGAAGATAGCGTCGATGCATCAATATGACGACTCGAAAACAACATAAAAAAGACCACAGAAAGACCGATTACAGCGACCAGAAACAACACAGACAACGCAAGCACCAACAGAACAACAATAACCAGAAAACGAAAATAGGAAGAAAAACAACTGTATGGATATTTCAAGCGACAAACAAGCGGACTCTCACACGAAAAGACTTGGATTTGGCAAAGGAAAAGAAATCTTAACAGAGAAACTGATTCTCTTCTAATAGCAGCAGAAAACAACGCCATAAGGACCAACTAAGTGAAAATAGATTAGTCGCAACAAAATAGCAAGTGTTGATTATGTGGTGAGAGTGGCGTAACGACCAATCACGTTATAAGCCAATGCTGCAAGTAAGCGTAAAAAGAGTACAAGACTAGACATAATTTGGTGGAGAAGGGGGTCTACTGGGAATTGTGCATGGAGTTTGAATTTGACCATATTAACAAATCGTATATGCACAACCCAGAATCCGTCCTAGAGAATGCGTCACATGGGGTTTTGAAATACAAACAAATCACCTAATCTTGACCAGACGACCAGACCTAAAAAAAAGAGAACCTGTCGAATAGTGGAGTTTGCTGTCACGGCAGACCACTAATCAAATATAAAAGAAAGCGAAAAGAGAGATAAATACCTAGAACTTTCTAGAGAGCTGAAGAAGCTATGGAACATGAAGGCGACGATAATACTAATTGTAATTGGTGCGCTCGGTAAGTCCCCAAAAGATTGGTAAATGAACTAGAGGACTTGAAAATAAGAGGACAAGTGGAGACCATTCAGAATGCAGTATTATTAAGATCGACCAGAATACTGAGAAGAATCCTTGAGACTTGAGGAAACTTGCTGTCATTCAAACTCTTGTGTAAAACCATCAACTAACGCTGATGTAAACAACTATTAAATGAGTAGCAATAATAGATTGATAGATAGATAATGGACAGACCTGTACAGATTGATGTGAATGAGATAGATAGATAAAACAAATTGTTAAGAAGCCAATATAAAAATTGCTCTATTCTTTTCATACGGGCGCATTTGACTGAAACCAAATTTCCAGGTAGAAACACAAAAAAGCATTAATATTTGTGGTTACGTGTGCAACACACGACATTTGTGATCACGTGTGCAACACATGACACTGGATAGTTACCGAACGAGTATATATATATATATATATATATATATATATGTGTGTGTGTGTGTGTGTGTGTGTGTGTGTATTGAAGCATAACAAGAATTTTTGTTATATATAAATACTAGCTGATTTAACAGTTTGGTTTGTAGATTGTAGATTTTTTAAATGCCAAATCCATTTTTTTACATACAAACAGTTTTGTTTAAAACAATTCAGTTTAGCAAACAAAATCAGTTCCATTTCAAACAATTCAGTCCAGCACAAGTACGCAGTCCAAATTTTAAGCAGTTCTAATTCAAGCAATTCAATTTAGCATAAGTATGCAGTTCAGTCCTATTTGACGCATAGATAGGACCTTATCCGGTGCTACGACTCCGGACCAGAGTGAACCTCGGAGCGATGGCAATAAAAGAGTACTCTTCATTTTCCAAAGCTCCAGCATTACTGGAACCTCACCATCAGATTGTTTAGTGTCATATACAGGACATTTGTTGGAGGAGTCTTATCCCTCTGTAGAGGAGCAGTTGCTGTAATCTACAGCCCCAGCCGACTGAGCTTCAGAACCCTCACTGTAAGGGTTTTGTCCCTCTGTAGAGAAGCAGTTAATGTATTTCATATCCCCCCCGCACAGCCGACTGGGCCACCAGACATTCATTGGAGGGGGTCTTCTCCCTCTTCAGAGAAGCAGTCAATGTATTCTACAGCCCCAGCCGATTGGGCTACAGGGCACTCATTGGTAGGGGTCTTACTCCTCTGCAGAGAAGCAGTCGGTGTATTCTACAGATCTTACTCTGTTGTCGTTCAAAGGACCTTACGCAGTCTAGTGGTATGAATATGGGCTTTGTACTACGATTGATCAGCTCCCATTTCCTCACCTCTCTTCAGTTCGTTCTTACTTCATTTCTTTTCTTCTTCGGTCGTATCTCGCCCAGTCGGCTTGGGCAGTAGAATACACCGACTGCTTCTCAGCAGAGGGGTAAGACCCAACAACGATATGACACTAAACAATCTGATGGTGAGGTTCCAATAGTGCTGGAAGTTTGGGGAATGTGGAATACCCCTTCACTGCTATCGCTCCCAGGTCCATTCTGGTCCTGAGTAGTAGCACCTGATAAGGTCCTATCTATGGATCAAATAGAAGTAAGCTGTGTACTTATACTAAACTGAATTGCTTGAAATAGGACTGTTTTGACATTTAAATTGCTTACGTATGCTAAACTGAATCATTTGAAATGGAACCGATTTTGTACTTGGAAAGTGTACTTGTGCTGGACTAAATTTTGTACTTGGAAAGTGTACTTGTGCTGGACTAAATTTTTTGAAATGGCATTCAATAACCTTCAATGGTTGTTATGTCATAAAAACCAAATCAAACCAAGCCAAACTTGTGTACAAACAAAATACTGATACATAACAGAACTACTAGTGCTAGATAATAATAATTGGAACCATTTAACTGTGTGCAAACAAATGAGCTCTGACTTGTAAAAATGTTATCTACCAAATATGTAATTACGAATCAGAAATCAGAAATATGTATAAACATGATTTGGTATCAAATAACCCTCAGCGACTGATATGCCATAAACAACCAAACCAAACCAATCGGTCGCCTCATCTTGTCACCACGTCACCCTTCATGGGTTATGTAATGCCGACGCCGTCCTCATAGAACAGTAGGGGTGTTATTTAACACATAGCTGAGGCAATTGGGGTTAGGGTCTTATACCATTCCCAAAAGTATTACTTTGACAGTGAACGCAACTAGCTCGATTAGAGATCGAATTCGATTTATACATATATATTAAATATATATGATTTGGTTTGGTTGGGTTTTTGGTATATCAATCATTGTAGGTTATTTAATGCCAAATTCTTTTTATACACACACATTAAATATATGATTTCTAAACACATTTTGTAGATACCATCTTCAAACGAGCCCGAGCGAATTTTTGTCAAGCACTTAAATGGTTTCACTTATTCCTATCTAGAACGAATAATTCTATTAACTATTAGTTATTTGTTCGTTAACAGTTTGATGTTTTCTAGTATTGCTATGTATAACTAACAATTAAATTAAACTTCAGTTATTTGTTTACACAGATTTAAATGATCAAACAGTTCTATTTCAAATAATTCAGTTTGGTATGTCAACAAAGTGAAACGGTTCCAAATTCAGCTATGCACCACTAATAATTGAAATAAATATCAGTCATTTGTTTATACGCAGTTAAATGATCAAAGAGTTCCATTTCAACCAATTCAGTTTAGCATAAGCACACAGTTTAAATGATCAAACAGTTCTGTATGAACCATTTATTGAATCCTTTCCGGTGCTACCACTCCGGTCCAGAGTGGATCTGGGAGCGATAGCAATGAAGGGGTACTCCGCAAACCCCAAAGCTCTAGCATTACTGAAGCTTAACCATCAGATTGCTTAGTATCGTATCCAGAATACTCGTTGGGGGAGTCATACCCCTCTGCAAAGAAGCAGTTGATGTATTCTACAGCCCCAGCTGACCGGACCATAAAAAGGTCTTTGATATCAGATAAAAGTTAAACGATACCAGGTAAAAAGTAAACGTTAAGAGTTAAGGGTTATAGGTAATATGCATCATGCAATATATGATGTAATCGTAAATACGACGATCATGAAATAAGTTTCCAGACTTTTTTCGTATGGCCACTTTTATTGATACTACACACATGAAACTCAAGTCCCCTTCGAAGTAATCTCCTCTTGCCGCAATGCACTTGTTGTACCGTTCCAAAACCTTCCCCAAGGCCCCATGGAAGTCCACTTGTGTGAGCGTGTCAATGACCTTCGTCACAGCCTCTTTCATCTCCTCAATTGTCTCATAACGACAGCCTCTGAGCTTAGGGAATAACTAAAAGTCTCAAGGAGCAAGGTCTGGACTATAGGGAGGCTGAGGAACTGTCTTGATGCCCATCTTGGTTAAATAGTCTGTGACAAGGATGGAGTTGTGGACTGGCGCATTGTCCTGCTGGAAATGCCACTGACCCAATTTAAAGTGTGCTGGCCTCTTCCGACGGAATCTATTCCTGAACTCCCTTAAAACCTCAACATAGTAATCCTAACCGTAACCCTAACCCTTTGGCCAATCAACTCGGGTGTATTGACTTCCTTATTCTTCCTACATCTCTCATCATCCCTCACAGACTCCTTGCCTTCCTTGAATCTCTTATGCCACCTCTCAAAAACTGATGCTTGATTCATGCAAGATGGTCGAAAAGCAGTCTGAAGCATTCCATGCGTTTCTGCTGCATTTCTTCCAAGTTTAAAAATGAATTTTATTGCATATTGTTCTTCTAAAGTGTCCTCATGTCCAGATTGTATTTTTGAACTTCACCAGCTGTGACAATCAGACTTTAGTAGGGTGTATTCCAATTGCTTCTGTAGCTGTTGATTTGAAGCTGAAATCATAAAAATTGGTCTGTCATCTCATAAGATATATAGCAATAACATAGTGAATTCTCAAGAGTCTAACACAATTTTAAATGCCTGTACAAAAAAGTCTGGAAACTTATTGAATCCACCACGTATGTATTTATCAAAAAGTAAAATGCAAGATCTAAGAAACGGTAATTGGTGAATAATGGGTTACAGGTAAAATCTTATCGATGCAAACCAGACGAACAAGCCTTGATATGTCAAACTTCGGTAGATGAAGACAATAGTCAGATTCTAGCTTTCAAAAGAAGTAAGATTGGAGAAACATCTCAAACTATGAAGAATGTTGTTGATAGAGCTGTGCTTAGTTAAACCAATATTTTATATGGATTGAATAGAGAAGCAAACCCTAATTTTTTGAGAATAAAGAAAGTACAGAGCATTCCTTTCCCCATTTTCTGAAGAGATGTCTGAAATATGAGGATATTTCGAATCTCTGCATAGTGAGCTTGAGAGCTCTTTGTTAAGATGCTGAGTGTGTGAGCGTTGCGAGCCTGTCCCGAAGTGACCAAATCACCTGCTAGGCATAACACAAAGCCGTGCTTCACCCGGTAAATTCGGTAGTATATATACTGATATGATAAATAGCACCATTAAATTTCTTGTAAAACGTTGGTTGCTATTTTAAAATTTGCGAGTTCAACTGTTTGGTATCTTAAAGCGAACAGACATTGTATGTAGAAACTCTAACCATCGTGGCTAGAGTGTTCGCCAATGGCTCAGGAAACCTGGGTTCAATCCCAGTTGAGTCATACCAAAGACTCAAAAATGGTACTTGATGCTACCTTGCTTAACACTCAGCATTATAAGGTAAGGATCAAGGGTAAAGTGAAGGAATCCAGGGAAAGGAGTAGCGCCCTCCCCTACACCTTGGTATACTAGCTATTGAAAAAGGAGCCTTCGGGTCACCCTCGACTATGGTTGCCAAATTTACTTAGTACCGAGCCATTGGCCTCATGAGTAGAGTGTTCGCCAATGATCCTAGAGACCGGGGTTCAATCCCTGGTCGAGCCATACCAAGGACTCAAAAAATGGCACTTGATGCTGCCTTGCTTAGCATTCAGCATTATAAGGTAAGGAGCAAGGGTAAAATGGAGCAATCCAGGGAAAAGAGTTGCGCTCTTCCCTAAACCTTGGTTTAGTAGCTATTGAGAAGGAAGCCCTCGGGTCACACTCGACTAGGGTCGCCAATTTTACTTATAGATATATAGGTAGTAAAAAGTAAAGTAGGCACCGTAGTCGAGGGTGACCAGAAGGCTCCCTTTTCAATAGCTACTACACCGATGTGTTGGGGAGGGCGCTACTCCTTTCCCTGGATTGCTCCACTTTACTCTTGATACGTACCTTATATCGCTGAGTATTAAGCAAGGAGGTATCAAGTACCATTTCTAAAGTCTTTTGGTATGACGCCACCTGGGAGTGAACCCAGGTCACTCGGACCATTGGCGAACACTCTACCCACTAGACCATAGTCCAAAAATATATAGTAGTCCAAAAATTCGTAAACCACTAGCATATATTTATGCAATTTTATTTTTGGCTAAAGAATTGTTGCAATTTTTTGTTCGAAAGTTTCAATGGTACACATTTTGGTAATAAATAATACCTAATTATATCCATTTTGAACCTATAATGTTCAATTAAAAATGAAATCTTTCTTTATTTTGTTTTGAAAAAAAAAACTTTATTATTTTTGGCAACAAAGTTTTTTGTTTGAATGTTTCAATGCTACACAGTTGGGTAATAAATAATACCTAATAATATTCATTTCGATCATATAATGTTCTACTCGAAATATAATCTTTGTATCTATGGTTTAAAAGAAAATTGACTTTATATTTTCAAATTCTCAGAGGTGTACTTATCTATCTATCTATCAATCTATCTATGAATGTTTGTTTTTATCTGTCTTTATCTCATTCTCGAATATACACCTTCTTGTCTGCTTTACCTAAAGTTTTATTTTGATTTGTTGGAACATCTGATATACGAACAACAGAAATCATTAAACACAAAGTTTTTTGTTTTATCCTTGCAATCTGGAAAATAAGCAATTTCAATTTTTAAAATCCTTGACTTCAGATCACCAATCTCTGAAAAAATTACTTTAAGAACAGAAGGAATTTCGATTTCAATTTCAGTTCAAAACCAATCGACGCTCAAAAGTCGCCTAAATGTCCCATGGAAAAAATTCGCAAACATGAAAGGTTTTTTTCTACAAATTTTCAGATTATGGTGAATAGTAGATAAAAAAATCTTTCTCTATATTAACTAATTGTTTAGAATCGTCTAGATTTAGGAAGACATGAACATAAAAACGAATGGCCAGGGAAAACATCGAGAAGATTTTCTTCGTAAAAACAAAATCTCGATATAATCCAGTTTGTGTAAAACAGCCTCATGTCTGATGGGTGACAATTTAGGGGCAAAATGTACTACAAATAAATTCTAATTTAGTCAGACTATAGGAAAGTTATTGACCCCCCCCAAAAAAAACAACAAAAAACGAAATGCAAACGTAATTTATCCAAATTAATAAGAGAATTACTCCTTTAAACATATAAGCCTGATATTTTGGACTGAGTAATACCAGTTCATTGGCCTTGTAGGTAGAGTGTTCGTCAATGGTCCGAGAGACCACGGTTCAATCCCAGGTTCCGTAATACTAAAAGACTTTAAAAATTGGACTTGATACCTCCTTGCTTAACAATCAGCGATATATGGTACGTATCAAGGGTAAAGTAGAGCATTCCAGGGAAAGTAGTAGCGCCCTCCCCTACACCTCGGTGTAGTAGCTATTGAAAAGGGAGCCTTCTGATCGCCCTCGACTACGGTCGCCAAATTTAATTACTACTTGATTATTTTACTACACATCGTAAACTCGATATTTCGAACTGAGTGCTATTTTACAATACACAGTAAACTCGATATTTCGGACTGAGTGCTATTTTACAATACACAGTAAACGTGATATTTTTGACTGAGTGTCATTTTAATATATATCTTAAAATCTATATTTCGGGCGATCAATTCACGAAGTAATAATTAATGGTTTAATATAGCGACTATTTCATAATGTTAAATGCAGAATACAAATATATTGTTTTTCAGTGATTATAAAGCTATGTAACAATTCTTAATTTTTTTGTTCCTGGGCAGAAAATGTTATTTCCAAATTGCTTATGTTTTAAACAAATGGAAAAGATCTATTCTATTTTCAAATTTTGTTTTTGTAACCAGGGTATTAAAATTATCGACAAAACATGGTGGGAGAAAATATCAAAGAACTTATACAGGAAAATAATTTATATTAGTCAAAAACATTGATAAACTACTAACAGTTTTTTAAATAATAATTTCAGTATAAATACGTATATATTTTCATTCATATTTGGCAAATGAAAATGTGCAAAGTTGTCTGTTTTTACAAAAAGATTTGTTGATTTGTAAATTTCATTATGTAGAGAACAAAAGCAAAGTTTGAAGTAAAAAAACGTCTATTTTCTATATTTTCATAAAATAAGCTATTAAGAAATAATACATTCTATTCAGGAATAAAACTGGTAAGACATTGTGCAATTCGATGAAAGAAATAACTACATTTTTTCTCCTACCCACCAGCTATGTGTAAAAATGTAAAGCCGACCGAGCGTTCTGGTCTTAGTAGACAACCAACTTAGGAGAAGGATAACCCTGATTTCTTAACCAGGTTTTAGAGTCCACAAGGCCATTCAAAGTTCTTTTCAGATTTATTTTGACCTCTCCTCGGATGGTCTTGGTGCCAAGTTCTATCAACTCTGACCTTTTTTTAGATTAAAGTATTAGCTGCATTGGCAACTGCCAATCTTTTATTCTTGCTCTGGATTGATTAAGGATTTTGAAGCAGATCGATGGAGTTGCAAGATTCAGACAGCTACTTTAGCATTTTAAATGGATATTTTAGATAAGACTTTTGCACCCAAAAGTAAAGTATAAGTGTCTACTATGTACGATATTTTGTGTGTTTCGTGAGCTCAGGTACAGGGTAGTAGAGGAACAAAGAGGTTTCAGCCTTTAAGGGTTTAGGTCACCATTGATTTGTCTGGAAGAAAGTATACCATTTTCTTAGTTGGAATAATGATCGTTTCAAGTGACTTTGTAATTTTGGTAGCGAGAAGTATATGCCAGCATATAACATTCATAGATAAAAGAAAGAAAAAACTCAAAGGATTCAAATTTAATTTTGTTACATCTCTTCACACACACACACACACACACACACACACACACACACACACACACACACACACACACATATATATATATATATATATATATATATATCTTGTGACGGTAACTACTCTAGTAACAACCAACAGACATACTCGTAGTAGAGTAGTGGGAGGCTGCTGACTTGAAAACCCCGGAGTAAAAAGAATGAGACCCCTTTTGCCTACCGTTGCGAATTGGAAGGCGGGGCGATTTAGTTTGAAACGGCACAGTTGAACAGACACCCGCGATATGGGCAGTTGAAAATTAAAACGCGGCATCGGCAGTGCGAAAAAGATGAGCAACCAAGAAAAAGCCTGATAGAATATCATTTTCTATCATGTCTATATTAAATATCTTCGTTAAACCTCGTTTCTCAGATAAGTCCTATATGTATATCTTGTGTATATATGTATGAAAATGGATTTGGCATTAAATAACCTATAATGGTTGATATGCCATAAAACCAAACCAAACACCATCGTATATATATACATATATATAGATTACAGGCATTTATATAAATACTCACACGTACACATACTCACGTATATATGTGTGTATATATATAAATATAAATATACATACATAGATATATTTATACACCTTGACATATACTCACATAATTACATGCATATAGACACATATATAGACACATATATACATATACATATATATGCGTATACATATGCATTATATATGTGTGTATATATATAATATATGCATTTATATATATATATGTGTGTGTGTATATATATGATATATGCATTTATATATATATATATGTGTGTGTGTGTGTGTGTATATTCTCACGTGTACATTATATATATATATATATATATATATATATATATAAATGCATATATTTACGCACATATCACACATAAGCATATCGTATATGTACCTCTATTAACACACACACACACACACACACACATTCATGCATATATACATATTGTTGAACCATGATTCGCAAGCTAATCCGGCAGACTAGCACAATTACTGAATTCAATCCTCATAACCAGCGAATGGGATTTTCAACCATGTTAACTTTAAGGAAAGTAATTATTATGACCTGTTCGAAATATGATCTAGTTTCTTTATATAGTTGTAAGTAAAGTAAAGTTAGCGACCATAGTCGAGGGTGACCCGAAGGCTCCCTTTTCGATAGCTACTACACCAAGGTGTAGGGGAGGGCGCTACTCCATTCCCAGGATTGCTCCATTTTTACCCTTGAACCGTACCTTATAATGCTGAGTGTTAAGCAAGGTGGTATCAAGTACCATTTTTAAAGTCTTTGGTATGATTCGACCTGGGCTTGAACCCAGGTCTCCCGGGCCATTGGCGAACACTCTAACCGCTGGGCCAATGTCCCGGTTATATAAAACATTGGCCCAGCGGTTAGAGTGTTCGCATTTAAGAAAAAAAAAAAAAAATATATATAGTTGTAGCGTTCGCATTTAAGAAAAAAAAAAAAATATATATAGTTGTAGCGTTCGCATTTAAGAAAAAAAAAATATATAGTTGTAGCGTTCGCATTTAAGAAAAAAAAAAAAAAAATATATATATAGTTGTAGCGTTCGCATTTAAGAAAAAAAAAAATATATATATAGTTGTAGCGTTCGCATTTAAGAAAAAAAAAAAAATATATATATATCTATATATTGTAGCGTTCGCATTTAAGAAAAAAATCTTGTATTTTGAACGCTGATTTTTAAGGCAGGCATCTTACCTCCGTTTTGAAGGTGAGCGTAACACTTTTCCTTGAATAAGTAAATATCAAGTACATATTTATTCAAAGCTCTCTATGATGTTGGGCAATGATAGATTTATTGGTTTTTACGGCATGTTAACCCATCTCGAATTATCTTATGTTTCCAGGCTTTGGAATCGCGTTCATTGAACATTCATATTTACATATTTTGTGTACTTGTTTCTTAAAAGTTGTTTTTGCACACGGTCCCATCGCGAACACGAATAATTTTTAAATAGAAGGTATTTGATCCTAATAGGTACTACCATTTTGAGTCAGTGGACTTGGGAGTAATGGCCATGAAGTAGTGCTTCAGACTTTCCAGATATACAGAAATAGGGCCTCAGATGCAGTTTTATATCATACCTATAACACCTCTATCTTATCTCTCTTTTGGGAATGCAGTCAACGTCTTTTAAACCTCATCGAAACGGTTAATCAGGCAATGGTTAATAAGTCTCTCATTATATATTTTAGATTATCTTATATCTATATATGTATATAATATATATATATGTGTGTGTGTGCGTTTGTTTGTTTGTGTGTGTATGTGTGCTTGTGTCTGTGTCTGCGTGTGCTTTGTTTTTCTATTAGGGCTATATAAGTAGTTAATGATGAGATCCCAACACCATATATTCAGGACTTTGATAATTCCAGTTAGAATTCCAAGAGGCATCACATTTCAGACTTCCTCTATCTCATTCATCCACTTTATTTTACCTGGGGCAATCTTTTAGCGTTCATCGTAAACATCTGAACACATTAATTACTTTACAAGTGTTAGACTGACAATCAGAGAGTAAGAGACATTCAAAAGAAATTCTTTTAAAGGGAAAAAAGAAAAGTGTTTTGTATTGACATACTGTCCTTTTGTTAGTAAACCCTCTTCGGTACCACTGGAGACAAAGTTGCAACTGCCCTGATTTAAGTGTAATGTCGTAGACCTATCTGTATATCTTTAGCTTATTAGAATGTAGACTTTTCTGATTAAGGTCCGGGTGCGCGCCGACACACCTGTTGAAATGTTAATCAGACGTTAAATAGTAATCCGTTGTGGAAATCTTAATAAGGATTTTCAGATGAATAATCAGATGCTTGAGAAAAAGAAAGTAGACAAAAGGAAATAAAATACAAAAGGAAAGAAAGAGGAGGAAGAAAGACGAAAAGGAAAGAAGACAAAAGGATAAGGAAGAAGAAATGCGAGAAAGAAAGGAGACAAAAGGAAAAGAAAGAGGAAATATAAGAAAGAAAAGAGACAAAAGGAAAAAGAAAAAGGAAAAGGAAGAGGATATACAAAAAAGAAATAAGACAAAAGGAAAAAGAGAAGGAGGAGGAAATGCAAAAAGAAAGGAGACGAAAAGAAAAAGAAAAAGGAAAAGAAAGAGGATATACAAAAAAGAAATAAGACAAAAGGAAAAAGAGAAGGAGGAGGAAATGCAAAAAGAAAGGAGACGAAAAGAAAAAGAAAAAGGAAAAGAAAGAGGATATACAAAAAAGAAATAAGACAAAAAGAAAAAAGAGAAGGAGGAGGAAATGCAAAAAGAAAGGAGACGAAAAGAAAAAGAAGGAGGAAATATTAAGAAGAAAAAAGAAAAATGGATAAAAAAGAAGAAAAGCAAAGAGAAGGGATACAAAAAAAGGTGAAGGAGGAAATGCGAAAGAATAAGCATGAAAAAAATCGGAGATAAATGCAGAAAAGTTCTCAGACAAACCAAAAATAGAAAGTAATTTTTCATTTAACTTTACAATTTGAATGCATTGATAACAGAGGAATGGAGCACTAGCGTGCTGCAGATTCAAGCAACACTCGTTAAGTTTTGTATTCATAGTTTTCATTCTCCGAGATCGGTTGCCTAGTGGGTCAGATTTAATAGCTGATTTGTTCCAGGAGGCTTTCTTCCTAGACAGCACTTGCCACATCGCCTAAAAAAAGTAAGGATATGTTTATTGGTCATTATCTGAGGCGCCCCTGAAAGTTAATGCCGACGAAAAATTTTTAAAACCTCCGCGCGGGAGTTTTGATTCTTGCGGGGTTCCTCAAATTAAATTTTGCATCGATGGGATTCAAATGAATAACTTTCAAGGCTAGAAATCCACGTCTAATTTATCATTTTATCCATTGGTCTTTTCAAATAGCTTAGTCCAAGTTTTGAACTTAGCTGGCCGATTGTAATATAATTAGGGATTGTAATTAATTATTTTAGTTAATTATTTTATTTTAGTAATAAATTGTGTGCTAGTTAAAAACTTGTAGTTACAAATTTGAGTTGGAAAGGTCAAAGCAGGTAGACCTTATTTTGTATATGTCTGTGTCAGCACCTTTCATGATAAAAGTCTGTTTTTAAATCGGGTGTGGGTGAAATCTTAAAATGAACATTTGAATAGATGTCAGCTGATATTTAGAATGAAGTGGCACGGAAAGGTTTTCGTGATTACGTGTCTTTAACAGATTAGTTAGAAGAGCAATTACAAGAATATATATTAGAAAATTTCTGAGACACAGGGTCGGTCAGTTTTAATCAGAGACGGAGGCAGTTAAGAGATGACGGACGACAAGCAGCCTCATTGGGGTAGGGCTTGGTCGGTGCCACAGGCTAAAGTTTCTATCCGCCTAATGGATATAAGTAATTCTTTTGCCCATCTCTCTTGTTTCGTGGTTGCTATGAAAAAAAGTTGGCTGCAATAAATGAAACAAAGTTGGCTGCAATAAATGAAACAACAGAGCCCGTTTAGAATTGCGTATGTGATGACTTTCACTATTGGTACTGTAATGTTATGCTGTTTTTATTGGTTGCTGTTTTTATTGGTGCGATAGCGTAACACGATAACAATATTTGGCATTATCAAATTATATGAATTCTTTTTTGCCCTTAAGCGCTTTGGAAAGTGAGTTTTTAGTACACAAATATATTTATCCCAAGGTCTGTTATTCTGACTTAAAGTGATGCCCCAACAATATTCAGGAACGAGTGACCCTTACTGGGGAGGCTTGACTCCCATTCATCATCCGTCCCTATCGGCCATCACTCTCTTACAACAGGGTGAAAATAAGCAAAAGCGAATTGATAGACAAAGATCGAAAAAACTACAGATCATTTGGTTTTTCCTGAGAATGTTGTCAATTTTGGGTTCTATGCGGTTTCATAGTAGGGCATTGTAAATTTTGGCTGCTATGGATGTAAGTGTTATACCTCGGTAGTTCTTGGTTAATTCGAGGTCACCCTTTTTAGGGAAGGGGAGGATGCATCCCTTCATCCATCTGTCTATGGGATTTTGATTATAGATTGCGTTGCAGTGTCGGAGCTGTATGTCGTCGAATTGTCTGGTCTTCCATACTTCTGGGGGAATCTCGTCAAGCCCTGCAGCTTTCCTATTTTAAATTTTTCTAAGAACGAAGTCGAGTTCTTCTTGAGCGAACGGTCCTAGTTTAATGCCCAATTGTTTACTAATAATTCTGGTGATTGGTTCATGCGTAACTTTCGGTAGGTTTCCTAGTAGATTTTCGAAATGCTGTTTCCACAGTTTTATTCTTTCTTGTTGGTTTGTAGCTTTCAGTTTTGCTTTGACTGTGCTCTTCCTTCTGCTCACTTCGTTTATCGTTTGCCATACTATCCTAGATTGCCTATTTTCCACTGAGTCTCTAGTCTTACCTATCTGATTTTGTATGTATTCTGTCTATTCTTTTAGATATATGCTTGCTAATTCGTTTTGGGCCTTTTTTAGTTTTTGGGCATTTTAACGCTCTTGGTCCTATAAGTATGCCTACCCCTCCTGCCATGGCATTGACCGAGTTTTTCCATGCTGATACAGTGGCTGGCGTCCATCCATTACCAGTATCGTGATATTTGATATCCTTGTTGTGCGTGTATCTGTGTTCTTGTATGCATATTATGTCTATTTTATGTTTTACGGCCGATGCAGTCAGCTCCGGTAGTTGACTTATTCTATTTAAGGTTCTAACGTTAAATGTCGATATTTGTATTGTTTGTTAGCATTTTAGTAGTTTTTGTTGTTTGAGCTCTGTTCCTGATTTTTTTAACACTCCAACCAAAGCAGGGCGCGCCCTTTTTATACCTGCGCGAAGAGCGATGCGGTTTATGTATGTGGTTTGAGTGTGGGTCGTGGTTATCTTTCGATGGCTGTTTTTATTCTCATCTATAGAAGCCACTCTTATAAATGAGCAGCAGTAGTTCCCCGATCGAACTGACGATCCTGAGCGTTGAGCCACGAGACTCATACGTCCAGGACCAGGTTAGACATTGCGTTTGGCCGTCAGAGGGTTTATTCACAACCTTTAAGTCCATCACGCTGCTTCCTTTGTGTACGTAAAAAAAGCCTTTCTTTTCCAGTAAGTTTTAACTTAGTTAAAGTCCAAGACTAATGTATATTTATAAGAGATTTTTTTTTGTTTTTATACTTTCACCTGTCTTCTGATATTGGCCCTAACATGTTTTTCTTTGGGGGGGCATTAGTGACTTTCTTTACTTCGGCTGTTTTTTGTTTTTTTCTAAACTACTATGGGGGGGTATGTGGGGATTCTAAGCTTTTAGAAAAGACTCTTCCATGTACCGAGCGTGCTAGCACCTTTGACCTTGGTCATATATTAAATTTGGATTTACGGTAAAATTGTCTTTACATTTAAAACACACTGTACAAGCGGCATTTTACAAAGAAAGCATACAATTTTGTAAAATTTTTGGGCATTTTAATTTATTAGGACTTAAAGACAATATACTGACCAGTTTTGACCCTTGGTTTCTGGTGGCACATGGTTAGTTCTTCATCTCTGGCGGCCATTTCTACATAAAAGTGCAAATAATTCAATCCTACATAAATTTGCTAATTATGCAAAAAAGTGCTAATTCTTAATGAAAGTACCAATTCTGCATGAAAGTGATAATTCTACTGGAATTTGCCAATTCTGCATGAAAGTACAAATTCTGCATGAATTTTCTAATTCTTCAACAGACCGATGAAAGTTAAATGAAAGTACCTATTCTACAACAATGCCAATTCTCTACTAAAATACCAATTCTGCACAAATTTTCCAATTTTGTAAGATGCCAATTCTACATAAAAGTAAAAATTTTGCATCATGAATTTGCTAATTCCACATGAAAGCGCCAATTTGGCAAAATGCAAATTCTGCATGAAAGTACCAATTCTGCCATATGCCTATTCTTCATAAAAGTGCCAATTCTGCAGATGCCAATTCTGAATGAAATGCCGATTCGGCAATACCCAATTTCACATGAAATTGCCAATTTTGAAAGATGTTAATTCTACCTGAATATGCCAATTCTACATGAATGTGTCAAGTCTGCAAGCTTGAATTGGCCTATTCTGCACGGGATCAATTCTGCAAGATGACATTTCAGCATGAAAATGCCAATTCTGCAATATGCCAATTCTGCAATATGCCAATCCTGCAATATGCCATTTCTACCTGAAAATGCTAATTCTACAAAAAAGTGCTAATCCTGCATAATGCCAATTCTCATTAAAAGTTTCCATTCCACAAAATACCAATTCTACCTGAACGTACCAATTCTGTAAGTGCCAATCTAACATGAAAGGGCTAATTCTGCAAATGCCAATTCAGCAATATGCAAATTCTTAATGAATGTTCTAATTCTAGGAGATGAAAATTCTACTCGAATGTACCATTTCTGCAACAGGACAAATTCTACAAGAGGAAAATTCTACTTAAAATTACCAAATCTGCAAGATATCCATTTTTGGCGCAGAATTGGCACTTTCATATTGAAATGGTAAACCATGGTTTACCATTTCTACATGAAAGTGCCACTCTTGCAAGATGTAAATCTTACATGAAAGTTTTAATTCTACACGAAACTGCTAATCCTTCAAAGTGCTAATTAAACATGTATGTACCAATTCTGCAAAATGTGAATTCTACAAGAAAGTGCCAATTATGCAAGATGCCAATTCTACACGAATGTGTCAATTCTGCATGAAACTGCCTATTCTGTAAGATACCAATTCTAGATGAAAGTGCCAATCTTGTAAGATGCCGATTCTGCGTGAGTGTTTTACAGTTTTACATGAAGCTCGAATTCTTCTTGTATATACCCGTTCTGCAAGATCCGAATTCAAGATAAAAATAATTTTACTATTTTGCCATAACAGGCTGCTAGCGTAAGAGAATCTCAGTGTTATTTAAAATTTAAAAAAAATACTTCAATACATTCAATATTTCTAAAATTTGGTATGTCAAGAAAAAAGGACTGTAAAATCCAAATGTTCAACTATTTTAACCCTATATCTGACAGAAAATTTCATTTTTCTCAGCCATATGCATAACTCCAAAATCAACAAACTTTCACCTATGTAGTCTGTAGAAAATACACCCACTTCAATTTTCATATTTATTCCTAACATCTACAATGTCTGCTTAAATTCACCAAAGAATTTTGTAAGGGGTTCATGTCTACTTTAGAAAATATGATCCTGCCAAATTTAGAGTTTTTTTCCCTATGTATGTGCAAAGTTTTAGTGAAAGATTAGAATTAAAGACAATCATTTTAATCCCCCATGACTTGTCAAATGTTGATTTTGTGCTTAATGATTTCTTAAACGATTCAATAATTTGGATTTTATTAATTTGAAAAAATAAGTAGAAGTTGGCGATCGTAATTGAGGGTGACCCGAAGGCTTCTTTTTCAATAGCTACTACTTCGAGGAGTAGGGAAGGGCGCAACTACTTTCCTTGGATTGCTCCACTTTACCCTTGATCCTCACCTTATAGTGCTGAGGGCTAAGCAAGGCGGCATCAAGTATCATTTTTTGAGTCTTTGGTATTACTCGACCTGAGATCGAACCCCGGTTTCCCGGATCACTGTACTCATTCGGCCAATTGCAGATATTGCTTTTTGTGCGGATAGATTATCATTAACAACTGGTAAACATTACATCATGCATGATAATCAACAGTGCATAGAATATTTATAGATGGCACTAAACATATGAAGTTGAAAGAACTTCTTTCTGTTTTTGTTTGAACGTACCAATTCTGTAAGATGCCAATTCTACATGAATGTATCAATAAAATAAAATAAAGACATTGATTCATTTCTAACCATATCATGAGCCCTGCAATATAATAGAAAAATGGCACCTAATTTAAAGCAATGATTAACAAGCTAGTCTCGAAGACCAACAATGTCCTTATAGTGAGTTCATTTCTTGCCTTCAGCCTTACTATCTTCAGCTTTGGACAAGACTAAATTCCTAAGAAGGAGAGAAAGTTTAATCTCGCATGACTTAAGGTGATTAATTTTAATACAAAATCAAAGTTATAGACGTAGAAATAGATTTTGCGAAGAGAAAAATTTGAATATTAAGTTCTTTTCCGAAAGTGATTTAATAACCGTTTGATTTAATAATCAACTGAAACATGTTAATAAATTCGAGATAATCAAAGTCGTTTTCAAACAAGAGACGGAAAGACCCAACAACTATAGAAAAATTCTTCATTGTCTAATGAAATTTAACCGCCCTTTTCCGCTGTCTGGTGCGTGTACGAGATCTCGTTAGTTCTTGTTCGTTTTCTTCAAAAGAATGAAACAGCGTTGTTTCCAACCACCGAATCTTTCATCCGGAAAATACCCGCTGGAATATCCTGTCATACACATCAGAACTTTGACAATGTTCCGTGATATAGCACTCAGCAGCTTCCGGTAGGCCTGTTTAGTATAACCAGCTGAATTCGGGGGTGGGGTGGGGATGAGTATCAAAGCGCTTTCCCTTTAATTAGGCGAAATGGAATATTCAGTCTCTAAGATGCAGTCAATTCTTAGAGATTTTGGAGAAAAATGAATGAATAAAAAGAAAAGTAACTTCTTCGATACTTTAACATATAGCTGTGGTATTCACTTTTTTTCTATCCTCGAAACCCCCAATAATTCCAGAAAAACTAAAAAAAGAACCCTTTAACTTTATTATAGGAAGAATATGTATATCCAAAAAGCATCGAAACTAAAGCTGCATTTACTAAGACATAAATGAACAATGAATGAAACGTTAAATTTCTTTAAAATAGTCCTCTTTGCATTGAACCTGTGGTTTTGGGCGAGACTAAACTAAGCTTTGAAAATAACTTTAGAAAAGAAAGCTTAAAGTTGTAAAACTCAGTTATTTCAATAAGATTTTCAGTGACCGAAGTGCAACTAAATTTTTTCCTGTGATGTATTTATTTTGATTCTCTCCGTCTTTTAATATCATCCTTGTGATAAATCATCAATTTAGAAAACAAGAAAAAGAAATTAAAGGTTTCATGCCTATTATCTGTCGGTATGTGCAAAAGTTTCCTGTGTGTCGTCTTTTTTGAAATCCAGAAGATAAATAAACAATATTAAGCCAATTTTTAATTTGAAAAAAAGAGAAAAATACATCCGCAAATTTTCAACACTAATACTGTTATTTATCATATTTAGTAACCCCTCCGCTCGGGCAGAATGTGACACAAGGTCAATTTTTAAGTGGAGTTTAACAGGTTTGAATTCAGAGTTTTCCTTCTCCTAGACTAGTTGCCTCACCAAGGCTGAAGAACCTAGTCTGTCCTACTATTTACTCGTAGCTGGAGGGAGAATAATTGGATTCATACCTTTCCCAAGGGTATTAGTGCTATGTAAAATGCAATCAATCTCGTCCAGGATTTGAACTCGTGTCACCGAATCCATTTCCTGCGAGGATAACCATTACACCACGGGCACTTCCGTTATTTATAAGCCCTGATTTGCCTGGTTAACATACGCGCGTGCAAAAATTATTAGATAGCAATAGTTGAAACCATTGAACTGTACAAACAAGTTATTCTTGATCAGAAATGCTTGCTGTTTCTAAGTGGTTACCCACATTATCAATGAACAAAAGCATTCCTGCTTAACTTTGATGATCAAATTGAAACTTGTGTTTTCATCGTAACTGGAGTGGTATCTTTACCTTTGTAATATTGTTATTCAACAAATTCTATTAATTTTGGTATATAACCTCATGTTTTTAAAAGGGTACCCATTTTATTATTGAATAGACTTATTACTGCTGCGGTGATCTGATAGGAGTTGGTACTTTTAGCATGACTTGATTATTAATCTTTACCATCGTTTTTGATTCCCCTTTTGTTATTCCCTCAACTTTTATTATTTACTCAACTTTGCTTAGTTTAGCTCACAGGTTACTAAGAATATCTGCTATGCCCAAGTAATCACTCATTTTAGAAGTGGAGTATATTTGAAACCATATCACTGTCAGCCCAGCTGGCTGGGGGCTGTAGATTTGGTTTGGTTTGGTTTGGTTTTATGGCATATCAACCTTTGTAGGTTATTTAACGCCAAATCCATTTTTATCTAAATAATCTGTTCTATTGAAAACAGTTCAGTTTAGCATAAGTACACACTTTAATTGTCAAAAACCTTTCTATTTCAAACTATTTAAGCAGTTATATGTAATAATTCGGTTAAGTGTAAATACAGTTTTAATGTCGAAAAAACAGTTCTATTTGAAATAATTCAGTTAAGCATAAGCACGCAGTTTAAATGTAAGTACAGTTTAATTGTCAAAAACGTTTCTATTTCAAGCTATTCAGTTGACTCAATTCATTTTAGCATAGGTATGCTGTTATTTCTATTTAACCGATAGATAGGGCCCTATCAGGTGCTACCACTCCGGGCCAGAGTGGACCTGGGAGCGATGGCAATGAAGGGGTACTCCGCATTCCCCAAAGCTCCAGCATTGCTGGAACCTCACCATCAGATTGTTTAGTGTCATATCCAGGACACTCGTTAGGGGGGGGTCTTACCCCTCTGCAGAGGTGCAGTCAGAGTACAGCCCCAGCTGACTGGGCAATACACAGATTTAAATGTCAGACAGTTTTATTTAAGATAATTCAGTTCAGCATAAGTAAACAGTTTAGACGTCAAAAACAGTTCTATTTCGAGCAATTCAGTTCAGCATAAGTACGCAGTTCCAATGTCCAAACAGTTCTATTTTAAACAATTCAGTTTAGCATAAATACGCAGTTTAAATGCAAAAATCAGTATAGTGAAAGAAGCACGGTTTTGTTCTATTTAACCCATAGATAGGGCCCTTATCAGGTGTTACCACTCCGGGCCAGAGTGGATCTGGGAGCGATGGCAATGAAGGGGTACTCCGCATTCACCAAAGCTCCAGTATTGCTGGAACCTCACCTTCAGATTGTTTTGTGTCATATCCAGGACACTCGTTGGGGGGGGGTCTTACCCCCTGCAGAGAAGCAGTCGGTGTATTCTACAGCCCCAGCTGACTGGGCTAGGGGGCTGTAGAATACACCGACTGCCTCTCTGTTGAGGGGTAAGACCCCACTCCGAAGAATACCTTGGATATGATACAAAAATCCGATGCTGAGGTTCCAGTAATGCTGGAGCTTTGTGGAATGCGGAGTAACCTTTCATTGCTAACGCTCCCAGGTCAACTTTGGCCCGAAGTGGTAGCACCTGAAACGGTTCTATTTGACAAAGAGATAACACCTGAAAGGGTCCTATCTATGTATAAAATAGAATTATTTGACATTTAAACTGAGTGCAAACGAATTACATGTTAAATTGAATTGTTCGAAATCATTTAGAATGTGTGTAAACTAACTGATGTTTAATTGAATTGTTAGTGATACATAGTAATACTTGGCACTATTTAACTTTCTTAACTGATGTTTACAAATTTTATATATATATATATATATATATATATATATATATATATATATATATATATATATATATAATTAAGAAATGATTTTTTTATTTTAATCATTTTTCATTTGAACATTCAGTTTGGTTGGGCTTTGAACTATTCAGCTCTTAGTTCAGGTGAACAGTCGTTGGGTACAGTTTTACGTTCGCGCACAAAGGATATGACAATCACCATTGTCATAATAAACCCCAGACAGGAAATGGGGCTGGAGTGTCGATGACGTCATGACCACAAGTGATGGGCTGAGAATTTGAGGATTTTGAAAAAGAGAGAGTTGAGAATTGGCATTTGACTATGTAGGCAGAGAACTGAGTTTTCTGCCATTGGGTCGAAATTGAGATTGGGCCGTTGAAGATGTAATTGTTTTTTTTTCCAGATCTCTACCGACAGAGATCTTAAACATCACAAGATGCGCTGAACGTTGATGGGGTCAGATAGTATGGTCAGCATAGTAAGAATTGTGTCTCTCTTCTTGTGTCGAAGAACCGAAGTCGGAAGTTAATAAACTGTTCGTACCCGAACAACAGAGTCGCTAGTGTGTTTGTTTTCGCCAGTGTATTTGCATTTGTATACATGTAGTATACGGCCACCTACCTCCCATCATGAAGACTATCAAAGTTAGACGAACCAGACATGCAGGACACTGCTGGAGAAGCGGGGACGAGCTCATAAGTGATGTTCTCCTATGGACCTCCTCACATGGCCAAGCAAAAGCAGGAAGACCAGCTCGAACCTACATACAGCAGTTTTGTGAGGATACGGGATGTAGCCCTGAGGACCAGCCAGAAGCGATAAACAATAGGGAGGAGTGGTGAGAGAGAGTCAGGGATATCCGTGCTGGTGGCATGACAAGATGAGATGATATATATATATATATATATATATACATTAGCATAATGGTTAGAGTGTTCGCCAATGGCCCGGGAGACCTGAGTTTAATCCCAGGTCGCGTCATACCAAAGACTTTAAAAATGGTACTTGATGCCACCTTGCTCAACTCTCAGCATTATAAGGTACGGATCAAGGGTAAAGTGGAGAAATCCAGAGTAAGGAGTAGCGCCCCCCCTACACCTTGGTGTAGTACCTATTGAAAAAAGGAGCCTTCGGGTCACCCTCGACTATGGTCGCCAACTTTACTTATATATATATATATATATATATATATAAACCAGATTTCGCATTATATAACCTACAATGGTTGATATGGCATAAAACCAAACCAAACTAAATCATATCAATAATAATTAGTATTAGATAGGTTCAAGTAATTATTCGTAATACTTATAATTTATGAAATGTTATAATGTATCGAGTAATCTTATTTAATAATATTTTTTGCACAATTATATGGTTTCATGTATTACTATGCTCTAGCTTGAGAAGAAGAGATGATATTTATACCTTTTCCAAGCATGTGGGGAAGCACAAATAGCTTCGTCTGAGTTATGAACTTAGACCCTTTTTTTTTTACTAAGGTAACCGTTACGCTACGAGATCCACTAAATAAAAATTGATATATAAATCTATTGGATATGGAAGACGGTGAAAGTAAATTCATAGATTTTTTTTCTGGTTTGATATCTTAGAGAGAAAAGCTTTTAAATCCTATGAAACTCACAGCTGCAGATAGGGATTCTGGTGGAAATTTTTGTTGGCAACTAAATCTCCAGAATGCTTTGAGGAAGTTGGACAAATCGATTGCTAAGTGCAACTTCACTCATTCTTTGACTAAGGTATATTATACTCGTCATACCGATGTCGTTTGACTAAAATTAGCCACTTTGGCTTACTCAGGAAAAGCTAGCTTTTTCGAGAGCAATGGATTTAGAAATTTCCCAAAGACCTCTACACTCATTTCTTCTATTTTATTTATTATTTGTTTTTTACTGCACCAAGCTGAGATTTATAAATGTCTGTACCTATATTACCACTTCGAGTTCAAATAACAGCCAGGATTTCGGATTCTCATTTTCAATATTGTTTGAGTGACTGATTTTAACGGCATGTCGACTTATCTGGGGTTATTTTATTTGCCTTGGGGGTCAGGAAAACGCGTTCATTGTACGTTCATATTTACATTCTTTATGTTATTTTTTCTAAAGACATTTTTGGAATTGCTAGTTATATGAGGTTTCATGACAACTGGTAATCGCTGGTTCAATTTACTCTAGTTCTTCTGCAGTAACATAGAAGTAACTCGTATACTTTCTATGACATTATAAGTGGGTCCACAGCAATTTTGAGAAACCATATAAGGGTACACAAGGGTAATGTCAGCGGCAAAGACAGTTGTTTTGCTTGTCAACTGGGCTTGCAAAGATGAACTTTCCTTGAGTCTCAGGAATCCTTTTAGCGGATGTGAGGTAATGGCCTCCTTCTGTAAAGAAATAGCAGTCACTATATATATATATATATACACACACACACACACACACACACACACATATATATGTGTGTGTGTGTGTGTGTGTGTGTGTGCATATATATATATATTGAGAGAGAGAGAGAGAGAGAGAGAGAGAGAGAGAGAGAGAGGCGGCATGAAAGTCACTTATTATTTTAAAGATTAAGTTCTGTGAAGCTGAAATTAGAAGATATCTGAGGGATAGTATATACAACAATTATTTCGTAGCCATTTCCAAGAGTCAAAATAGATATAATAAGAGAAAGATTTCCTACCTTTAGTAAAGTAGTTCAATTTTTGAAAATTGGGACTTTGGTGCCACTATATATATATATATATATATATATATATATATATATATATATATATATATAAAATGAAATTAGTACTAAAAGTTAGTAGTAAAAGATAAGAGTTCTCAATTCAGATGATCAAATTCGTATAAAAACTAAAAATCAATGACTTAAAATTATTTAATTTTTTGAAATGCAATCATTTCCAGACAGAAATATTCCTGTCAGAAGGTTGTGCATTTCACAGCATAAAATTTGAGTAACAGTGAAAAAAAGATAAATAATTGTGATTGCTTTATATATATATATATATATATATATATATATATATATATACTACCGGATTTACCCAGCGTTGCCCAGATGTCAGATGCGTGTCATTCTTCAGGGCAGATTCTGGGTTGTGCATATAGCATTTATTCGTATGTCTAAATTTCAATTTCTTGCACAATTCCCAGTGGATCACCTTGTCCACCCAGTTGTGTCTAGTCTTATACTCTTTCTTTGCTGATTTCCTGGATTCGTTTATTATATGATTGATTGTTTTGTCTCTATCACCACATAACTTACATCTGCTGTTTTGTTGCGTCTTATCTATTCTCGCTTTGATATGGTTAGTCCTTATGTCGTTGTTTTGTACTGCTATTCGGAGAGATTCAGTTTCTCTCGTAAAGTTTAATTTTTTTAGCCACGCCCACATTTTCTCGTCTGAGATGTCACTTATTAGTCCCTTTAAAGCGTCTATAGAGTTATTTTTCGTTCCACTTTTGTTTTCTTTTTATTGCTGTTCCGCTGGTCCTAGTGTCGTTAGTATTGTTTCTGGTGGTTGCAATCAGTCTTCCTCCGCACTTTATTATTATTATTATTATTATTATTAATAGTAGTAGTAAGAGTTATAGTAAGAGTAGAAGTAGTTGTAACCTTTTTCGTAAATTAGTTTAATTTAGAATTTAGAATTTAATTCGTAATATTGTGCACTTTGTGAGGTATTGATTTTTCAAAAATCCCTTAATTCAACATTTGTTGCGAAGAAGGTTATTGTGAGTAGAGAAAAGCAATCATTTTATACCATATATATATATATATATATATATATATATATATATTTATGTATATATATATTATATATTTGTACCATATATGCATAATATATGCTGATTGTAACGCCAAACCAAGATTCTACCACTCAGCCACGAAGAAACCAGCGCAAGCGAAGGAAATTTAAACGCTTATGCATCACATTTGTTTTTGTTTACATATATCCGCTTAACGGCTACCGAGAGCCCAATTCATTTGAAGAGCCTTGCCTTACGCTAGTGGCAACCATTATATATATATATATATATATGTGTGTGTGTGTGTGTGTGTGTGTGTGTGTTTGATTAAATAATAAAGACATTTTGTCTCTATAATTTTATTAAGATCCTTTTAAGTTTCCTGTTAAATGTCTTAGTTTTGTGTTATGGGACCGTTACCTACCCATTGATGGACTCTTCCAAATCCTGTATTAATCAAGAGCCAAGTACTCTCGTGGGTCGGTCGGTCATCGTGATATTCGATAGAGACTGGATATTCGACTGACAAGTAAGCCTAGCTTATGCCACCACTTTTCTCTGTATCTTGTTACTTCAATATATCCTTAAACTTAAACCGTGTTCCGAGTTATCTTTTCGTGGTCCTAAACTGGGTCCACATCATTTTGGGTTGCAATATTTTAAACTACAGAGCATCCTCAACGATAAAAACAAATTTACATGACTGAATAATAATCAAACAAACCAAATTAAGTCTAAAATTAACAAACTAATTAAAGCTAATAACGTCAACCTTCACAATAAAAAAAATAATTGGTGATTACAAACCTGGATAAATCTACGGAACTACCAAGATACAAAAACCTGGCTATCCACTTCGACCAATTATTTCACTGGTAACAACACCTACACGCCAACTTAAAAAAAACCATTAACGATCTAATTACACCATAGCTTTCCTATAATTACAGCATTAAATCTACGCAAGAACGTATCGAAATCCTTAAAACCCATAAACGAAACAAAGGAATAATATCCTCTCGAGACGAGGAAAAGTTATTCACAAATGTTCCAGTTCCAGAAACAATCGATATAATTATTAAATAATATTTACCACGACCCAACGCTCCCTTCACACGAAATCAACTCCAATTTTTTACGCCAATACTTTTACTCTGCACTATTGAGGTACCATTGTACGATCCCCATGGAAATATATACATCCAAAATGGGCCAGTTTTTTCTGTCTACATATTTTCTTCTGGAAAATGTCTATTATGTTTAATGAAATTTGTATATATATATATATATATATATATATAAAAAGAGAAGATTTGTTTGTTTATCCGATATAAAAATAAATATGTTAGCAGATAGACTATTCTTGTCAGTACTAATAGGGGTAAATTTTAACGAGATAATTAATGACTTTATTATATATATATATATATATATATATATATATATGTATATATATATATTGTGTCTTTTGGTTGCAGATTTTCTGTTAGCTATATCTTATCTAAAGTGACAGAAAAAGATTCAGAGTAAAGTTTTTTTTATTGACTCTGTCTCGTTGGCGAACGAGATGTCACAACTGTAGATAAAAGTAGTTTAAGAATTGTTTAATGTCTCTAAAGTTATAATCTGAGTATATGTACTTTCGACCATCGAAACTAGTAGCAATGGAGTATGCGTTCAAAGATGACGTTAACTATATAGGATAAACGCTCAAATAAAAAATTCATTGGTTACAAAAAATGACATCCTAAACTTTATTACATAGTTGGACCCTCATTTACGATAAAAAACAAAAATAATCGAAAATTCATATACCATTTAAAAATGGTTCATTATCAGTTGCAACATCTAACTCACCAACATAAAAAGGCCACTATAAAACTGAAAACCAAATCCTTGTCCGTTGTCTGTTATATTTAATAAAATATGTCTACCAGGTTATATATATATATATATATGCAAAAATATGTATGTATGCAAAATTATAAATATCAGTATACATATATATATATTGCCTTGCATATATATATATGTGTGTGTGTGTGTGTGTGTGTGTGTGTGTGTTTAATAATATATATAAAGACAATATATATATATGTATATATATATATATATTGTTTAGTATATATATATATATATATATATAACCTGGCATACTCATATGTATACACACGCGCGTGCACACACACACACACACACACACACACACACACACACACACACACTCATATATATATATATATATATATATATATATATATATATATACTGCGTTGTTAAGTAGTGCAAAAACACGATAATTACAAGTTTGCTGACGCCTCAGAATGCCCCATATTTGTGTCAATATATCAAAAAATAAACTAAGATTTGAAAATAATTATATGTATCATATTAAAATTGTGCGTGCAACATGTGACTGTAGTAAAATAATTCGGGCTGAAAGATTCAGGATTGTCTGCAGGTTTTATTACCCAATAATCATTAACAACTCAAAATAATCAACAGAATTGAGATTTAGTCTGTTTCAGAGTCATTTCGAGTCGGTTTATTTATTCCTTTAGAGTCTAATCTTGTATACAACTAAAATTGTCATCACTTTTGTGCTTTTATTTACATTTATTTTATGAGCTGTATACTCACACAGAACTATATATATATATATATATATATATATATATATATATATAAATATATACGAGGTGTATCTAAAATGGAACACGCCTTTTCGGCGAGGCTTGTTTTAAGCCAAGTGCTTTCTCGGCTGACGAGTAAGACCGCATTGAATTGTCCTGAATATATCTTTTTAAGTCAGTGGTGGGAATTGTATTTCTTGGGCTCTGATGAATATAGAGTCACACCTTCGTTGCCATTATTCCCAGACCTACTCTGACCTGGAGCGGTAATACCTGTTAGAGTCTCATTTATGGATCAGGAAATTATTACTCTTAGATGGGAATACTTGAAACCATATAGCTGTGTACACATATTATTATTATTATTATTATTATTATTATTATTATTATTATTATTATTATTATTATTATTATTATTATTATACTCTTTGAAGGTTTTTCACATCGGCTTTCCCTGGAATCAGAGTGACATCAAGTTTCATCAGTAACCATTCTAATTTAGTGCAAACAAGTGATTAATTGTAAATAAAATTATTCGTTTAAGATAGAAATACTTTAAAACCATTTAACTGTGAAAAAACAAGCTCAAGTTTATTTAAAAATCCCATCAACAAAATGTGCTTTCAAATCACATTTGGTATATATGTACGAAGAGGATTTGGTATTAAATAATCTAAAATGGTTATTTGCCATACAACCAAACCAAACCAAACCAAACCTTTTAAAACATTTGTCGTGCGCACATAATTAGTTTTCCTCGATTTTGTGTTTTCCCCAATCACGTCTCATTCGATTTCAACACAGAAGTTTTAACTTTGAATGACAAGCTGATATCAGATGTTCGATCTGTATGTGTAATCGATTATATTGACAAGTGTCACAAAGGATTTTACACAACAACAACAATACGAAATAATTTCAAAGTTTATATATTAAACTGTTTCAGTATATATCATCTTTGAAGCTATATTTTTCCAGTTTATAAAAATTATCAATTTGGTTTTAAATAATGTATGGAGCTTAGGCAGCCATATACTCAGGCGCGCGGTAGGTTGGTTGGGTTTTATGTGAGGTGCGCTTAGCTTACCGTTTACCATCGTGGGAAATTGAATCCGGTGACCCGAGTTCAAATCCTTGACGAGGTTGTTCGCGTTTCATTTCTCGCTAATAACACTGGAAAAAGCATGGGCCAATCAGTTCTCTTCCCTCCTACATATGAATAAGCAGAAGAGCAGACTGGGTTCTTCTGCCTTATTTTGGTAACTAGCATGGAAGAAGGAAAACTATATGAGACACTCAGTGAAACTCGAAATCACTAACAATAGTCTGCTAGCCTTACTCACAAGATATTATACCAAAGGAGACCCCCAGTGTAATCATTTGCTAAGCTAAGCAACACTAGAAGGGGCACACAGTGAGGAGCAAAATCACGAACAATAGTTGTCTGCTAGTCAAACTCGCTAACCATTATACCACAGGAATTGTTCAGAATAGTAATTTATTAAGTTTAGCACAAGATCAGAAGTATGGGGAACTCAGTGAGAATCGAACTCACTAACAACAGCCTGTTAGCCTTGTGTGTTAACCAATAAAGCACGCATGGTGCCCAAGATAGATGTTAGGGTGTTGCGCCACTTCATCGAATAGACGTTTGTGCCACCAGGGCTCAAATAGACGTTTGTAACGCTATAACACTGCATAGACGTTGGTACCACTACGTTTTTAAAGGGTCTATGAGTGTAGCACTACTACTTAAGTCTCAGTCGGAACCTCATTGTAACCTCGCCGTGAGAAAAAGTGAAGAAATGACGAATACAGAAAATACCGTCTCTTGGTTAACTTGATGCAAAATTTATTCGCTACTATTCTTATCAGTAGTTACTGAAGAGAGAAAGACAGTCTGAACTAAATTGAATTCTTTAGATAGAACACCGAGAGAAATAAACCATTGCAGGGCAAAAAAGGCAGACACATGCCTTATTATCCTTCTCGTTTTCTGTTAGAGTTCTCGTATGGCGCAGCTCGGGGTCCCGTCTTCATATCTTCACAACGGAACCTTTCACGGAGTTCATCTAAAATAGATGCCGTAATTTTCGACCCGTCTTCATATCTCCGCGGTTCGAATCAAACTCATTCTTCTTCTATCTGCTCTTCCGCGTTCTTTCTAATGGCTTTTCCATTTGAGTTTCTCCCAGTCAATCCGAGCGCGTCGGCCGATTGTTCCTGATACATTTTTATTTTTAACTTGGGCGTCTGCTGCTAATATGATCTGGATTTCGGGAAACTGCGTTTCACTTTTCGATTCGTTTCTCCCTTATCATCATCCCTCTCCCCCCTCTTTCTCTCTAACTGCTCTTTCTCATATATGTCCCTCCTTTTCCACTGTCTTCTAGTTGACCGATGAATCTAGCTAGGAAACAACTTACGAATGAAACAATCAACCAAAATCCCAATTTATATTACAAGGTTGTTGGCACCTATTTTTGTGTAGTCAGGGCACAATACAAATGCAGAACAAAGACTCACACACGTTGTATAAAGCGTGATGCTTCGTGAGTTAATTTTCTAGACCATTCGCTGATTTACAGAGATCAATCCTCTTTGTGGGTCTCACCATTTTGAAGTTTGCACCTGAGTAAACAGAGATATGCCCATTCGAAGCCTACACGCTTTTATGTATTTAACTGTTCTTTTATTAGAATTAATTCAGACATGCACACGCGCACACTAGCCTTTTTACACTTGTCTTACTTTCTCTTTCAAACTATTCCTTTCTTTCTCTCTTTTACTCTCAACTTGCTCGTATATCTCTTTCCTCTTTAAAGTTCTCTTCATCTTCTCATCTTAATTTGTATATAATGACCTATATAAGGATCGTTCAAAAAGTTCTAAGCAAAACCCTAAAAGAAAAGACATAGCTGAACATTCTTTATTGTGGCAACACATTAACACTTCTTATGAAATCTAAAAAGACTAATTCATATTTCTTTTCTAATTTCAGTGCAAAGGTGAGAGGTGTGCAAAAAATTAAGATCAGGGGAAACTTAAGAAAAAAAAAAAAAGAATTTACATTGACTAGAAGTCTTCACGGACAATTTCCTCCAATAGGATATTCACAGACATAAAACACTGTAATTAAACAAAATCAAAACAACCAATCCAAACAATCATTACGATAAAAGAAGCAGCAAGAACTTACCATTAAAAGCGCCTGAAGAGGACGTATTTGGCATTGAAAAATGTGCCATGCTAATAATGAGTAGCGGAAAAAGACATATAACAGAAGGAATAGAACTACCCAATCAAGAAAAAAAATCAGAACGCTCGGAGAAAAGAAAACTTACAAGTAATTGAGAATATTAAAAGTATGAAGTGGAGATGAAAGAAAAAAAAACTTCTCAGGCGAACGAAAAAGCTTTTCGAAACCAAACTCAATAGCAGAAAGCTCATCAAAGGGATAAACATCTGGGCTGTCCCCCTTGTAAGATACTCAGGACCATTCTTGAAGTGGACGTGGGAAGAAGGTCAACAAATGGACCAGAGAACAAGAAAACTCATGACGAGGCATAAGGCCTTACATCCGAGGGATGACAATGACAGACTATATAAGTCAAGACAAAAAAGGAGATGGACTCGTCAGCATTGAAGATAACATAGATATATCGATATGACCACTAGAGGACTACATAAAAAAGTGTAAAGAAAGACTAATTACAGTGACCGGAAACAATACAAACAACACAAGCATCAACAGGACAACAATAACCAGGAAATAGAAATGGGAGGAAAAACAACTATATGGATATTTCAAGCGACAAACACACGAAATCTCACAGGAGAAGACTTGGATATTGCAAAGAAAGGGGAACCTTAAGAGAGAAACGGAATCTCTTCTAATAGCACAAAACAAAGCCATAAGGACCAATTATATTAAAGCAAAAATAGATTAGACGCAACAAAATAGCAAACATAGGTTATGTAGTGAGAGGGACGAAAAGATTAATCCGATAATAAGCTTGATGATTTTTATCATTAAGGGTTTTCGGACTATTTTCTTCATCTTTATTGTTATTTTCACAACGTTTCGGCCGATGTTTCCTCCGGCCTTCTTCAGGTATTTGTCGAACTCGGGAACCTTTACGGAAATTCGAACTACGTCCTTTATTGAATCCACAGGGGTCGTCTGTTCTGATTCCGTTAGCCATAACCGGGTGCAAGTGTTAAGGATTCCTGTATTGTTACTCGCCTGTAGTCAGGATTAAACCTGCAACCTCCAGGAGACAATCATCTGGAGAAGGCCGGAGGACATATTGGCAGAAACGTCGTGGAAATAACAATAAAGATGAAGGCAATAGTCTGAAAACCCTTAATGATAAAAATCTCAAGGTGTAAAATAACCTCAGTACCAAATTCGAAATCATTTGCATACCTATTCATTTATATATATATATATATATATATAAAGTGGCAAATAAGCTAATATATATATATATATATATATATATATATATATATATATATATATATATTAGCTTATTTGCCACTTTGTTTCAATTTAGCCTTTTCTCCTATCTTTTAAGCTGTTTGCCTCTTTCTCTTTGTTTCTTTAATTTACTCTGAATGCCTTTCCCCTTCTATTTATATAAAAAAAAAACCAATTCACTCTCTTCCCCATCCGAACGTGTACATATTTCCTTTCTTAACAAGGGGAGTCCACGCAGCGTAGTAGATAACATGGTGGACTACAGCCTCGAATTAAGTAAGATCGATTTCCACTCGCACATTTACATTCCGTTTTGATCCAATACTCTCGGGAAAATTATGAACCCCATTATCCTTTCAGCTTTGAGTTAAATAGTATCATTGTTGTTCTACTAAGTTGACTTTGGCATTAGATCACCCACGAAAGTTTTTAAGAGAATACAAAGATTTTTTTTAGAAAGTGGGCACAAGGCCTGAAATTTTTGAGGGGAAGGGAAAGGGACGAAAACTGTGTTTTTCTGATTTTATCTAGGGAGCCTTAGCTCGTTCCAATAATCATTCATTCGCACTTTACAATAAATCCATCCTTTCGTCACCTAACATACAAACAGCCACCACAATACCTCATTCGCTCTATGGACCTACTTAAAAACCCGATGTGGTGAAATGATATATATACAATTGAACAGAAAGGTATGATGGGAGAAAAAAGCCCCAGAGAACATAAAATAAACCCCATTTGGTTTCCCTCCCATCCCCTCTCTATGACATGGAGAGCCGACTGTTTTCCAGTCCCAAGGATAGACCGACAACAAGCCGGGCTTTCCCTACGGGGGTGGGACCTATGCTAATCGGAATAAAAGAAAAAAGGGGAGAGGGGGCGGCCAGGAAATGGGACACTATGGAATATTGTTGATGTGTTATTAAACTAAGAAACCTTTCTAAACCCCCGTGCTATGATCATGACTTGATGATGAGAGGTGATAAGATTTGCTTAGAATAAAATTAAATTTTTATGAAATTTGTATTCCTGGTTCATTCTCTTTCTTTCTGTCCCCTTGGTGTAATGGTTAACGTGCTGGACTGCGGAATGGTAGTACGCGAGTTCGAACTCCAGTTGCGCTATTACGTTCACTTTCGGACAAATACCTTTGGGAAAAGTATGAACCACCTTATCCTCCCATCCAAGGGTTAAATAGTACTACAACTGTCCTTCGGGAAAAAAGGATGGGTTTAGCATTAAAATAACCCAAAAGGTTGATATGCCTTTAAATAATAAACCAACAAACTTTCCCTCTTTCTCTTAGACCTTGGAATTTTTCTTTTTTGGTTTCTTTGCTTAATGGCAAATCAATCTTTGTGGATTATTTAATGGCAAAGCCACCCTTGTAGAAGAAAAGTCGTGGTACAATTCAATCCAAAGCTGGGACATAGATGAAGAAGTTTATTCCTTTTTTAAGGGTGTTCGTCGGAAAAAATGAACAAAATGGCGCCACTGGAGTTCGAACCCGCAGTCCAGCACGTAAGCCATTACGACACAGGGACTTAGGTTGGTTGGTTGGTTTGTTGGGTTTTATGGCGTATCAACCTTTGTAGGTTATTTAACGTCAAATCCATTTTTATGTAAATAATCTGTTCTATTTAAAACAATTCAGTTTAGCATAAGTACACAGTTTAATTGTCAAAAACATTTATATTTCAAATTATTCAAGCAGTTATATGTAACAATTCAGTTAAATGTAAATACAGTTTTAATGTCGAAAAACAGTTCTATTTCAAATAATTCAGTTCAGCATAAGCACACAGTTTAAATGTAAGTACGGTTTAAGTGTCAAAAACGTTTCTATTTCAAGCTACTCAGTTTACTCAAACAATTCAGTTTAGCATAAGTATGTTGTTAGTTCTATTTAACCCATAGATCGGGCCCTATCTGGTGCTACCATTCCGGGCCAGTATGGATCTGGGAGCAATGGCAATGAAGGGGTACTCCGCATTCCCCAAAGCTCCAGCATCACTGGAACCTCACCATCAGATTGTTTAGTGTCATATCCAGGACACTCGTTGGGGGGGGGGTCTTACCCCCTCTGCAGAGAAGCAATCGGTGTATTCTACAGCCCCAGCCGACTGGGCAAGGAGACTTAGGGTCTTATCCTCTCCATTTATCAATTTTATTCGTATCTAATGTATCTCTTTATATGTACTTGTGTGTCTGACAAATACTGGTAAGAGACATTTCTCCATCGAAAAAAACATCACTTATGAACCGCAAATACTAATCCATCCATAAAACCCAGGTGGTTTTTTTTCTTAGAAGTTTCAGTATCCATAGGCAAGGAATATGTTTCTCTGAACTCAAATCTTCTGATTATAGTTACGTGAAATAAATAAACAAATAGATAAAAACCGATAACTTGAAGCTCCGGTGGTTTTTACCATATCAAGTGTGATTTGAAACAAAAGAGAAAACGACGAAGCTGACATCTGCACTCTCTAATCGGTGTGTGAGAAGAGGTGGAACGCATCCAAGTTTTCCTTCTCATTATTTCTGCATCGCGACTTTCAAAGGCCAAACATTCTGCCACCAGTGAAGCTGGTTTACTTACCAACCCCCTTGTGCCACTGGCTACATTCTTTATGTCCAGTTCGTTGACCGACAAGAGACCCGAATCCAGGTTGAATCCAAGAGATTTGCTTGTTGAGTAGCACTCAAAGACAGGTCGTTATTTTCATCTGGATGAAAAGAATCAATCGAAAAGACAGAATCCACGCTGCAGTAGAACTAACATTCAGCGTTAGAGTGAAAGAGTTCAAGTATTACTCGACAAATAATAGAACACACACGTAGAAGCTCTTTTCGTACAATGAAGAATTTAGAAAAAAGAAAAAAAAAAGGAAGACTATCGACAGTCGATAACAGGAAATAATTTTTATATTAAAAATGGATCGGATTTTAGAGATGAAATATGTTGAAGAACTTTTAATTGGTCAGAAGAAAATAGTTTAAGGTTTTAGAATATTTTTATGAAGGCTATTACTTCTTGAATTGGGGAATTTGTATGGTTAGTTGATTTATTGATTAAATTTAACGGCTTGTCAACCTGTCTAGGGTTATTTTATGCTTATAGGTTAGTTTGGTTTGGTTAAGTTTTATAGCATATCAACCACTGTAGGTTACTCAATGCCAAATGCTGTTTATACATATATATTAAATATATATAATTTGGTTTCGTTGGGTTTTATGGCATATCAAGCATTGCAGGTCATTTAATGCCTAGTTCTCTTTAAACATACGTGGTGCCTTCAATAAGTTTCCAGACTTTTTTGTACAGGCATTTAAAATTGTCGTAGACTCTGGAAAATTCAGTATGTTATTGCTATACATCGTATGAGATAACTGACCAATTTTTATGATTTCAGGTTCAAATGAACAACTACAGCAGCAATTGGAATACACCCTACTAAAGCCCAATTGTCACAGCTGGTGAATTTCAAAAATGCAATCTGGACGCGAGGACACATTAGAAGAACGATATGCAATAAAATTCCGTTTTAGACTTGGAAAAAATGCAACAGAAACCTGTGGAATTCTTCAAACTGCTTTTCGACCATCTTGCATGAATCAAGCATCAGTTTTTAAGAGGTAGCATAAGAGATTCAAGGAAGGCAGGGAGTCTGTGAGGGATGATGAGAGGTGTGGGAGGAGTAAGGAAGTCGATACACCTGAGTTCATTGGCCAAAGGGTTACGGTTAGGGTTACTATGTTGAGGTTTTAAGGGAGTTCAGGAAGAGATTGAGTCAGAAGAGGCCAGCACTCTTCAAATCGGGTCAGTGGCATTTCCACCAGGACAATGCACCAGTCCACAACTCCATCCTTGTCACAGACTATTTGACCATGATGGGCATCAAGACAGTTCCTCACCCTCCCTATAGTCCAGACCTTACTCCGTGTGACATTTGGTTATTCCCTAAGCTCACACGCTGTCGTTATGAGATAATTGAGGAGATGAAAGAGGCTGTGACGAAGGTCATTGACACGCTGACAAAACAGGACTTCCATGGGGCCTTGGAGAAGTTGTTGGAACGGTACAACAAGTGCATTGCAGCCGGAGGAGATTACTTCGAAGGAGACTAGAGTTTCATGTGTGTACTATCAATAAAAGTGCCCATACGAAAAAAGTCTGGAAACTTATTTAATGATCCTCGTATATATTAAATATATATGTAATTTGTTAACACATTTTGTAGATAACATTCTAAAACGAACCTGAGCTCATTTTTGGTACCAGTTAAGTGGTTTCAAGTGTTGCTATATAACAGTCACAATTTAACATCAGTCATCTGTTTGCACACAGGTTTTCCTATTAGACCCATAGATAGGAACCTATCAGGTGCAACCATTCCGGACCAGAGTGAACCTGGGAGCAATGGTAATGAAGAGGTACTCCTTATCCCCGAAAGCTCCAGTATTACTTAAGACTCAGCATCAGATGGTTTAATGTCATTTAGCAGGACACTTATTTGGTAGTGAGGGGTCTTATTCATCTGCAGGGACACAGTAGGTGTATTTTACAGCCGCAGTCAACCTGGCACTGATAGGTTAGCGAGTCGCATTAATTGTTTGGTTTGGTTTGGTTTCTTTGTTTAATGGTATATCAACCTTTGTAGGTTATTTAATGCCAAAGCCATTCTCCTAGAAGAACATTAGTGGTACTATTTAACCCATAGCTGGGAGGATAAGGGGACTCATACCTTTCCCAAAGGGTATTTGCCCGAAAGTGAACGGAATAGTGCGACTGGAGTACGAACTCGCTTACTACGATTCCGCAATCCATCGCATTAACTATTACACCACGAAGACATCCCCGCAATAATTGTACGTTTATATTTAAATTTTGTGTGTAGTTGTTCCTTTGAGTTTTTTAAAACATAATTAAATGATATCAAGTATTCTTATCTAATGTAAATAATTTGCACACAGCTGTATAGTTTCAAGTATTCATATATAATATTAATAATGGAGGTGCCCGTGGTGTATATGGTCATCGTCGTGGGAAATGGACACGGCGACACTAGTTCAAATCCTGGACGAGACTGATTGCATTTAACATAGCACTAATACCCTTGGGAAATGTATGAATCCAATTATTCTCCCTCCAGCTATGGGTAAACAGCAGGACAGACTGAATTCTTCAACTTTGGGGAGGCAACTAGTCTAGGAGAAGGAAAACTCTGAATTCAAACCTGTTAAACTCTGCTTAAAAAATTGACCTTGTGTCATATCCTGCCCGAGCGGAGGGGTTGGTGAATATATATAATACTAATAATTATACGGTTTCAAGTATTTCTATTCAATAATAGTCTTTTGTTTGTATAATTAAAAAGTTTCATGTAAATACTGATAATGATTAGAAAACAATCACAGCTTCAAGTAATAATTCTTAATATAAATAATTCATAATCATATGGCATTAAGTATTGAATACAAATAATTCTTAAACGAATGTGATTTATTCTAAAAGCATGTCAAATTGTCTAGGGTTATTTCATTCCTTGACATTAAGACGTCGTGTTCAATGTACGTTCATATTTATATCTTGATGTAATTGTTTCTTTATCAGTTTTTTTTTACACGGTCCAATCGAATACGAATAATTTTTTAAAAGATGAAGTTGATCTATAGATGGGACCCTGACAGGGTATGAGTATATCTAGGAGTAATTGCAATGAAAGGGTACTACATATTCCCCAGATTTTCAAATGTGGAGCTGCACCATCACACGCAGTTTAGTTTCATCCCTAGTATAGTTGAAATAATATTGGAGGTGCCTTTGATGTAATGGTTATCGTCGTCGAAAATGGACACAGCGACACGAGTTCAAATCCTGGACGAGACTGATTGCATTTCACATAGCTCTAATACCCTTGGGAAAGGTATGAATCCAATTATTCTCCCTCCAGCTATGGGTATATGTGTAAATAGTAGGGCAGACTGCCTTGGTGAAGCAACTAGTCTAGGAGAAGGAAAACTCTGAATTCAAACCTGTTAAACTCTGCTTAAAAATTGACCTTGTGTCATATCCTGTCCGAGCGGAGGAGGTGGTAAATATGATAGTTGAAATAATATAGTGTGCAAAAAACTCATAAGAAACAACACAAATTGTAAATATAAGCATAAATGTACACAATTACTTAACCTACAAGGCATAAAATAACCCCAGTTAGGTTGTTGACGTGCCGTTAAAATCAAGCAACTATTTTATAAAAGATAACGTCATGGTTCTCACCTAGAATGAACCATCGGTAATGATCAATATGAGAGGCACTAAGGCTTTTTTTCGAGCAGACCTAGTAACGTTTCTTTGGTGCTCCTCTGTCGCAATGGCCAATCATAAATTTGCCGAACAGTGTAATCTTGAGTAGGCAATGATTTTTCATCTTGCAGAGTTGTCTTGTCCAGTATATATATATATATATATATATATATATATATATATATATATATGCACGAGGATCATTTAAAAAGTTTTAATCCTCACTCAGAAGTAATATATATATATATATATATATATATATATATATGCGTGGAGATTAAGGAATATATGATATAATAGAATTGAACAATCGAATGAAAGAATTATAATTGAAACTTGGAAGCGCTTTTGTAATATTCAGGTTTTGATGTCAGAATACACAAAAGAGAAAAGACTAAGAAGTTAATCCTATCAAACTAATCATGTTTATTTCTGACCACGATTATAAAGAAATAAAGAAGGAATAAAAAAAAAGATGGATTTGCAATTAGCATTTTACTACAGACTTTAAACATTGAATGAGGACCAAAAATTTACATGACTCAAAGAGAACGAATAAAAAGAAAACCTGAATTAGATCTTTTCAAGACTGCTTTAAATTGCTTATTGCTCTTTTTCTGAAAGGTTTTAATCGCTGTATTTTCAAGGAAAATGGCTTTTTGTTTATTAATGACTACATTTTTCATTGTAATATTAGATTGCGATGATTGGACAGTAGATGGTGTTGTTTTTGTGTTTGAAGTTTAGCCGCTATACAAGACATCAATATTCACACGTCTATTTTATGTTCTTAAGCTTTATCTATTTGTTCATTTCATAAAAAAATTTAAAGAATAAAAGATTATTTTACTTTAAAAAAATTCCTCTTATTCATTGAATGACCCTCATATTAGAAGTAAGATTCCAATAAAAAATTCAGGATGTACGTTATATATAGCCCTTATTTAATTATCGACTAGCGCCTACTCCTCACTTCACTTCGTCCTTTGATCGTTTTGTTTGTCGCCTAGTGTCGCTCTATTTGTGTTTCTTTCATGTCACCATTTTTGTTTTTGTTAGTTGTCTTTTGTCGTTATTTTCCCGTTGTTCCAAGTTCTATGCTGAGATGAAGAATAACAACGTGACCACATGTTTATGTGCACATAATTTATTACTTTGGTAGAATTCTTTGACATTTAAAATGAGTGCTAATAAATGACTTACGCTAAATTGAATTGTTAGAAATAGAACTGTTTGAATATTTAACTGTGTGTAAACAAATGACTGATATTTAATTAAATTGTCAGTAATACATGGCTATACTTAGAACTATTTAGTTTTGTTGATATAAGTTTATAAATCATATATATATATATATATATATATATATATATATATATATATATATATATATATATGTATGTATAAACCGAATTTGGTTTATGAGCAAATGAATAATTAAAGTTGAATTGAATTATTAGTGTTAAATATCAATACTTGAAACTCTTTGACTGTGTGCTTAAACTGAATTATTGGGATTACATTGCAATACTTGATACCATTTAACTGTGTGCAAATAAATGAATAATGTTCAATCGAATTATTAGTGTTAGATGGTAATGATTGAAACCTTTTAACTGTTTAGAAATAATAGCAATACTAGGGTGATAACATATTAGTTCTAACTCATTTAAAATTTGAAATTACCTAAAAATTATACACTTACAAATTATATATGTATATGTATAGCCATTTAAGTGCGTGCAAACAAATGACTGGTGTCAAATTGTTACTGTTATAGCAATACTTGAAACCGTTAACTTTGTGCAAACAAATCCTTAAGAGTAAATAGAATTATTCTTATAAGATAGAAATAAATGAAACCATTTAACTGAGTGTAAAAAATCCAAAACAACCCCCCCAACCCCCCAAAGACCTCTAGCTCGTTTAAGATATTATCAACGAAGTGCGTTAACAAATCCTATATAATATATATGTAGTGTTCAACAAATGACTGATGTTGAATTGTAACTGTCACACTGCAATACTTAACTATGTACAAAAAAATGATTAATTGTAAATATAATTACTTGAAACGATTTAACAGTGTGCAAAAAAGAGCGCAGGCTCATTCAAAAATCTTATCTAAGAATGTATCTACAAATCATGTATCTTATAGATATATCTAAATATCATTTTAGTTTAGTTTTTTTTTTTTTTGCATATCAACTATTGTTGGTTATTTAATGCCAAATCCTGTTTTTACATATACATAAATGTATCATTTGTAAATACATTTTGTAGACACACACAGTTAAATGATCAAAGAGTTCTATTTCGAGCAATTCGATTTAGCATAAGTCAAAGTATTGCATCACTAACAATTCAATTAAACAACAGTCATTTGTTTGCGCACAGTTTAAATGTCAAACAATTCTATCAGGTACTACTACTGCGAACCAGAGTGAACCTAGCAGCAACAGTAATGAAGGGATACTCTATATTCCCCAGAGCTCTCTGCAGAGTTTCAGTCGGTGTATTCTACAACCCCAATAAACAGGAGTTGGCATTAAATAACATACAAGAGTTGATATGCCATAAAATCTAACCCTCCCAAACCAAATCAATTACTTCGACGTACATTCCCCAGAGCTCTCTGCAGAGTTTCAGTCGGTGAATTCTACAACCCCAATAAACAGGAGTTGGCATTAAATAACATACAAGAGTTGATATGCCATAAAATCTAACCCTCCCAAACCAAATCAATTACTTCGACGTACATTCCCCAGAGCTCTCTGCAGAGTTTCAGTCGGTGAATTCTACAACCCCAATAAACAGGAGTTGGCATTAAATAACATACAAGAGTTGATATGCCATAAAATTTAACCCTCCCAAACCAAATCAATTACTTCGACGTACATTCCCCAGAGCTCTCTGCAGAGTTTCAGTCGGTGAATTCTACAACCCCAATAAACAGGAGTTGGCATTAAATAACATACAAGAGTTGATATGCCATAAAATCTAACCCTCCCAAACCAAATCAATTACTTCGACGTACAATTTCCTTTCCCCACCCGTTGTGGCCTACGGGGAATCGGTAAGCTGAGATGGAATATTTGAGCGTTCGAGTCGAGCGTCTTGCACGATTTGACTTATTTCTAACTTTAAAGATCATCCGATCACGAGATCTTTTCGTCCAATCAAAGCCATATTCTTAAAAGAACCTCGAATCCAACACACATCGATCAATCTAAATGACCCATCGGTTTTTCAACCTCGTTTTAAACCATAAATATTTCTTGCTAAATAATCGATTCTGCCAATCTATTTATTATTTAACAATCATTCGATCTCAAAGACTCTATTGCTACTCCTTCGGATCCAACAAAGTGTGAATATCACCTTAAGAATAGATATTACACAATTCTCTTGTTTGTAAGTGTTTAGATAACTTAGGAAATTGAGGACAGTATTAAGAAGGTTTTGATTTGTGTTGATAAAAATGAAGATCAAGCACTGATTTATTTGAGGATAGTAGAAGTGATACAGGCTAAAGTTCTTCGATTGCTTAGTTTCAAATTATATCAATCTTTGCTGGGTTATTTTGTGCAGAATTCAATTGATTCTTTCTCTGACGAATAATAATCCTACAACTGAATGATTTCGCCTGGTTCCGAGTGATATAGGGTTCTCGTCATACCCCCCCCCCATTCATCTCAGGGTGTCAGCAGTGACATCCACTCACCTATGAAACTTTGTGATTTTTATCCGAACATTGCGCCAACTTCCACCAATAGGAACGCAGTTTTTATCGTTCGGTAAGTCACTTTTGTACACGCGCAAAATCTGGGTAAATCAAGATATTGTGAATGGTAGTCACTGGAGTCAAATACTTGACCCCTCTGGTTTTGTCGTAGCCATAACATTCACCAGGCCAAGGTTCAATTTGTATTGTCCTATTCATTCCCAAGATTGGTGTGGTTTGATTTCTTGGTTTAACAGCATATAAACCTTCCTGGGTCATGCCAAAGCTATCATTGTAGAAAAAACAGTAGCTAGTAGGAGGATAAAGGAGTTTATACCTTTCTCAAGGTACAAATCCGAAAGTGAATGAAACGGCGTGACTAGTGTTTGATCTCGCTTACTTCGAGGCCACAGTCCAGCCCTTTAGTAGTTACGTCACGAACACTCCCCGTTTACAATGTTATTTCTGTTTCAGTAATTCAATTTAAAACTAATCATTTGTTTGCACCGAGCTAAAGGGTTTCAGGTATTGTAAATGATTAAATAAGTAAATGATTAAATAAGTAAATGATTAAATAGAACTATTTGACCCAAAGATGTGACCCTAATTGGTGTAATCTGTCAGGGTCAGAGTGGACCTAAGTGCAATAGCGATGGAGAGGTACCGTAATCCACTCCAGGAATGGAGCTATGTCATCAGATGCATTTTAGTCTCATATCCAGGACACTTGTTGGGGAGGGTCTAACCCCTCCTCGGGGGTACTGTCGATGTATTCTACATGCTGGTGAAGCTTTGGTTCAGTATAAACTTTGTGATATAGATATGAAACGTGGTCTTCTGAGGTCGATGAACAATTACATGCACCAACAATTTCAGAAGATCAAATTGGGATATCGGGAAGTGTCATCTCGTCTGGTCCCAAAGTAACTGATTGAAGAAACCCGAGTCTCATATGATAAGAATGTTTTGCTGCAAAATACAGACTTGGTCCCCTCAGATTATCTGCTCGGGCTCTTTAATTGGCATTAATCTCGAAAGCGGTTGGGTGACTCAAGTTGTTTGACCTCACGTTCTTCGAGGAGGTTATTTATTTGCTTGTATACTGATGGAACAAGTGCTTTAACCATGATGGAGACTACATAGAAAAGTAAGATAGTAGTGCTGGTAATATACGCGCAAGGTTTTATTCTTATAGTATTCAACAAGAGTTAATAAAATATTTATAATATACTTTTTTGACACTCCCAGTTTGTATGTATCCAACCCCTCCGCCACCAGCAGGATGTGATACAATGTCAATTTTTAAATGGTGTACAATTAGTTTAAATTCAGAGTTTTCTTTCTCTTAAATTGGTTTCAATTCCAGTCAACCCAACTATTTACCTATCATATTTACCCAAACCCTCCGTTTGGGTAGGATATGACACAAAGTCAATTTTAAGCGGAGTTTAACAGGTTTGAATTCAGAGTTTTCCTTCTCCTAGACTAGTTACCTCACTAAAGCTGAAGAACTCAGAACTATTTACCCATAGCTGGAGGAAGAATAACTGGATTCATACCTTTCCCAAGGGTATTAGTGCTATGTGAAATGCAATCAGTCTCGTCCAGGATTTGAAGTCGTGTCGCCGTGTCCATTTCCTACGACGATAACCATTACACCACTGGCACTTCCTATTATTTACCTATGGCTGAAGAGAGAATACATGTCTTTCCCAAAGGGTATTAGCGCGATATGAAATGCTATCAGCGTCGTCCAGGATTTGAACTTGCGTCGCCGATTCCATCACTTACTACGTTAACAGCTAGACGACGAGTGCCTTCTTGTGTGTGTATGTGTTCTAGCAAAAATGAAAATCATAGCGAGACTTTTATAAAAGTAATATAGAGAAAATATTCTAACTTAAAGGGTGTAGCAATTTTCAATTCATGACTGGATAAAAATTTGGAGATCTTCATTCGCACTTAATGTCATTTAAAGAAATATTTAAATTCTTGATTTAACGGAGGTAATCATTTTATGTTTGTTAGAACCCTCCACTCCTTTGTGATTGAAGCATTAATATAATCATGGTCCATTGAGTTCCACGGACGTCTAGTTCCTTTTATTTCCTAATCGATATCCAGAAAGAAGCAAGGTTTTATTTAGAGAAACGCAAAATTTTACAGTATTTTCGAGTACTCTAACTAACCTGAGTTTAAAGAAATATATATATATATATATATATATAAAGAAAAAAAATCATACTTAAAAATATCTGAAAGATTGGAAAAGATTGCCTTGCAAAAATTTAATGAATTACTGAAAACGACAAGTACTAAGAATTCTGTGTCAAAACCTTTTCAAGAGAATTCCAGTAAGTATTTTTATCCACATCTGGTAATAATGAGATGGAAAATAAAACAAACGAACAAAAAACCAAACAAGTAAAGAAAAAACAAAACAAAAAAACAAAAAGGAACAAAAAGCAACAATAAAAAAAAAACAAAAACAAGGAGCTGAGAAAGGGGGTAAAATGATCCAAAGCAAAATAAACATTGAAGAAAACTGAACACGAAAAATAATGAGAGTAAAAGAAACATCAAGCGATGATTAAACATTTTTACTGATAATGAACTTTCATCTTCAGAACAGAATTCTCTAAATAGAACATTATGTTTGCGTGATTCAAACTTTTTGATTATTTGCTAGACGATCCTTGAAGCCGTTAGTGGTTTCTGTTGCAACAGTGTTCAATGATTATATTGATCCTTTTATTTTGAAAGGAATGAAGGATTCTAATTATTATTTAATAATTATCTCCGTCATGTCAAGGAATTCGATGATGAAAAAAGTGACTTCGGCCCCACAAAATCTACAGATTGAACTTGGTATTATTTTATTTTCTTAAATAGAGTATTTTAAGCGTATTGCTTAGATAAAAATTCCGCAAGGATGAGCCATTTTTACTTGGCTGCCTTTACACACCCACACACATATATATATACTGATGACTTAAAAAATTAATATCATTTGTGATATACAAAGGTGTTTCTGAAAAATCGATATCATTTCGCAATCTAATAACTTGACAAATTCAAATGATCTCAAATTTTAACGACATATGTACAAACAACTGAAAATTCTGTGTTTAATGTCTAAATGTCTTTTCTTTCCCAGTTAATTTCATTTATATACATGAAAAAATACAACAACTAAAAACAAACATCAAACATTGAATTTGAGTTATTTCTCCTCGCCCAGTTAAAATATGATTTTGTTTTGTTTGGTTTTATGGCATATCAACCATTGCCGGTAATTTATTGCCAAATCTTTTTTATACATATATATCAAATACATTATTTCTAAACACATTTTGTACATTGCCCAGTTGGCTGGGCCTGTAGAATAAACTGAATGCTTCTCTGCAGTTAGGTAAGACCCACCAATGAGTGTCCTGGATATGATGTTAAACAATCTGATGGTGAAGTTCCATTGATGCTGGTGCTTTGGTGAATGTGGAGCACCCTTTCATTGCCATTGCTCTCAGGTCCACTCTGACCCAGAATGGTAGCACCTGACAGGGCCCTATCTATAGGTTAAATAGAACTAACTGCACACTTATGCTAAACTCAATGGTTTGAATTAAAACTGTAAGTCAAAAGCATTTCTATTTCAAGCTATCCAGTTTAGACAATTAAACTGTACTTACATTTATACTGCGTGCTTATTCTAAACTGAATTATTTGAAATGGGACTGTTTTTTGACATTGAAACTGTACTTACACTAAACTGAATTGTTTAATATAGAAGTGTTTTGACATCTGTGTGTAAACAAAATCTGTACTTATACTTTACTGAATTAGCTGAATTTTAACTGTTTGGCTAAACTGAATAGCTTGAAAAAGAAATGTTTTTGACAATTAAATATGTACTCATGCTAAACTGAATTGTTTGAAATAGAACTGACTATTTGCATAAAAATCAATTTGGCGTTAAATAACCTACAAGGGTTGATATGCCATAAAGCCCAACCAACCAACCAACCAACCATTTTGCAGATAAAATTTTTAAACGAGCCTGGCGTCATTTTTTGCACACAGTTAAATGGTTTAACTTATTTCGATCTAATACGAATAATTCCACTTATCATTAATCATTTGTTTGCACATAGTTAAATGGTTAGTTATTTAACAGAAACGATTTAACTTCAGTTATTTGTTTGTTCATAGTTAAATGATCAAACAATTCTATTTCAAGCAATTCAGTTTTGCATAAGTCATTTATTTGCACTCAGTTTAAATGTCAAACAGTTCTATTTGATCCATAGGTAGAAACTTATAAGTTGCTACTTCTCCGGACCAAAATGGACCTGGGAGCGATAGCGATGAAGGGGTACTTCGCATTTCATAAAGCTCCTGTATTACAGGATCCTCACCATTAGATTGTTTCGTGTCTTATCCAGGACACTAGTTGAGGGAGTCTTACTCCTCTGCAGAAATTCAATCGGTATATTCCACGGCCCCTGCCAACTGAGCCATGTTCAAATATGAGATCAGTTGAACTAGAATTGGTCAGGAATTATATGAGATCAGTTTTTCTAAAGTAAATTTGATATTCACAGTGTAAAATAAATGAAAAATATAGAATAAAAACCAAAGACAATATACATATTTTTTATTGTCCTCAATTTCTGGAATAAGGCCATTAGATAATAATATCCAGGTTATGGTTAAAATCTTTTTTGTGAGGCTGGAGTAGTAGAATACGCATCTCTGCAGAAGGGTAAGACACCTTCACCAAGAATTTCCAGGGTATTACACTAAAGTAAATCTGATGGTTCCATTAATCTTAGGTCCACTCTGACCTGGATTGGTATTACTAGTTAGGATCCCATCTGTGGCTCAAATTGAACTGTTCAATCATTTTCTGAGCATTATTATCATTAGTTATTAAAAACTAGACAGCTGTGCGCAAATTATTTATATTACATAGGAATACTTGATGAATTGAATTAATAATGTTAAATAGCAATAATTGAAACCATTTAACTGTGTACAAATAAATGAACTTTAAGAAGTCGATCAAAAAATGTTACCGACAAACTATTCGCTTACAAATCATAGAGATATATGATTTTGCATTAAATAAACCAGAAAGTTTGATATGCCCTAAAAACAACCAAGCAACCAAGCAACTATTTGCCTACAAACTATTCGCCAACAAATCATGTATGTAAGAAAGACTTGAGCGTCAAATAACCCTCAAGAATTGATATGCCATTAAACAATAACCAATATCAACAAATTTTCTGAGGGTGGCGGGGGTTAACTATTAAATATGAATTTTACTACTCTGTCTTTCTGTGAGTCTGTCTCTTTCCGTATATATATATATATATATTGTCATAATTATTAGAGCTTAGTGTATGATCTTTATGCTACTAGATTTGTCTATAAAGTCTTTAAACTCCAAAAGCAAGTGTATCTATTTCGGTATGTACTTACTCAACCCCACCGCCACAAGCAGATTGTAACGCAAGGTCAGGTTTTAAGTAGAGTATATCTAGTGAGAATTTAGAATTTTCTTTTTCATTGACTGATTGTCCGGGCAGGTACAAAAAGCCTTTACTTGGTCAAGAGGATAGAGTGTTCACCAATAGCCTGGGAGACCGAGGTTCAATCCCAGGTCGAGTCGTACCGAAGACTCAAAAAATGCTACTTGCTGCTTCCTTGGTTAACACTCAGCATTATAAGGTACGGATCAAGGATAAGTGGAGCAATCCAGGGAAAAGAGAAGCACCCTGCCCTAAACCTTGGCTATTGAAAAGTGAGCCTTCGAGTTACCCTCGATTATGGTCGGCCAACTTGTATATATGTATATATATTTACAAAGATCATTTAATAAGTTTCCAGACATTTTTCGAATGGGCACTTTTATTGATAGTACACACATGAAACTTCAAAGTAATCTCCTCCAGCTGCAATGCACTTGTTGTACCGTTCCAAAAACTTCTGGAAGGCCACATCGAAGTCCTCTTGTGTGAGCGTGTCAATGACCTTCGTCACAGCCTCTTTCATCTACTCAATTGCCTCATAACGACAGTCTCTGAGCTTAGGGAATAACCAAAAGTCCCAGGGAGTAAGATCTGGACTCTAGGGAGGCTGAGGAACTGTCTTGATGTCCATCATGGTCAAATAGTCTGTGAAAAGGATGGAGTTATGGACTGGTGCATTGTCCTGGTGGAAATGCCACTGACCCGATTTGAAGAGTGCTGGCCTCTTCTGACTCAATCTCTTCCTGAACTCCCTTAAAACCTCAACATAATAACCCTAACCGTAACCCTTTGGCCAATCAACTGTAGTGTATTGACTTCCTTACTCCTCCCACACCTCTCATCATCTCTCACAGACTCCCTGCCTTCCTTGAATATCTTATGCCACTCAAAAACTGATGCTTGATTCATGCAAGATGGTTGAAAAGCAGTCTGAAGCATTCCATACATTTCTGTGGCATTTTTTCCACGTTTAAAACAGAATTTTATTGCATATCGTTCTTCTAATGTGTCCACACGTCCAGATTGCATTTTTGAAATTCACCAGCTGTGACAATCAGGCTTTAGTTGCTGCTGTAGCTGTTGATTTGAACTTGAAATCATAAGAATTGGTCAGTCATGTTATAAGATGTATAGCAATAACATACTGATTTCTCAAGAGTCTACGACAATTTTAAATGCCTGTCGCAAAAAAGTCTGGAAACTTATTCAAGGCCCCACGTATACATATATATATATATATATATATATATATATATATATATATATATATGCAAGTAAATATGAATCTAAATCCGACAGTGTGACGAAAGTAGAAAAAAACAGAATAATCCAAATTAGATGAATTCATTTTAATGTAAAGCCAATATTAAACGTTTCGGTTAAAATAACCTTCATCAGGACTTTGATTTAATGAGAATTGTTCACACAGCGATGGATGCTTGTCGAGATAACCGTTAGGTTACATAATAAATTCTATACCGGCCTAGGGGCATAATGGTTAGAGTGTTTGCCAATGGCTCGGGAGACCGGGATTCAATCCCAGGTTGAGTCATATCAAAGACATAAAAAATGGTACTTGATGCCTCCTAGCTAAACTCTCAGCATTATAAGGTACGGATCAAGGGTAAAGCGGTTTAATCCTGGGAAAGGAGTAGCGCCCTCCCCTACACCACGGTGTAGTAGCAATCGAAAAGGAACCTTTGGGTCACCCACGACTACGGTCGCCAACTTTACTTACTTATGAATTCCATAATACAAGGAATTGCCCGTGGTGTATATGGTCATCGCCGAAGGAAATGGACACGGCGACGCGAGTTCAAATCCTGGACGAGACTGATTGCATTTACCATAGCACTAATATCCTTGGGAAAGGTATGAATCCAATTATTCTCTCTCTAGTTATGGGTAACTAGTAGGACAGACTAGGTTCTTCAGCCTTGGTGAGGCAACTAGTCTAGGAGAAGGAAAACTCTGAATTCAAACCTGTTAAACTCTGGTAAAAAAATTGACCTTGTGTCATATCCTGCCCGAGCGGAGGGGTTGGTAAAAATGATAAATTCCATAATACAAAACATGTGTTTAACCAACCCCTCTGCCACGATAAGAATGTTACACAAGCTCAATGTTTAAGCGGAGTAGTACTAGTCTGAATTCAGAGTTTTCCTTCACTTTGACTGGTTGCCTAAGCATGGCTAAACAACCTAGTCTGATCTACAATGAACGGGTGGGTGGTGACAAAAAATAGCTGAGAATTTCCTCAGATCAAGTGTGCGTGATTCTACCTTTTTTAGACGAGTGCGTCGTTGTTACGTTGGAAGAGGCCCATACCTGAAGTTAAGTTGCCCAATTCAAAGTAATGAACAACTTCCGGGGACTTCTATTAGGGTTCCTTTCATAAGATCTTTCTTTCATGTTTCTCACGATCAGGCGATGGATTTGTACGAATTTCAATAGAGAAATGACCCACGCCCTTGTATGATAAGTGAGCCACATTTCACCGTTAATTCTTCACTGATTGGCGGTTGTAAGTCATTTCCGGTCGTTGACTTCTTACTTGCCGCTCAAATACAGCCAATGCAGACGATATCTTAAGACAAAATCTGACCCTTGAAAACTTTCCAGACTATCGGAAGATGAAAGAAAAGTTTCTCTTAGAAAATATGTCTGTTATTTCTGCAGTGGCTTGAAAGAAACCCTCGAAGATAGAAAAAAAGTTATTGGTGAATATATTTAAGTTTAGTGATAAATAAACAAACAAAATGTATCTTCTCTCCGCCACAGACTAGCATATTGACTGGTGAAAAGGACATTTGTTGTTAAATGTATTAATCTCTGAATGTAAGTTATTTGTGAAGACAATGATAAAAGAAAACAGTTGGTGGCTCAAAAATACAAGAGCACAAAACGGACATAAGCATTAAAGAATAACAAAATTTTAATCCAGTTTATGATTTTTAAACTATTTATGTATTTATTCATTCATTTATCATAGATTGATTGATTGATTGATTGATTGATCCAGATCAATCAATTAATTGGTTTTGACAGCATCTAAACCTTTCCAAGGTTATTTTACGCTTTGAAGTTAGATGATCGTGTTCATTATTTGTTTATATTTACATTTTTGTGCTGCTGTTTTTTAGAGGTTTTTTTAAAATTTTTGTACTCATTAAACCTTCCTTTTATGAGATGAAAGTGTTTTATATATATCTTCCCACTTTTATTCAGATATTAAAATGTTCAGATCAATTTTAATAGAGGGCTGGTGAAAGTCAACCATCATTTGAGATAGGAAGAGGAATCATTTTGTTATTCTTTTATATAGTGGCCCAGAAGTGCCAAGAAGGACACAGAAAGATTTAAAGCCCCAAGTTTCATAAATTACGTTTCTAAGTTTCAGTGTTTACATATAGAAAGGGCTAAACACACAAACTTCTCATATAATGTCTTTCTGATTTGAAAACTCCTAACGGAAAAAAAAAAATCAATCTTCCATCTTTGCCCACGTGTTCAAAGGCAGAAAATAGATTTTTTTTTTATTCAATCTACATTTTCAATCCACCTTCGTCTTATGTTTTGGTTGTTATATCATTGCTGAGGTCACACCTGACACAATCGGTGGGGAGGTGTCCTCGCGGTGTAATGGTTAAAGCGGTGGACTGCAGAATCGTAGTAAGCGAGTTCGAATTCCAGTCGCACTTTTACGTTCACTTTCGTGACAAATACCCCTTATCCTCCCGATTATGGGTAAAATTGTACCACTACTGTTATTCTGTTATATTTTGACCTTCGACCCGGCCCAAAAATGCTATTCCAAGATGATGCACCGGAAGGAAGTGACACATTCCAATGGCCAGTAATCGAAAGAGATCGCGTGGGCGGATTAAGGCTTATAATATGGGACAAGGTGAATGTCTCACTGTGCCAAACAGACTGATGCACCGGAAGAGAGTGACCTCTGAACTGCATGACAGTTATTTCCGCTTGATGACGATTAAACATTCGATTTCAAAGATCCAGTGGGCGATCGTGAGGGCGTTGAATTATTATTTAACTCAGTTGAGTTCGAGTCCAAGAAGCAGTTGCCAGTAGAATTCCAGATTGCTAGAGACCAGATGTGGTAGGGAAAGCTACACCCGACCGAGGGGTCCCTCGGGAACCCCGATGGAGTGGACCCCAGCATCTAAAGAACAAGAAAGACACAACGTGGCGGTCATAACAGTGGGGTCAAGAAATTACAGTTTATGTTCGGTCTCCAGCTCCCTCTCACATGCAACCCTTGAACAACCCTTCCGAACCTTTACAAATAAAGCGAGAGGTAAAATATTGTTAAAGAAGTCTTCTTGCGTCTTTGTCACTGCGTCTGTAATCATTGCATCGGTATGTATCCAGCATATATATGTATATGTGTGTATAAGCATATGAATGTAGATGAGTATACAACAATTCTAGAAGGATGGCTTTAGCATTAAATAACCTACAAAGGTTGATATGCCATTGAAGAAACCAAACCAAGCTAAACCAAACCAAACCAAACCAAGCCAAACCAAACCAAGCCAAACCAAATCAAACCAAGCCAAACCAAACCAAACCAAACCAAGCCAAACCAAACCAAACCACTAAGCCATTGTCAAAATGAGTCGACTATACCGAACATCTTCACTTACTATGTTACAAAGTGCGCTAAGTGCAGTGGTTATTTTTTTGGAAATGGAATCAGCGATAAGGGTTCAAATCCTGGACGAAGCTAACAGTATTTCATTTTCCACTAACGTCCTTGGGAAAGACATGAATACATCTGTTTTCGCTCTAGGTTAGGGTAAATAGAGAGAATGGATTCTTGAGTTTTGGTAAGGTTACCAATCTAGGGGAAGGAAAACTCTGAATTTAAACCAGCTGTACTTCATTTTAAATCGACCTTATGTCACATTATGCCCGTGGGTTCACAGATCGTTAAATATAGTATCTCCTTTCATTTAGTCTGATGCAAATTAAGCCCAAAGTACACACACCACTTTAATCTCTGAACGAATGCAATACTTAATAGGAAACTATTTTCTTTTATACTTTTGACATCACAGAGTAAATTTTTTGCTTATTTTTAGATCAGTTTGAACATTTTATATATAGTCTTTGTTTCTCTCAATCGCTTTACATTTTATTTCTTTTATTTTACCCGATTATCACACACCTCTTTTATTCGATTAAGCAATTGATATCTTTGTTTTATCGATTATTCATCTAACTGTGTTTTTTCTTTAGGGGATCTTTATTAATTTAAAAGAACAGTATTTCAAGGGTTTATACAAAGTTTTCAGGCGCTTTTCGAGCTTCAAACCCATGGCGATAATTAAAAGAACGAATAAGAACCATGTTGTTGATGTTTTTTTTTTAATTACAAGGAATGAGGTAATGATTGTTTAAGAAGACTCGCTGTCGCAGAAATAATTTAACTGAATGTTTTTAAGACTCTCCATGTGTGAGATTAAAAAAAAAGAGTTACGAAAAAAGAAAAAAAAAAAGAAACGTAAAGCGAGAATATTGATTTTGTATTTATTTTTCTATTCGTATTAACCAGTTGAACCTCAATATTTTGCTATTTTACTATGAATCATTAGCCCGATATTTTAGGCTGAGGGCCGTTTACTATAAATTTGATAATTTGGGCTCCGGCATCACGTCAGATAATAATTATAAAGCCTTTCTTTTTGTGTAATGATGGTATAGCTTCAAAGATGACTTTTTCCCGGGAGAGAAGTTTGAATATCTTTAGTGCTAGAATTTTTTGATCAATTAAGCGAACTCAGTGGCAGGGTATCTGAGGGCAAAAAGTTTAGATGTTAAAACAGTTTATCAAAGCTTCTTTTTAAAAAGATTCCATTTTTTAAATAGAAAACCTCGGTCTTTTTTCAAATAAAGTTTTACAAAAAGCTGTCCATGCAAACATTTCTGATCTCCCTACATTCTGGTAAAATATTCTTTACTGGTGTGATTTTACAAATAAAATAAAATAAAATAAAATAAATAAAGTCATTCATTATCATATGGTTTTATTTTAGGTTCTAGATAACGGCCCATCTAAATTTTTTATTTACGTTACATGAGATGAGGATTGATTTATTTCTTCTTCTTCTTCTTCTTCTTCTTCTTCTTCTTCTTCTTCTTCTTCTTCTTCTTCTTCTTCTTCTTCTTCTTCTCAAAGGTCGCGATTACCGAAGAAAATCCCTGAGAATCTGGTGGGCCTTTATTCAATACCTAGTGGAAGACACCATAAACTTTGTGAGATACGAATTTAACATAGTGTCAGTGGTGGTGGTGGGATTCAAACTCGAAGAGTAAATTTGATTTTTAATGCAACTGTCCCTTCTCATTAAGTCGAGGCAACAGTTTACGAATAAAAGGGTATCTCCCTTTCTTTAACAAATGGGCAAAGCCACAGCACGTTTTTCTTTTGAGAACAATCCAAAGAAGAACTTCAATTCTGTGGCAGGGATAATATCACCCCGAAATAATGATGATGATAATATTATTAATAAAGGTAGATATGCCGTTGAACAGAAAACGCCAAGTGAAAGAGAGGCGTCTTCGAATAACTTAGATGTTGATATGTTGTAAAAACTTTGAAATATTAATGTTACAGATCTTATCGAGAAAACGAAATACAATCTTTTGTAAGCGTATAAAAGATATTTGATTATTAATAGAAAAAAATAATTAAGAATGTCTTGATCTAAAGGTTAATTTTTTATCAATAACCAAAACAACATGAATCTATTTAGAGTATACCAAAATTGCTCAGATTTATTAATAGATAAACTTAGAACAATGACAATACGGTCATGGTACCGAAATATGAAACGAGTTTGATGTTTTGTATTTTAGAAGTGTGTCGGGAAATGGGTCGAACCCGTTCCTAATAAAAGGAGCAAGCGGGCAGTTAAGTTGAGTTGGGTTAGAGACAGTCGGAGAGTTGAGTTGGAGACTAGAAGAAAAGAGGAAGCGACGTCAGAGATTGGAACCAAGCGTCCGCTAATTTGAGGTGTTGATATAAGTACGAAGAAGCAAATTACTTCCTCCAACAGCTAAGGCTATTATTGTTACTACTATTACTACCACTGAGAACGGAAACATCGAAAAAGCTTCCGTAATCAGAAAGGGTTAAAACTCTTTTTGATTACTGTAGCTAACCTTGTCGAAGCCACCTCTCTCCTTTTACGAAATTACACGAAATATTTTTTTGTTTTGTTGATTATCGTTCATATACAAAAGACATTCAACTTTTTTGCCCAGAGAATTGTATTTATTATATGTATTGTTGATGCTATATATATATATATATATATATATAAACTTTTGTCCCTCTAAAATCAGATCGACTTGGTTATATCTATTTTCTGTAAACCGGATTCTCACCCAACAAGCTTGCATGTGGACCATTGGAGAGCTTTCGGAATTCTACGACCCGATAACGACTCGCTAGGATAAAAAATCACAACATGGCTGGTGAGTGAAATCGAATCGACATTTAAAAACGGAGACCTAGGTCTAACCTGTAATATTGGACCATACAGGACCAAATCCTGGTCTTTTGGATGATATCGGCCCAGTGGGGTTAGGATACGGTGTCACATGGACGCCTTGACTCGAGATCGCGTTACAATTGACATCTTGCAAGAGGATTGACGTTACAATTCTTATAAATAAACGTAAGTCATTTTTGTGACCAACATGTCTGTCATTCTTTTTGGCCACCAGGATCAAGTGACAACCTTTTTAGAGGAACCTAAGGATATTGCACTTCACATTACCGAAACTAGACACTGAATTATATCGAAAATTTTACATGCATAATTCTCTTAATTCGCAAAAATAAAACTCATAATGTCACTATGAAATATTCTTTCATAATAAAAACAATGACGATTTTCTACAAAAAATTAGGTCATCAGATCCTTTCATATTTTTTTACAAACGAAAGGGGACAGAGGCTTTGATATGAAGTACAGAATAAAACGAAAAATATGTTGATTGGTTGGTTTTTACGGCATGCTAACTCTTGCTGGGTTATTTAATGTCGAAGTAAGTCACTTTTTTTGCTAGCAATTACATAGTTTGTAATGTTAAGAATCATTTGATAACAATTGTAGCTTCAACTACATATTCGTAATACAATTAATCGATACAGAATTATATGGTTTCAAGTAATTATTAATTGTTAATAATCATTCGTTTGCTCAAACTTGTAAGGTATCGAGTATTCCTATCTAATTCTTATAATTTCCAAACAAATGTATTTGACCCATAGATTAGACCTAAACAGATACAACAACTTTGGGTCAGAGTGGACCTGGGAGTAATAGCAACGAAGACGTGACTTCACACTCACCAGATCTCCAGAACTGGAGCCGCACTACCGGATACAGTTGAGTGTCATATGTAGGATACGTAGTTTGATTTGGTTTGGTTTTTTTGTTTAATGGCATATAAACCTTCATGGGTAATTTAATGCTAATGTCATCCTTATAGAAGAACAGGAGGGATACTATTTAACCCATAGCTAGGCGAGGATAAGAGGGTTCAAAACCTTTCCTTAAGGTATTTGTCCTAATGTGAATGTAGTAACGTGACTGGAGTTTGGGCACGCTTACTTCGAGGCTGCTGTCCATCACTTCAGCCACTACGCTACGGGGACTCCCCTTGGATAAGTAGTGAAAAAGGGATTAGTATATCTAAAAAAGTTGAAAGATAAAAAATATTTTGCAAAAAAACAAAACAAAACAAAACAAAAACGTTCACGAAACGTTTTAAAAAGCCTTTTTATGCATTTAACCGGCCCATTAGTCTAGTGGGTAGAGTATTTGCCAATGGCCCGGGAGACCGGGGTTCAATCCCTGGTCGAGTCATACCAAAGACTCAAAAATAGTACTTGATACCTCCTTGCTTGATACTCGACATTATAAGATACGTATCAAGGTTAAAGTGGAGCAATCCCGGGTAAGTAGTGGTGCCCTATACTGTACCTCGGTGTAGTAGCTATTGAAAAGGGCGCCTTCGGGTCACCCTCAACTAAGGTTGCCAACTTTACTTTACTTGATGTATTTATGTCATATTTGTGTATTCATTATATATTGTTAAACTATATACCAGAATTTTTTCTTCATAATATTTTGTCTCTAATCTTTATACCCGAGCTATCCCGGGTACCTCTGCTAGTTTATATTTAATTTTACAATGAGAATTAAATTAGATAAGCATTAAATTCAAAGAAACCCGTAAAGGCTCTTTTGTTGACAGTTAAGAAGTTGTAAAAAGGAAGTAAAGATGATTTCATACAAATGCGTTTAAAAAGATAAACAGAAACAGTTGCCGCTTCTAAAAGAGAAAATATTTATGAATGACAGGTGTTCTGAAAGTATTGCCTCCAAATCATTCCCAAGGAAACTACAGCAAATATAGAAAGAGCAGAAACGCTGTTGAATAGAGCAAGTTTTCAGTTACTAAACATTGCCAGTGATGATCAAACATATCACGCTTGTAAACATCGGCGCCAGTGGAGACGATCAATCTTTTCTCTGCAACGTCAACGGTGACGTTGTTAAGAGAAAGTTTTTCTTATCGTCCATCTTTCATCGGCCCGATTTGCGATGATAAGTTCATCGAAGAGACCTTCATTTCGTAATTTAACACCTCTACTGAACACGACGAATCACCAACATCGTTGTCACTGCTGGCACCATTTAACACTTAACTGTATTTGAAACCACCCTTTCATCACTGTAAGCATCCAGCAAACGTCAATGGGTGTAATTTTTATGTCACGCCATTTTGCTTGACTGCCGCTCAGCTACTTTTGGGCAAAAAGGAAGAAAATGAGTTAGTGAGACAGTTTGACTTCAACTGCCATACCATCAAAACCAACTTCTGACATAGTGGGACTAGAAGCAAGCTCTTACTGGTACAGGTTCCTGTTTAATGCTGTCGAAAGTGCATAGCAAATGTTGGTAACTATGTGAAAAATCGTGTTTTGTTAGCTGAAAACTTGTCCTATCCAAATATGTCATTGTAACGGTTTTCTGCAGAAATAAATAAGGCAGTTTGCTATCTTATTGAAAAAATCGTACCGATTCAAATATTTCTCCAATATCGAATAGTAAAAATGATGTAGTGAGTGAGTTAAAAAAATTATCAAAATTAAAATTATCAAAATTGAAATTATCAAAATTAAAATTATCAAAATTAAAATTATTAACGATAAATGATTAAAAATGATGTGATTGATTTATTAGAATTAAAATTACTTAAATTGAATTATCAAATTAGAATTATTTGAAATGATGTGGTGATTGATTTATTTAAATGGCATGTTAACCCTTCTAGAGACATTTTATGCCCAGAGGTTTGAGAATTGCGTATATTTTCATTTTAGGGTAATATTTTGCATACGATTATATATGTTATGCAAAAAATTGCCTGCCTAATCACCGACTACACCGCTGCAAGATGAGTAAGACCCTCCTTCACTCCACGAGTGTCCTTGATATGACATTAAATCATCTGATAGTGAGTTTCCAGTCCTGAAGCTCTGGGGGAACGTAGAGTACCTCTTTGTTGCCATTACTCCCTGGTGCACTTTGACCTTAGTGTTAGCACCTGTTATGGTCTCATTTATGGGTCAAATAGAACTGTTTAATAATTTACTATACCAAAAACCATTTAACTGTGTGCAAACAGATGTTTGATAATAAATTGAATTATTAGTATTTGATAGCAATGCTTGAAACCATTTTAATTGTGGCAAATAGAACGATTAGTTTTATATAGCAATACTTGAAACGCTTTTAACTGTGTGCAAATAGAACTGTTAGTGTTAGCAATACTTGAAACCCTTTGATTGTATGCAAACAACAAATAGCAATACTTGAAAAGCTTTTAACAGTGTGCAAATAGAACTGTTAGTGTTAGCAATACCTGAAACCCTTTGATTGTATGCAAACAACAAATAGCAATACTTGAAAAACTTTTAACAGTGTGCAAATAGAACTGTTAGTATTAGCAATACCTGAAACCCTTTGATTGTATGCAAACAACAAATAGCAATACTTGAAAAACTTTTAACAGTGTGCAAATAGAACTGTTAGTATTAGCAATACTTGAAACCCTTTGATTGTATGCAAACAACAAATAGCAATACTTGAAAAGCTTTTAACAGTGTGCAAATAGAACTGTTAGTGTTAGCAATACCTGAAACCCTTTGATTGTATGCAAACAACAAATAGCAATACTTGAAAAGCTTTTAACAGTGTGCAAATAGAACTGTTAGTATTAGCAATACTTGAAACCCTTTGATTGTATGCAAACAACAAATAGCAATACTTGAAAAGCTTTTAACAGTGTGCAAATAGAACTGTTAGTGTTAGCAATACCTGAAACCCTTTGATTGTATGCAAACAACAAATAGCAATACTTGAAAAACTTTTAACAGTGTGCAAATAGAACTGTTAGTGTTAGCAATACCTGAAACCCTTTGATTGTATGCAAACAACAAATAGCAATACTTGAAAAACTTTTAACAGTGTGCAAATAGAACTGTTAGTATTAGCAATACTTGAAACCCTTTGATTGTATGCAAACAACAAATAGCAATACTTCAAACTCTTTGATTCTATGTGTTTGCAAACAAACGAGTTCTTGGTCTTCTAAAAAATCACACTACCTACAATCTATTTACTTTAAAATCAGAATATATATATAAATAATATTTGGCATTGAATAACCGTCAAGGGTTAATATGCCATTAAACCAAATAACCTATCCTAATGTTAATTACTTGTTCACAGTTGGTTTCAAGTATTCTTATCAAATACTAATAATTATGTTTCAAGTTATCATTTCTATTTGATCATTGTCATTTGTTTAAATATGCTTAATTTCAAGTAACTAATAATTATCCTTTGAAAACAATTATATTCAAGTAAATAGTCAGTAAAAATGATTTACACTCGGATATATGTTTTCAAGTATTCCTATCTAACACAAATAATTTGCAAAGATATGTATTTGACAAATAGATGGGATGCTAAAAGGTATAACCTCACCGGGCTAGAGTGGATTTGGGAGTAATAATAATAAGGGAGAAACTCCAGAATCTGCAAAGTGTGACGCAGCATGAATAATCATCCCAGGACGAGAGTCCATTTTATGCGCATGTGACGTCGATAGCAGTTTGGCACTTGACCCTCCACAAAATAAGTCCCAATCAAAACTCCTATTTCGGGCATATGGTAAACCGGCAAATAATGTGGAGGTTAATTTGGGGTTAGACTGATCGCAGACGTTGGTAAGGGGATGCCAGTTCACTTTCACATGCACCACCAAGTCTTTTGTCTTCCTACCCCGTCAGATAACGGAAAAACTGTAATCAAATTTTCAAAATTCCTCGCAATGTTTTAAGGTGGCAATAACACGTTTAGCGAGAATTAATGAAAGCGATACGAAGCTGAAACAGATACGTGCAAAAGAAGACAAATCGATTGAGGAAATAACACAACGAAAAGATTTCAACACAAGGATGCATTTAAACTACAACAAAACTTTAATAGGCGACCACCAAACAAATAATGATAAGATTTAAGAAACAGTTATTTTTTCTTTTCTATTTTCTTTTTAAAATACCGGCAATATTAAGCCAACAGGAAGTATCAAACATAAATGTCTCTCAACAGTCCTTTTCTTCTTTCTCTTTTTCTTTCTTTCTTTTTCTTTTACTTGAGAAAATGTCTAAGTCGCAGGACTGAAGCATGTAACAAAGTTCATTCACTAATTTACTATTGATGAAACAGAATCTTTTCAGTTTCTCTCTTTCTTATTTGAATACATGTAACTTTCCAATGTTTAGGAATTTGTAAAAGGAAAACAATTTAAGTTGTACTTATCTTTGACGAGTTTCAATATTCAGATTTCTTTCTCTCTTTTTACTGGCGAGTGATCTCCCGGAGGTGGTTGACCTCAGCGATCTGTCTCTGTAGCTGGCTTTTTCCAAACTCTGTTCTACTCTTTTTACTGGTGACTTTCCCCGGAGTTGGCTGAGATCAGCGTGTTTCTCTTGCCGACTTCTGTCCCAAACTGAAGATTCTTTTCCAAATTTCTCTAACGGAAAATGGCCAAGGGTCTGTGGGTAAATCATTCGACTTTTCCTTCTCCCACTATTCCGTCATGTCACGCTACCCGAGTGACCTGGATTCCTTTCTTTGTTCAACAGACTACAGGTCACTTAGTGCGGGTAGCTGACCTCCTTTCATATACCATTTTCACGGTCAGTCTTAGTGCCTGTTGATTCAAATACAGAAGGGTAAAAGAATTGACCTCCCCTTCCCTCTCTCTGTAGCATACCACGTCACCAAAGCTTCTCCACCAGATACAATTTAGTGTCATTGACAGGGCACCCCTTATTATTCTAAGCCCCGTCGACAGCGTGGGTTAAAGTAATCGGGTACACATTGAGAATCACTCTTATTATAGTTCGAATGATCAAGATGGCCACTTCTTATCCACGAGATCCCACATGGAGTAGTGGCACCCCAAACAGACAATCAGGTCACTGACTACGATTCTCACTTGGTGCATCTGATCTAGCGTAAAAACTAATTGAACACAACGACTCAACGCTGTAGCACTTTCTACAAGTTAGAGAGGGAGAAAACGCTTTTTTTTGGCACTTTAGTTTATATTTTCTTTTTCGGTGGTATTTCTTGATTTAAATCAAGGATTTGATGGTCAATATCAACATCTTAGAGGTTGATGGCACTATCCAAGAAAGGGGATCCTCATGGCGTAGTGGCTAACGTACTGCATTGTGACATCGTAGTAAGCGAGTTCGAACACCAGTCACGTTATTATGTTTTTTTTTCATACAAATAACTTGAGGAAAATGTGACGGCAAATTGACTAAAATCCCAAAACGGGACTTTATTTTTGCACGTGTGAAGACGGGGCAGGTTGGCACTTGATCCCCTATAGAATAAGTCCTCGTTCAGAGTTTTTCTCTCAGGCATATAAGAACTGGCATATTACGTGAGGGATTAATTTAGGGCCAGACTGACCGCCGCTGGCAAGGGGTTCCAAATTTCACACTATCACACACCCACCAGGCCGCTAAACTTCCTTCCCCTAGACAATGGAGGAATATGGACCTATAGGTTTTAGTCGTAATAATATTATATTGTAGTAGTCGGCAACTCCGGCTTCCCGTGTGATACTTTTAAGGAATTAATAGGACAACTCTAAGCAAGATAACATAAGGCGAATAGAAGCTGAAAAGGAAGCATGAAGTAACAACATAGACCACGTGGTAACATAAAAAATATAGGATTCCTTTACTACAGTTATAAACACTTTCAAAGTGTCAAAACATATAATAATTGGACAGTCCACGAATATAAATGTCTTTTCTTGACTTTTATTTTTCTTCAAATTGAGAGAGAGAGAGAGAGAGAGAGAGAGAGAGAGAGTGGTATACAAAATTTGGGTATAAAGGAAAATGGCCCCAAAGTTACTTATCTTATTTTTCGACGGGGTTCCACTGGAGAATCTTTCTTCTTACACGGGCTAATAGACTTTGTTCTATTTTTTTACACTGGCTTGAAGAACCTGGGGTCCTTCGTGTCTCAGTTATTCTTTTGTCTTCAACCCGGAGTAAAATGGCTATGGTTCGTCTGCCACGAGCCCTGCTCAAAAACTAATCTTTCTTACTATCTATTTCCGCTGACGGGGGGAGGAGTCCCCACTTCCGTTTTGGGGTCCCAGCCAATCATTTGGCTTCTCTCTTCTCCCCCTTGGTGTCCGGCGACCTGAGGTTACTAAGTACCAACACCTGTTGATATCCCCTCTGTGACCCACATTCTCTCTTAATGGTCACTTTTTTGACGGCTAGATACTGTCAATTCAAACACGAGGAGTAGTAATTTTATCTTCCTCCTCCCAGTGGGATATCATGTGACAAAAAGCTATGAACTCTTTATCCTAACTAGCTATTGTTTAAAGAGTACCATTTCTGTTCTGCAAGGATGGCTTTGGCATTATTAATCCACCGAGGTTGATACGCCATCAAACAAAGAAACCGAACTATCTAAGAGCATGTTTAATGTCTGAGGTCAGTAAACGTTTAGGGGATCGATAGATGAACTTTAGGAGTTCGAAAGCTGACATTAAGAAATGAAAATAGATAGATTCCTATTCGTATGCGAAATGACTCAGCCTGTTGATGAACCTTAGAATACACTGTTTGTATCACCTGTGAAGGAGTAAAACCCATCCTGGGTATGGCATTACGCTGCATTTCGTACTGTAGCTTCACTTCTAGAGATATGGGGTGTGTGGAGAGTCCCTTCATTACTATTACTCCCAGATCCACTCGGGCCTTGAGTGTGAGGGTCCTATCTATGGGTTAAATAAATATCATTGAAAATTATTAGTATCGGATAGGAATATTTAAAACCATATAAGTGTGTGCGAACAAATGATAATAATACTTGTTAGAGTCCTATAGATTTCTTAGTAAATTATTTGTATAAAATAGGATACTTGATTTCATATGAACATGTGCAAAAACTCCTAGGACACTACACACAAAAGTATGCATAAATGCACAATGTGCGCAATTCCAATCAACTAGGCATGAAATAACCCTAGGGTATTTATCTGTCTCCTACACCAGACAGTATTTGACACAAGGTCTTTTTTATATGGGGAGTTAGGAGAGTGGGAGTTCGCACACGAGCCGAGACTCGTGCGCTGCTGGTCATAGGATCACTAGGTACAATGTGAACTATGCTAGCCTTTACTAAGTCTCCCGGCACGAAGTCTGGTGACCTTGCTGGTCATAGATTCACTGGACCTGAAGGCCTAGTGCAATATGAATAAAATAACCCTAGACGGGTAGACATGACGTTAAAATCAATCCATCCATCAATCAATCATATGCCGAATGATGAATAACAGATACTCCACTCTACGCATATCTAATGCGACATATTTATTGTTGAACAATTTTATATTGAATTCCAGAATTATGTTCAATATTTTGGATATTTCTCATGATTTTCGCTTGAATATTAAATAGTTTTTCCTTTTCCTGTCTCTGTATTACAAGATGGATATTCACGGTGGCAGGGGAGATACAAAACAACAGTCATTTGTTATGCAGTTTCCGTCGCTTATACATATGTAAAGTGCACACCTACCAATCTATTTATTTATCTATTTATTGTACATGCCTGGAGGTTGATGACAGAACAAGAAATCAATGAAGAGGTCGATGGTCTAAAAAGTATGCAGACCCCAGGGCGAAACTGAGCTTTGTGGAAAGCTTTACTTTGTCAATAATTATAAAGATTACTGTAGAAAATAAAATAAAAACAAAAAAAAACCCAGATGAATTTTCAGTAATCATGATGGATTTCTTTTGCAATATTGAGCTCTTGAATCAAAACAACCTACGTACATTATGAAATAAGTGAAACTGCACTTTAAACCGCCCAAAACTTCATAAATATGTATTGATAAGTATCAGCCAAGGATTTAACAATTAAAAAAAAACTGAAAAGAAATTTAACATTGCCATGTATAACCTGGTCTATCGAGCAGATATTTATCAAACTCCCGCGTCAGAAGGATATGACACAAGGTCAATTCTTTTTAAAGCTAGATACCGCAAGTTCGAATTCAGAATGTTCTTTCAATTCGTAAGTGAATGATAATTTTAGTGGCTTTTGTTCGCGTTTAATATCATTTTAAAAAATCATTAAAATTATTGATCTTACAGAAATGATTATGACGTTTTAATTAGAATCCTTCACTTCTTCCTGATTGAAGCATCAATATAATCATGGACCATTAAGTTCTGTGATCGCCTAGTTCCCGAAAGCAGTTAGTTTTTTTTTTACAAGAACCTCTAAAGTGTTCTTGAGTAATCTAATTTACGTGAGTTTAGAACTATATATAAACTAGTTACCTTCCCAAGCCAAGAGATTCCAGTCTGCCCTACTACTTACTCATAGTTGGTCAGAAGAAGAGGTGGATTCATGCCTTTTCCAAGGACATTAACACGAAATGACACGCAAACAACTTCATCCAGTATTTGAACTCACGTAGCCGATTCAATTTCTTACGACGATAACCGTTACGCTAAGCGCGCCTTCACTTGATCAATATACTAGAACGGGAAAGAAATCAAACGACGGACCACGTACCATATATATGTGGCAATATAGGAATTGCCCGTGGTATAATGGCTATCGTCGTAGGAAATGGACACGGCGACACGAGTTCAAATCCTGGACGAGACTGATTGCATTTCACATTGCACTAATACCCTTTGGAAAGGTATGAATCCAATTATTCTCCCTCCAGCTATGGGTAAATAGTAGAGCAGAGTAGGTTCTTCAGCCTTGGTGAGGCAACTAGTCTAGGAAAAGGAAAGCTCTGAATTCAAACCTGTTTAACTTCGCTTAAAAATTGACCTTGTGTCATATCCTGCCCGAGCGGAGGGGTTGGTAAATATGATATGTGGTAATATATGAGTAAGTACGAAGTCTAATCAGACAGATATGTTGTTTAAAGAAAACGGAAAAAATACATTGAAATGAATGAGAAAAATGTTAATTAGTTTTCACCAATTTAAGATATGAAATTACGAAATTTTCAGGTAGAAAGTGTTTTTTGTCATTTTCAGGGATTTTTTGTCATCTTAAATCCATAATTTTCATCCTAAAGATGAAAAAGAAAAAAACCAACAAAAAAAAACAAACAACAATAAAACTTCTCACCCTATTTGCATGTCTATCTGTCTCCGTTTTCCATTTTCTGGTTGTTCCATCTCTTTTGTATCCGTTCTCTCAGCCCATCTCTGTCTCTTTAGTCACAGCTATCTATGATCTGGTCGTATACTCTCTGCGTCTAGTAGCCAATTGACTTCTCCCCGTACTGTTCGTGTCTTTTTTATTCCTTTAGCAGCTGACTCATTCTCCTTATAATATATCCAGGGAGTAACATACCTATTTCTGTATTTTCGGCCTCCCAGACTAGGCATAAAAAAGCCAGACAACGAGTCTCTATGGGATTCTTAAAGGTGTGATAATGATTTTTAAAAGTGGTTGAATCATTTTTATGCGTTTTATATTGGCAAGGAAGAATTAGTAATTTCCACGCCAATATATCTCGGCCCCTATACGGACATACACATAAGCAAACATACACATATGCATACCCATGGTTAGCCAACAACCATACACATGTATACACCTGCATGCACATACATACACATACAAGCACTCAAACTAAGTCTGTATATCTCCATCAATAATCTCGCATATACTTGTGTATAAGTCGACCTTGTGTTGGTCAAACAAATTTATGGTCTTAAAATCATTAATTCATGAATAGACCAGTAACTTATTTTTTAGTTTAGTGTTATAATTATATAGATTCTAAGTCTTCATATGACTTGCTGATTAATCGGATCAGGCCTCTTCGACCGCTCGTTTAAGGTCGAAGTGGTATGTTACAAATTACGCGACCATTCTGTAACTAGGTCTCGGACTAATCAACCACTAGGATCTCGTCCTCAGACAGGTGGCTCAATTGGGTAGCGGAGTTCTTACTCTTCTGTCCAGCCGACTGGATAGGTGTAAGATAGTGCTCATGACGGTCTGAGAAGACTCTATGGTACTTTAATAATTTTTTCGTGCAGGTTTCTGCCATATTCTCTGAGGAAATGACGAGGTCATCGTTGATATCGATGGGCTACATCGACAGCGCGATGTAGCTAGTCGTTTTATGTGGATTAATATTTAAATCAATAACCAAAATTCCACCGCCATATTTCGATGATGATTTGACTGAATACAAATAGATGCACGGGGTTAAAGAACAGGATAAATCCCCACGGCTTTGTGTTTGACATGTGGCATTGGTTTTTAACAAGAAATATTTGTTTGGTGTACTTGAGCATATTTACTAAACCACGGCGCACCTAGTGTAACAGTTATCGTCGTACAGGGAATGGAATCGAAGTCCCGAGTTCAAATCCTGAACGGAATTGATTGTGCTCTTTGGAAAGGCATGAATCCGTCTCTTCGCTCTCTAGTTATGGATAAATAGTAGGACAGGGTGGATTCTTTAACCTTTGTAAAGTAACCAGTCTAGGAGAAGGAAAACACTGATTTCAAACCAGCTTTATTCCGCTCAAAAAATTGACCTGCTCGTAGCTCAGGACTTGAGTAAATAAATTTACTTAACCTGTCTTAGTCTGGCACATGGTCACCAGAATGGAATACTCAGTGAAAATTAAGCTCAAAACACGAGCGAATAGTTAAAAAAATAGCTAGTATCGAAATAAGGCATATCACCGCCATAACCGACTGGGGCTGTAGAGTACGCAGACTTCAACCCTGAAAAGTCGTAAGAACCCCACCCCAATCAGTGTCCTTGGTATGAGACTATACCACCTAGTGGTGAGGATCCAATTCTTGAACTTTTGAAGAATGTGAAGTACCTGTACATTGTTATTACTCTCCGGTCCACTCTGACCTTAGTGGTAGCACTTGTTAGGGCCCCACCTATTGGTCAAATAAGTAAGTAAGGTTGGCGACCATAGTCGAGGGTAACCCGAAGGCTCCCTTTTCGATAGCTACTACACCAATGTGTAGGAGAGGGCGCTACTCCTTCCCTGGATTGCTCTACTTTACCCTTGATCCGTACCTTATAATGCTGAGTGTTAAGCAAGGAGGCATCAAGTACCATTTTTTGAGTCTTTGGTATGACTCGACCTGGGATTGAACCCAGGTCTCCCGGGCCATTGGCGTGGTCAAATAGAACTACTTAATTATCTGCAATACTTGAAAGCATTAAATTGTGTGCAAACAAGTGATTATTATTAAATTGAATTGTTTGTGTTGAATAGCAATACTTGAAACCATTTCAAATGTGTGCAAACAAATGACGTTTAACTTGTTTAAAAAGTTATCTACAAACTATTCGTTCACACACACACACACACACACACACACACACACACACACACATATATATATCATATATATTTCTTAAAGAAAAAATAACAGCCGGTCACATCATGATTATAAATTTTTTTCCATCCTGTTATGGGTTTTGATATAAACCAAAAACACCAAAAATAACAGGACTTTTTCAGATCTAATCGAGGGGGTAGAAGAGGGGTGAAGAGTTTTCCCCCAATTTAGCCCACTTCCGGTTTTTTGTTTTTATTACCGGTTGGAATTATAGTAAATTTACTATAATTCCAACCGGTAATAAAAACAAAAAACCAGAAGTGGGCTAAATGGGGTGAAAACTCTTCACCCCTCTTCTACCCCCTCCCACACTTCTTTCCTGTGTCTTTTCTGAATTATTTTATCGATTAGATCTGAAAATGTCCTGTTATTTTTTGGTGTTTTTGGTTTATATCAAAAACCATAACAGGATGGAAATAAATTTATAATTCTAATGTGACCGGTTGTTGTTTTTCTTAAAGAAATTATTGCCCTGTAACCTCAGTTACATTGAGTTCTTTACCAGGAAAATTTAAATGTTCACTGTTGAATGTTTTTTTGTCCTGATGGGATTACTCCCAACTCCGGTTTAACTGGACGAATTATACTCTCTCTCTCTCTCTCTCTATATATATATATATATACACGATTTGGCATTAGATAACCAATTTAGGTTGATATGCCATTAAACCAATTAACCAAACTTAGAAACCATATTAAATCCATAGCCGAGAAGATCTTAGGCATGGAGCAAGTTTTCTTTTACATCCGGGTTTTTAGTTTTTCCCGCTTTTTTTTTTATCCGGTTTGTGTTTTAAGATTACCTAACGTATAAATAAGTAAGTAATAAAAACAGAACAAAATAAAAAAAGAAGAAGCTGAAAGCTGTGAACAGCTAACGGCATATTTTGTTCCAAAAACAAAACCAAGTTGGAAATTGCAGAATTATACAAAGTTTTCTTAATATTTTTTTCTTTTTGTATCGTGTGTGAAGAAGGTATCTCCTATTGACAGTTGACACCACTGACACTAGTAAATAGTAAATTACTGGGAGAAGAAAACAAGAATAAATGAATAAATAAAGACACAATTTTGAAATAAGCAAATGATCAATGTTCTTTTTTTTTCATGATACATTTTTTATTGAAGTTAAATGCTTGAACGAACAAGTCCAAAAAGAAAAAAAAAAAGGTACAAATGAAAGCAGCAAACGATAACTGGTTTAAGAAGAATCGTTCAGTGTTTGACTTTGTAACAAATAGCTTGATCGCCATATGATAACTACAACTCTACATACAATAAGACCATGTTTGTTTTTAAAATACTTTTTCTTCCTACACTTCTTCTTTCGAGTATCAATTCATTATTTATTACAACCAAAAATATGCGCCTTCTTGGTGCTAGTATTTAAGTCTTAATATAATAAAATATGCTAAATAAGAAAGACTTTCGAAACTCTATAAGAATGCTTATAAAAGACTAATTTTTGTTTTAAATGATTTCTGTATAAAATTATGTATATGATTGCTTTAATATGTTTTTTAGAATAAAAGAATAATATTAGAAGTCAATTACAAATAATCGATTCATTAAATAAGCATTTAAATAAATGAATAAATAAACATCATAATTAATTTAGTCTTTTTAATAAACATTAATTTTACAACAAATTAGACATTTGAAAGATGTTCTGTTCTTCAACTGAGCTCGGCTTTCTTAACTACGTAGTCTAAACCTAATTTTACTCGTTGACTAAAGGAGAAAACAGAAAAAAAATACTTATTTCTAATTTCTAATGTCTTAATTATATATATATATATATATATATATATATATATATATATATGAGTGTGTGTGTGTGTGTGTGTGTGTGTGTGTGTGTATGTGTGTGTGAGTGTGTGTGTGTGAATATTGATAGATATGAATAGACTGAGATACGAGGATCATTAAATAAGTTTCCAGTTTTTTTTCGTATGGGCACTTTTATTGATAGTACACACATGAAACTCTAGTCCCCTTCGAAGTAATCTCCTCCGGTTGCAATGCACTTGTTGTACCGTTCCAACAACTTCTCCAAGGCCCCATGGAAGTCCTTTTGTGTGAGCGTATCAATGACCTTCGTCACAGCCTCTTTCATCTCCTCAATTCTCTCATAACGACAGCCTTTGAGCTTAGGGAATAACCAAAAGTCCCAGGGAGCAAGGTCTAGACTATAGGGAGGGTGAGGAACTGTCTTGATGCCCATCTTGGTCAAATAGTCTGTGACAAGGATGAAATTGTGGACTGGTGTATTGTCATGGTAGAAATGTCACTGACCCGATTTGAAGAGTGCTGGCCTCTTCCGACAGAATCTCTTTACTGAACTCCGTTAAAAACCTCAACATAGTAACCCTAACCCTTTGGCCAATCAACTATGGTGTATTGACTTCCCTACTCCTCCCACACCTCTTATCATCCCTCACAGACTCCCTGCCTTCCTTGAATCTCTTATGCCACTCAAAAACTCATGCTCGATTCATGCAAGAAGGTCGAAAAGCAGTCTGAAGCATCCCATATGTTTCTCTGGCATTTTTTTCCAAGTTTAAATCAGAATTTTATTGCATATCGTTCTTCTAAAGTGTCAGTTTGCATTTTTGAAATTCACCAGCCTGTGACAATTAGAGTTTAGTAGGGTGTATTCCATTTCCTGCTGTTCATTTGAACCTGAACTCATAAAAATTGTTCTGTCATCTCATAAGATGTATAGCAATAACATAGTGAATTTTCAAGAGTCTACGACAATTTTAAATGACTGTACAAAAAAGTCTGAAAACTTATTGAAGGCACCACGTAGATATGAATGGACTTAGATTGATAGATAGATAGGAGAGAGAAGACACCGGTTAATGTGAGTGTAAGGAGGATTACTGTTCTGATTGGTTAGGTTTGGTTTCTTTGTTTAATGGCACATCAACCTTCTTGGGTTATTTAATACCAAATTCATCCTTGTGGTAGGATAGTGGTGGTACTATTTCTAACCAAAAGCTAAGGGGTAGGGAGCTCAGCTTTCTAGCTTCTGGTTTCTTTTTTTAATGGTATATCAACCTTCCTGGGTTATTTAATGCAAAAGCCATCTTTGTAGATGACCTGTGGTGGTAGTACTTAACCCTTAACTGTGAGAATAAGGGGCTTCATGCCGTTTTCAACGGTATTAGTCCGAAAGTGAATGCAATTGCGCAATTTGAACTCGCTAACTCTGATGTCACAGTTCAGCACGTTAGCCGCTATAATTAAGACTGACTGACTGATTGAATGTTTTTGAAAGAAATGAAAAAGAAAAAAAAAAGAAAAAAGATATAGCAAATGAATAATTAAGGGGAATTATTCTATCATCAACATTTTATAATCATCTCATCTAATATAACATACCCACTTATGAGAACACAAAAAAGATACAAAACTATTATTTCAATTAAGTTACAAACTTTACTGTAAATTGCTTTATTCCCTAGGCTAGAAGCTTTGCGCAAATAAAAGTCTCATAACGATGTGCCATAAAAGAGATGATTTAATAAAAGCTCTAAGAGATGTCATGTAAAATCGAACACGTGTCAACGTGGACGGGTTGCCACTTTGAATCTGGCCAGGGATCGTGAATTATTTGAGTTATATCAGGGATCCTTCCTTGCTACTGTTAATCATGTAAAACCTGTTATTAGGAGAGATAAGCACCACCAACTAACCCCCATATTATTTTCAGATATCTACCTCGAATTTGTACCGGGTGGGTGATTGATTCGATCCCCTGGTCCCAGGGGGACTTCTCAGGCAATACTAGCTTGGCGGTGCTGAGTCTATTGCCTGGCGCGAAAAGATGAATGACGAAGTGACCAAACAATTTTTGTGACGGCTACTCGTGTCTTGATTTGTGTGTGGCCTCCTTGAGTCAAATCCGATTAGATGAAAAGTGGGATAATCCCTAAGCCTCAGAGATGAAATAAAAGGGAATTGCGTGCAATCTCATCATCATCATGTCACTCTATCAGCACAGATATCGATGACCCTTTCTCGCCACCCTTCTCTATCGTCTATTGCTTCCGGCAGGTCTTCAGGGATACATCCTGTATCGGCAGAGAGCTGGTCGTCTTGCCTTTGCTTGTCCATGTGAAGGGGTCCACAGGAGTACGTCACTTATGAGTTCGTCCCGACTTCTCCAGCAGTGTCCTGCATGTCTAGTTCGTCTAATTTGGATACTTTTCGTGATAGGTGGTAAGCGGCCAAACAGCTGCTGCTTTGTAGGGTGCTGCCTCCAGGACTTGTTCAATATTGCTCACAGCATTCTTGTGTAGTTACCGTCAAGCTTTTTCTCCATACGTTTAGTTAGCGTCCATGTCGTGCAGTATCGACGCGACCGTTGCTTGGAAGAAATTGCGTTTCATTTCATCGTGAGGTCTGACTTCCATATGACCGATAGCCTATCGATAGCTATCCATGCCTTTGCTAATCGCGTGTTGATATCTGTCTCGGTTGATGAGACGCTGCTTGTTAGGTAGGAGAACTTGTCTACTAGTTTCAGAGAGCTACCGTTTAAAGAGGCAACATCTCCACACTAAACGGTAGCTGGCAATCTAATGACCTGAAAAAGCTTATGAAAATTTAAAATGACATTTTTTTTTTCAAAATGATAAGAATAATAATTATGACGTGAAGTGTAATCAACTGCATTCGCGACAACATTTGCCTAGGTGTTCACGTTCTGTGATCTTTATCAATAAAAGCATTTATGTGTATCTGGCCTTTCTAAATATGCTATCCTGAAAACTAAATAGTACAACAAACTGGACGCTGCACTAGATATGTTAATTCAATTATCCATTATTAAACCAAATTTTCAGAGGACGTCAAAGAGTTCAGTAAGCAGCGACATTTTTCGCATTCATTTGCTAAATTATCTTTTTATTAACATATTATAAAAATTCTCATTATTTTTGTACGTTCAGTCGGCAAGGTTTAGAATACATTGACAGTATCCTTTGCAGAAGGGTAAGATCCCTTTCACACAAAAAGGGGTCTCCTGAGTATGACATTAAACTGAATCTGATAGTAAAACTCCAGTTCTGTGGATCTGGGGAAGGTGGAATACTTCATTGTCTTTGCTCTCTGATCTACTCAGACCCGAAGTGATAGGGTCTGTTGTGAATAGAAAAAAGAAAATAAATAAAGTAGACGTAAGTTCAAAATGCGGAAATTTCCAGAGAGCCCTTACAGGAAGTTAAAACTACGCATGCTTGAAAACAAACTTGAGGGCACGAGAAAGAAACCTGCTCTCTTTTCTGCAGTGACCGTTGGACTAAAAGGAGCTATTTTCAGCTGCAGCTGGTGAGGGAACCATGCGCCCACTTAGCGGGACGCTGGTTCACCCGTCCACTAGTAGCGGCCGTATCTGTTAACAGCAGCCGATAATAAAAGTACCAAATGGACTTATCAAACCACGACTAAAAACATCAAATTTGGACATATCACCCCCCGCAAAAAAGACTAGTGGATTTCATCGCATGATTTGGGAAAAACGACGGTTCTCAAATAGTACAGGAAGACATTTCCTCGCCACAGAGTTCGTGAGCATACCCAAAAGAAATAAAGCTGAAATTAAAGAAATATTTTTCTCTCACCGTCTTCCTTCCTTCCTTATCCTTCCTTTGAATCTTAGACAAATAAGAAGTCCCAAAGCAATTTGAGATGGGGTTAGAAGAAACAAAAATGGTGTCAGATAATAATAACCAAGCACGACACTAAATACCGGCTCATTGGACAAGTGGGTAGGGTGATCGTCGATAGTCCGCGAGACTTGGGTTCAATCCCAGGTCGCGTCATACCAAAGATTTTAAAAATGGTACTTGATGCCTTCTTGCTTAGCACTCAGCAATATAAGGTACGTATCAAGGGTGAAGTGGAGCAATCCAGGGAAAGGAGTAGCGCCCTCCCATACACCTCGGTGTAGAAGCTATTGAAAAGGGAGTCTTCTGGTCGCCCTCGACTAAGGTCGTCAACTTTACTTACGACACCTAAAATAACTTATCATACGCCAAAGGCCTATTAAGTTCCCGTCAAATAGATGTTTCAAAATTATTTGTATTTGATAGGAATACTTGATTCCATGTAAATGTAAATTATTTGTATTAATCATAGTTACTTAAAGATATAATTGTTTCATCATCATCATCATGTCGCGCCGCCAGCACGGATCTCCCTGACCCTCTCCCGCCACTCGCCTCTATCGTCCATCGTTTTCGTTAGGTCTTCAAGGCTACATCCTGTATCTGCACGGAGCTGTTGTAAATAGGTTCTAGTTGGTCGTAACTAATAATAAGCCTCAGTATACAAAAATATAATTATTGACCGAGTCTTATTATTAGTTACTTGAAACCATAGAATTATCTGTCTATCTTTGGGGAAATACGGAAATAAATCCGACTTTATGTATAGAGATGAAATAGCACAATGTCCATAAAGTGGTTTTATCGAATTATTTGCGAAAAAGTTTCGTTTTTTTTAACCTTTATCAGGACTTGTGAGTAAAAAAATGAAGTGAAAAAGATTAAAACATTTGAATTATTCGATTTTCGTTTGTAATATTTTGTTTCAAACGAGTGTTCGAAAATTTATTAAAAAATCCGTTCCACATCTGTCTATGTCAATATTTACATCATTTAATTCATGTCTATTTATAATAAGCATTTCATAACATGTATATTCCATTACATATCTATCTGACTTTATCAATATTATCTATCTATCTATCTATCTATCTAAAGGATGAAGCCAAATTATTTCAAATAGGGATTCGCTTTATTGAATAACTTGCGCGACTGGATGAAGGTCTAAAAACCGAAACTTTTAACGTTGGCAAATGATTCATGAAATAAAATAATCTTCAGATCTATCTATCTATCTATCTGTTTGTCTGTGCATGCATTCAGAATATTCTTTCATATTTATAGCCTTTGGCATTCGCTTTCACTGATACTCAACGATAAAGTCGTTACATGAATACTGTTCCAATGATCACAAGACTTCAAACACATTTTAGTCTTTTCCATATCGATCTGGAAGGTCGCACCAGAGAAATGAGGTAAAAAAAGCATAAGATCATCAATAAAGATTACTAAAAAACTTTGTCACTTCAAATGTGGGTTAAAAAATGATGTGCATACTGAATTATTTAGACATATATCAAGATTACATATAAAAAAAACTAGCAAACGAAAATTCTTTGGACATACACACTGAAGCACACACACACACACACACACATATACGCACACATACACATACACACACATGCACGTATATATATATATATATAATGACGTACTAAATATTATGTGCACATAAATCTTTATCAACTTTCCTCATCTATCATGGTCAATCTTGTTACTTAGGTATTCTTATACACCAATGTCCTGAATATTCCATCAAACTGCACGCGGTATCAGGGTCTAATCAATCCTTCATTGCCATTACTCTCAGGTCCACTTGGTGTGAGGGTGACTATTAGGCTCCCACATATGGGTCAAACAGATTTTTTTGAGAACTTAAAGTGTTAAATGGTTTACAATGATTATGAATATAAGTTTGGTTATAATTGTTAAACTGTTATCGGCATAAAATAACCAAGCGAGTGTTAATATGCCTTAGACCAACCAACTAACCAACCAATTAACTGTTGGATATAGACCGGAAGATTCTTTGCCGCATAAATTGTATGGCAGGCATAACAGGATATGCACCTGTTTCCTAAAGTAAAGACACAGATGCCCAATCGGAAATGCTGCATAGGTTGTATGGGTAGCGTAAAAGGATATGCACCTGCTTGCTCAAGTAAACAGAACGCAGGTATTTCCTCAGCGGAAGTGCTGCCTAATTCGCATGGGTGGTATGCAAGACGGGAGGTGTGTGTACGTGCAATGCGTAGGTGGGAGGAGTGACCATGAGGATTTCATGGGCATCTGGAAAATTATATAAACCAGAAAAGATTTCGACCAAGGCAAAACGAAGCAGAAAGGCAGAGAGTTTTCAATGAAAAACTGCATCATCACCCTTGTGAATATGCTGATTGAATACTCTATTTAGGGGTAAGACCCCTCAAAAAAGGATATCCTAAGTATTACTTTGAACTGTATATTATGGTGAGGGTCTAGTTCTGGGATTCAAATCAGGCAACTTTTGTAATGTAGTGGTAACCTCAAATAATCAATAAGAAGGTAAATCACGAAACTCTTGCCCAGTTATAGGTTAAATAGTACAACTGTCCTTCTACAAGGATGGCTTTGGCATTAGATAACCCATGAAGGTTGACATGCCATTAAACAAAGAAACCGAAAACTCTTATGTAGATGTGAAAGATGGTCACACCCGAAACCTGGGAATTTTTTTAAATGTGTTGTGACCGAACAAAAGGTTACTGACTGAAAAATAACCAAAAGATAGGTTGGAAATGAAATAGAAATCTTTATAACATTAACAAAATACAGTTCTTGCCAGCTGCATGAAGAAGGTAACCTCTGCTAGTGGTGACTACTTAGTACATTTTCACCTCCCTCACAATAATGTCCAACATATTCATGAGGAATGGGATGTACACATTAATGTTCATAGTTAGGGTATATGAGAAAAGGACAGCCTACTAATTACTGGATGAGTAACAAGTAACAACCAAAATTTTGAAGCAAAGCGAAACCACCGCCACTATTGCGGGTGGGCTCTGGTTTGTCAAAGAATTGATCTTTCCGTGGTCAATTTCAAAGTTTCCCTTCACGTCTTTTGATTTTGGAGATCGACCAGAGGGCAGTTGTTATATTGGCAATAAATTGAGTGGGATTTATTTTCTGTGACCACATATCTGACTTTTTCTTCCCAGATATAGAAAACTTCATTTCGTCGTTATCTCTTTATCTCGGCTTTGTCTCTTTGTCTACATCCACATTTTTCGAGATGCCCGCAATTTTACATTGGAAAGAATCTCAAACACAACGGATTTGAAGTGCTTCAATCCACCTGTTTTTATTCGATTATCAATAAATATACGACTGAACAAAAGGACTTAAATAAATGTTCACCCACTTTTCATATTCCAAGGGGTTGATAAATCTCTGGGTTTGAAGGATGTCAATAAACTTTGTGGGGATCGAAGGGTGAACTTTAGGAATCAAAAGCTGACATGCAGAAATAAAAATAGACTGATTACTCTGCGTATGATAAATGACAGCAAACAGATATTCCATTCATCTATACTTCATACAAAATATTAATCATGTTGTTGACCTGTCGGCTGGGGTTGTAGAATACGCCGACTGCGCCTTTGAAGAGGTTAAAACCCACTCTCTTAAAGAGTGTCCTGGATATGACACTAAGCTGCATCCGAAACGGATGCTCCAATTCTGGATACTTGAAAATATGGAGTACATCTTCATTACCATTACCCCCAAAATCACACTCTATTGGAGTGGTAATAACTGTTTGTGTCCCATCCATGGACCAAATGGAACTATTTAATCATCTACAATACTTGAAACCATTTAAGTGTATGCAAACAAATGAACCCTGGTTCGTTTAAAAAATAATGTTACCTATAAACTATAAGCTTACATATATGGGCCGATCGTAGTTGAGGGCGACCCGAAGGCTCCTTTTTTAAAAGCTAATATACCGAGATGTAAGGGAGGCCGCTACCCCTTTTTCTTGATTGCTCTACTTACCCTTGATAGCACCTTATAATGCTGTGTGTTAAGCAAGAAGGCATCAAGTACCATTGTTTGAGTCTTTCATATGACTTGACGTGAGATTGAACCTCGATCTTACAGACCATTGGCGAACAGTATATGTATATATATGTATGTATAAATCAGATTCCGCTTTGACTAACACACAGTTGTTGATATGTTATAAAACACAACCAAACCAAACCAAATCATGCTGTGTTTTCACGTATTTCGATAAAATTGAATATTTTAATATTGAATTCCAAAATTGCGTTCAATATTTTATATATTTCTCCATGATATTTTACCCGTGAATAAATGAATGTCTAATGGCTTCAGAATCATTAAACTGAGAATAGATTATCCGACCTAACAACATTTCAGTCCGGTGATTTACCACCTAGCCACACCGGTTAGTTCTCTTAAAGTTAGAATAATGTGTCATCAGTCGAAGATTGTGTTGAAATACTTCAACTTTATTATTATTATTATTATTATTAGCATACTTGAGTTAAAAATGACATGTTAATAAATGACCAGGAAACACGTAGATTTCTATTCACGACTGATTGAATTGGGGAAAAGGTTTTAGTTTTATTCAAGATTCTTATTTTTATATATTTATTTATCTTTCAAATACGCTTTTCACCTTCATCGGAAATTTCCTCCTTATCGAGATCAAATAGCGCCTCTGATACGAGATAAAAGCAATTCAATAGATTTTCACAACATTTTTCTTGTTGTAAGACAACGAATAGCTAATTTGATTTACACTGCAAGAAAACTGTAAGGGAGAACGTATTTGTGTGTGTGTGTGTGAGAGAGAGAGAAAGAGAGAGAGAGAGAGAGAGAGCAAGAAAAGAAGAAAGAGAGAGAGAGAGAGAGAGAGCACGAAAAGAAGAAAGAGTGAGAGAGAAGGGGATAGTGAGAGGAAAATAATTTTACTGCTTAACAGAGAAAGAAATGAACGAATTAATAAAAAGAAATAGATGACTTTTCAAACAGAGAAGAGTTGGTTAAATTTCTATGTCTAAAAGCATATCAACCTTCGTGGGTTATTCAATACCAAATCTGTCCTTGTAGAAGAACAGTAGAAGTACTGTTTGATCTATTTCTAGGAGGATAAGGGGGTTCATACCAAAACGGAGAAATTGTTTCGGAAGGATTGTATTGAAGAAATGTTGAAGTCATGCCGATAACACACACAATATGCCGGCTGTATGCCCCCCCCCCAAGAGGTATCCTATGTACGACACTAAATTGCATCCTATGGTGAGGCTTTAGTTCTGGAGCTTTTGGTAGTCTTGAGTATGTAGTAGAAAGAACTTCGTATTTTTGTTTGGCGCGTAAATTAATTTGACCGTTATGGTCATCACATATTTTCACCCAATGAGGATGACTTATCCTATTCAGCCCGGACCATTTTTCCGGACAACATAAAAATGGTGAAAGCCGGTCAAACTATCTCTTCCTCAGAACCTTTTGAGAAGGGCGAGCGTACTTTCTGTCCGATCCCTGCATAGCAGCAGAATCACAACACCATGAGGAAAGCCGTCTGATTTATAGACCTCTTGAGTCTACTCTCTTAGACCAAGGTTTCCCAGCGGAACAGGAATTAGATGCATGTAATCCGTTACACACAGGGATACTTTTATGTCGCCTCCAACTTTTGCTATGTCTACAGCGACGCGTAATTACGCTCAGACATCCAGCAACCTCATTCCGAGGCAACATTTTCTGGAGACTTTCATGCCTCTCTCCTACAACAACCAGGACCACACATTCATGGGTAACTACATAATTCCTGTCCTTAGCCAGCAAACACGACTTTTGCTACATCTATGGCGACGCATATTCCGCTCAGACATTCAACAATGCCTTGACAGTAACGACGTGCATTCTGCTCAGGCATTTACCAGCTATAATTCCTTCTCAATCCAATAACTATTTCCTTCTTTCTTTCCTATGAGATTTGCAGCATAAAGGTACCCTTTATTTTAGCTGTCATTAAACCTTCTTAAAAACTTTTCTATATCTTGTTGCATCTCCTTTATTTACAACAACATAGCGAAGAACTAACGTAAAAACGTAATAATTTTCCTATCGCTAAAAATGGTAACCTCTTATCACTAAAAGTACTCTGTAACACTCCCTAAGCAATGTGTTTCACCAATTCTAAAATAAAAGAAAAAAATACAAAAGAACAAAAGCACGTGTGTCATACTTTTCAAAAGTAACTTTTCGCTATTTTACTGCTAAAGGGTCTGAATATTTCAGCTATCATGTCATACTAACAAGTGGCAGTCCAGTAGTCGAAGAAAACAGACATTTGAACCAAAAATATCTGTCCCAAATGTCATGAGGATAATCAAATTTTATCCTCAAAGGAATTCAGGACTAACATGCCAGTATGAATACTAAAAAGATTTTAGTACATTGCAACGTTTATACTTACAAAAAATATACTTGATGAATTATTGTTTATTACCAAAATGATACATAAAAGATATCAGCCGTTCAACTCAACATCCAATTATTTGTTTTTACTTAAAAGTTATAATTACTAAAGACTTTATAGTGATATTTATAACTATGAACAAACAAACGAGCTTTAATATATTTAAAAATAAAGTTACCTACAAACTATTCATTTGCAAATTATATATATAAAGTAAAAGTAAAGTTGGCGACCGTTGTCGAGGGTGACCCAAAGGCTCCCTTTTCAATAGCTACAATACTAAAATGTAGGTGAGGGCGCTACTCCTCTCCCTGGATTGCTCCACTTTACCTTTGATCTTTACCTTATAATGCTGGGTGTTAAGCAAGGCAGAATCAAGTAGTAGTCTTTGAGTCTTTGGTATGACGCGACCTGGGACTGAACCCCAGTCTACCGGACCATTGGCGAACTCCCTACTCATTTGACAAATTAAGGATTTATTCTTAAATAACTAATAAGGGTTGATATACCATTAAATCAAATAACCTAAGTATATTAGTATTTTATTGAAATATTTGATATCATAATGTGTGCAAATAAATTATCTTACACAATGAGAAAAGTACAATTAAAAATTGCAAATGGACATAGAAAATATAGTTATGATTACAATCAAATAATAAATGGGTCAAATTTTGGCTTCAATAACCGATAAGTAGTCGGTGTGCCGTTAAATTGCATGAAAGGTTTAGTTTGTTTAATGATATCTCAATCTTCGTGGTTTATTTATTGCTAAAGCCATTTGGTTTGGTTTGGTTTTATTTTATGGCATATTAGCCATTTTAGGTTATTTATTGCCAAATCCTATCAAATATATATGATTTGTAAACAACATCTCTCTTCACACTAAGTGAGACTAACAATAAGCCAAGTTTTACTATTATTTCACAAAGCGTTATATATATATATATAAATGATATTTGATACCTCCTTGCTTAATAATCAGCAATATAAGGTAGGTATCAAGGGTAAAGTGGAGCAATTCAGGGAAAGGGCCCTCCCCTACACCTCGATGTAGTAGCTATTGAAAAGGGAGCCTTCTGGTTGTCCTCGACTACGGTCGCCAACCTTACTTATATATATATATATATATATATAACGCTTTTGAGATTTGAAAAAGAATCCATTAAACCGATTGTCAAGAGTGAGGGAAAATTTACTCATCCCAAAATCATTTTATTCGACCGACTCCGTTTTCGGTTAATCATAGTCAACAATTTTACATGTCCAGGCATTCTAGCAGCTAAGAGATAAGAGAAGAAAATATGAATACTACTTACTTGTATAATTTGTTTTTTAGTGCGTTTTTTTTTCTTCCTTTCAAATGTTCGTTTTACTTTTCGTAAGTGGGGAGCGAATATCGATGTTGAGTCAAGGTTAACTTTTAACAAATGATTTTCTAAAATCTGTGAGCGTCTTCAATCTAGACACCAGAGGCATTTTGGCTTCACAGTGGAAGTGTTGATTATACGAATGTTTACAATGACTGGACATCCAAGAGAGAGAGAGAGAGAGAGAGAGAGAGAGAGAGAGAGGCTGGTCATTCTAAATTCCATTTGTCAGATCTTCTTTTGATGATTGTCGACGGTCGTCAGGCGCCAAAGACCAAAGAGTTCACCAATGTCATTGTAGGTCACACTAAGTAACTTCTGAAACTTCAATGGTATACTTATGGGTTGTAAAAAGAATCAGTTTTCCTTTTTCTATTTTTGAAGAGACACGTGTCATTGCGATTTTTGATCAACTAGAAGAATAACTTTAATCGCCCGAATAAATTTTACTCGACAGAGTCGATCGGGCGAGCGGAATCTCAAAGGCTATATGTATTACTCCCAGTTAGAATCAATATTAGGCATAAGGACATCATCAAAAGATACCTGGGGGGTTATAAATATCCCTTTAGACAATTGGCAATACCTGCACAAAAATCGAGAAAAACTGAAGAAAAAAATCAGTAGGATGTCATCAATGGATACGATGTACATCTAGTAGTAGTAGTAGTTCGCACATACACGTATAGATTTAAATAACAATAAGTCGCATTCTCTCGCTCTCTCTCTCTCTCTCTATATATATATATATATATATATATATACCGGACATTGGCATAATGTTTAGAGTGTTTAATCCCAGGTCGAGTCATACCAAAGACTCAAAAAATGGTACTTGATCCCTCCTTGCTTAACACTCAGCATTATAAGGTACGCATCAAGGGTAAAGTGGAGCAATCCAGGGAAGGGAGTGGCGCCCTCCCCTACTCATTGGTGTAGTAGCTGTCGAAAGGGGAGCCTTCGGGTTACCCTCGACTACGGTCGCCAACTTTACTTTTACTTAGGATAGCGTAGACACAGAATCAATGGTACTTGGTAACAGTCAGTTTCTTCCTTATGTGATCATCAGACTAACATATTTATAATGTCCCTCACCAATATTGAGCACTTCTTATTTGTAAATATAGCAAACTTTGGCTTAATGAGTAGAGTGCTCGCCAATGGACCAGGAGACCGGCGTTCAATCCCAGGTCGAGTCATACCAAAGACTCAAAAATGGTATATGATGCCGCCTTGATCAACACTCAGCATTATAAGGTAAGGATCAAGGGTAAAGTGGAGCAATCCAGGGAATGAAGTTGCACCCTTCTCTACAACTCAGTGTAGTAGCTATTGAAAAAGGGACCTTCGGGTTACCCTCGACTACGGTCGCCAACTTTAACTATATACAGTTGCGAGCATAAAGATTAGAATGATATTAAGAAAAAGTCTGAATGTAAAATAACTTTATTTTAAAGCTTCATAAGACATTTTATCAAGGAAAAATAAGCTCAATAAACCTACTTTGATAAAGTTATAAGAATAATTATTCGAAAAAATAGATGATCAAAAACATCAGAACGATTAAATAAATCCGTAAAATTTAATATTTATTTTGTATTATTAAAAAATTTGTTAGGGTAAGAATATTAAATTGGGTATTTTACCGCCTCTTCAACGGCTCTTGCATTGTAAACATGACGAAAAAATCTGTGACATCATAGGAACTTAGAAAACTGATAGTCAAGTTACGTAATGAAGATAAACTCTCGATTGGAGATATTTCAAAGACTGTGGGGAAATCTAAAAGTGCTATTCATAGAGTTTTAAGAAAACTTAAGGGAATTGGGTTGAGTAAAGTCAAGAAATCACTTGGCAGGTCTCGGAAAACTACTACAAGGGAAGACAGATGGATTGGTAATGTTAAAAAAAAGGATCGATTTGTGACAGCAACCGATATCTCTAAAAGAGCTAATACTAACCTTGGCATTAAAATATCACGGCACATTATTTCCCGAAGAATTAGTGAAATAAATTTGAACAGTTGAGTAGCTTCTACGAAGCCTTACATTTCTAAAAAGAACAAAATAAGTCGATTAAAATTTATCACTGAACACGTCATATGGACTGAAGTACAGTTAGATTGTGTTCCTTTCTGCGATGAGTCAAAGTTTAACCTGTTCGGTTGTGATAGGAGAAGGTTCGTTCAACACACTCCTAAGGAACGATATTCGCCTCAGTGCAGTAAAAGAAACGTTAAATTTAGAGGAGGAAGTATGACGATGTTTGGCATGGTTTCGCTGCTGGTACGAGACCTCTTGTCAGGCTATACGGTAAAATTAACGCAACTGTATACAAAGAGATATTGAAGAAACATGTACTTAATTTGAGAATTGCAATTAATCAACCAGCTGTATTTATGCAAGATAACGCTCTGAAATCTGTTAAGGCATTTCTTTCTGAGGAGGATGTTACTGTTATGGAGTGGCTTGCTCAAAGCCTAGATATAAATCCTATTGAAAATGTTTGGAACTTACTAAATAAAAGAGCTAAGGAAAAGAATTCAAGAAACGTCGAAGAACTATGGACTAATTTGAAAGGAGAATGATAGAAAATATCCGTTGATGAATTCAAGACATGAATTCGCTCGTGTGATAAAAGATGTCAAGCTGTTATTGAACGTAACGGTCTACACATAAAATACTAATGAATTATGTATGCGATTTTTTTTTGTTTAGATATGATATATCCATTATAATAATACGATTTTGTTAATCGTTCTGATGTTTTTGAAGCGTGCACTAGTGAAAACAGCCTCCAAAAACTATCGAAAAAACCCAACAAACACAAATGCCCAAAAACTAAAAACGGCACAATATCAATTAGCAGGCATATATATAAAGGAACAGACAGAATACATTCAAAATCAGATAGATAAGATTAGAGACTCGGTGGAAGATAGACAATCTAGGATAGCCTGGCAAACAATAAACGAAGTAAGTAAAAGAAAGAGCACAGCCAAAGCAAAACTGAAAGCTGCAAACCAACAAGAAAGAATAAAACTGTGGAAATAGCACTTCGAAAACCTACTAGGAAACCCACCGAAAGTAACACATGAACCAATTACTAGAATAATTAGCAAACAATTGGACATTAAACTAGGACCGTTCACACAAGAAGAACTCGACTCGGTTCTCAGAAAAATTAAAAATAGGAAAGCTGCAGGGCTGGACGAGATTCCCCCAGAAGTATGGAAGACCAGACAATTCGACGACATACTGCTCCGACACTGCAACGCAGTATATAATCAAAATCCGATAGATAGATGGATGAAGGGATGCATCCTTCCCCTCCCTTCCCTAAAAAGAGTGACCTCGGATTAGCTAAAAACTACTGAGGCATAACACTCACATCCATAGCAGCCAAAATCTACAATGCCCTACTACGAAACCGCATAGAACCCAAAATCAACAACATACTTAGGAAAAACCAAAACGGCTTCCGAAGAAATAGATCCACGACCTCACAAATATTAACCATCCGTAGAATCCTTGAAGGTGTACGGGCAAAAAACCTACAAGCGACATTAATATTTGTCGACTTTAACAAGGCCTTCGATTCCATTCACAGAGGAAAGATAGAACAAATCCTACTAGCATACGGCATACCTAAAGAAACCGTAGCAGCAATAACGATTCTCTATAGGAACACCAAAGTAAAAGTACGATCACCAGATGGAGACACAGAATACTTCGACATTGTAGCAGGAGTACTACAAGGGAACACGCTAGCACCATACCCCTTTATCATTTGTCTAGACTACGTACTTAGAACATCGATTGACAAAATCAGAGAGGACGGCTTCGAGCTGACAAAGAAAAGAAGCAGAAGGTACCCCGCAACAACAATTACCGACGCCGACTACGCCGATGACATAGAGATACTGGCAAATACACCCAACTAAGCCGAAACACTACTACATAGTTTTGAACGAGCAGCCGCAGGCATAGGCCTCCAAGTCAATGCAAACAAAATGGAATATATGTGCTATAATCAAACGGGGGACATCTCCACTCTAGACGGAACCCCTCTTAAACTAGTAGACAAATTCACTTACCTAGGAAGCAGCGTCGCTTCAACCGAAAAGGACATCGACACGAGGTTAACGAAAGCATGGACAGCTATCGATAGGCTATCGATTATATGGAAATCAGACCTAACAGATAAAATGAAACGCAGTTTCTTCCAGGCAGCTGTCGCATCGATACTGCTATATGGCTGCACTACATGGACTCTAAGAAAACGGCTGGAAAAGACGCTAGACGGCAATTACACAAGAATGCTGCGAGCAATCTTGAACATTCCTGGCAGCAACACCCCACAAGACACCAACTGTACGGCAACCTGCCTCCTATCACGAAAACTATTCAAGTTAGACGAACCAGACATGCAGGACACTGCTGGAGAAGCAGGGACGAACTCGTAAGTGATGTACTCTTGTGGACCCCCACACATGGCCTTGCAAAAGCAGGACGACCAGCACGAACATACATTCAGCAACTATGTGAGGATACGGGATGTTGTCCAGAAGACCTGCCTGAGGCGATGAACGATAGGGAAAAGTGGCGAGAGAGGGCCAGGGATATCCGTGCTACCAGCACGACATGATGATGATGATGATGATGATTTTTTCGAATGTTGTATAATTGAGCTTTATATTTTGAAATTATATAATTTACCTTTATATCTTTATTTTTCCGAGATAAGATGTTCTATGAAGCTTTTGAATAAAAATTTCTTTCACATTTAGACTTTTTCTTAACATCGTTCTGGTCTTTATGCTCGCAACTGTATATCATTAGCGCGATCTTTTTTGTATGTGAAAAGATTAGAAATATGACCGATTTTGTTATTCTTAATACAGAAGTCGGTTTTACCGAAGATAGGAAACCATTTTATTACCAAATTTTCACCAACGTACAAAAGCGGATATAAACTAGATTGATAGTTGTTGTTAAAATATTCAACACCAATCTTACCCCTTTGTTATGAATGAAACAGTTGTAATAGATGACTTTCCTCTGGCAAGTGGATTATTATAATGTTTATATGTACCAACAAAGTAGAATAAAGCTTACCTCAGTTGTGCATTATAATTGTCTAATCAAAATCTAAGATATTCCGCCATCTCTAGATCAGGAGAATTGAAATATTTCCCATTATATTTTGAGAAATTTTTAAGTCTTCTTTTCTGTTTTGTATCGAAACGACTCTTGATGGCAAACCCAACAAATAAAGATGAAGAGAAAACAATGTTAAAAGCAACTAAACACACTCACAGATATTTTGTCTCCTATTTTCTGATAGTTTTCGTCACCTTCACTATGTTGTACTTGCATTATCCCCTCGTTGGGATCTTAAAAATTAATGGTACACACTTTATATTCCCTGGTAGCCATCACAATAGGGAAGTCGGCATTGCTTAAATACTACCATTTTCCTTTCAGCTTCATGGAGCCTCTCTCTTCCTAAAATCATCTACTCTCAACCTCCCTACGAACTGCCGAAACGTTTAATTAAACAGACCACAAATAAATGATCGGAAATACTTTGCAAAATTTTTGCGAATCAGTCATAATTTTTTTTCATACCAGAAAAGAAAAAATATCAGAGGCGTAAAAATATGCAGAGTTAATTGTACAAATATTTAAATATTAATAATCAGACATTTTCTAAAAAGACATTCGTTACTTTTCGTCCAGAGGGAGGCAAGTCCTCATAGCGTAGTGGCTAATGTACTCGACTGTGAAGTCTTAATTATCGAGTTCGAACCCCACTTTCGGACTAATACTCTTGTGAAAGGTAACTTAGTCGGCTTTGACTGTAGAATATGCCCACTGCATCTCTACAAAGAGGTAAAACCTCCCCACCAATGAATGCCCTGGATAGGTCATTAAACAATCTAATAGTGAGCTTGAGCTTTGGGGAATGAGGAGTACACCATCATTGCCATCGCTCCCAGGTGGACTCTGGCCCGGAGTGGTAGCACTTGATAAGGTCCTATCAATGGGCCAAATGGAACTGTTTGACATTTAAACTGAGTACAAAGAAATGACTCATGCTAAATTGAATTGTTAGAAATACAACTGTTTGATCATTTAAATGTGTATAAACACATGACTGATGTTTAATTGAATCGTTAGTGATACATCTCAGTACTTGGAACCATTTAACTTTGTTGACTGAATTGTTTGAAATAAAAATCTTTGATCACTTAACAGTGCGTAAACACATGACTGATGTTAGTAATACCTAGCAATACTTGGAACTATTCAACTTGGTTGGTTGAGGTTTATGGCATATCAACCTTTGTGGATTATTTAATGCCAAATTCATTTTTATACAAATAATCTGTTCTCTTTCAAACAACTCAGTTTAGCATGAGTACACAGTTTAATTGTCAAAAACATTTCTACTCCGGGTCAGAGTGAACCTGGGAGCGATGGCAATGAAGATGTGTTCTGCATTTCCGAAAGTTCCAGCATTACTTGAACCTCACCATCAGATTGTTTAGTGTCATATACTGGACAATTGTTTGGTCTTACCCCTCTGCAGAGAAGCAGTCGGTGTATTCTATAGCCCCAGCTGACTGTGTTGTTAACTTAGTTGACTTACGTTTACAAATCATACATATTTAATATATATATATATATATATATATATATATATATATATATGAATAAACCAGATTTGGCATTGAATAACCTTTCATGTGTTGATATGCCATGAAACGAAATCAAACCAACTGTAATCTGCTTAAAATTGACTTTGTGTCTCAACCAATTCATGGTGGAGGGGTTGGGTAAATGCATACCAATTTTTTTTTTATGAATCTCTGTGGGATAAGCGCCAAAGAACTTGGTTGTAGATTTTGGCGCGGAATGGAATTTTACAAAAATCGGCAAAATTGAAAAATGTGCATTATTCATATTAGCGATATAAACAAAGACAACTCGTTATCCCTTTAATCCTATCTCCTACCATGACTCCAGGCTTTTGATTATAATAAGTTGACTTTTTTTCAATCACTCATCATTTACTTATTTTTTCCACGAAGTTTTAATATTTAAAACACTGCTTCCTCTCAGCATCTGGTTTTCTACTCCTTATATTTTAGAAAATTCGATCTCAGGCTTTAAATTATTTCTATATCTCTTTAAGAAATTCGAATATTTAGCAGAAGGGTTTGTTAGTCAAACCAGGGAATCAAATAAACAGAAGTCCGTAGAGTTTGCGAAGTAAATAACATTGCAAAATCTGAGGAAATCAGTTTATTTGTCATCCTCGTTTAACAAACAAGCTATTCTGGATTTCAAGAATTCCACTACGTAGTCATTATCATCAACATCATCATGTCGTGTCGCTAGCACGGATATCCCTGACCCGCTCTCGCCACTTTTCCCAATCGTTCATCCCCTCAGGCAGGTCTTCAGGGCTACATCCCGTATCCTCACATAGCTGCTGTAAGTATGTTCTTGCTGGTCGTCCTGCTTTTGCTCGGCCATATGTGGGGGTCCATTCTTAGCAAAAAGTATGAAATTATTACACTTAGAGGATATTTTGTACTAAAACGTATTCCATTAATTCAAATAATATAATTTAGTCTGTTTTGTAAAAAATATCTTAAAATTGATTGATTGATTGATTGATTGAAATATTTTTGATTTTAGCTGGAATTCTTATTCCTAAGCAATGCAGAGATGAAAATTCGATAATTTAACCAACTTTGTTTAAGGAATACTTTATAAAGCCAGAATGTTCAGCTATATAAGAAAAATGTTTTCCATCTTATCTGTTATTAGGTTATTCACTTCTAAAAATAAAACAAGACAAAAACCAATAAAAAAACAAAACAAAACAAACAACAACAAACAAACAAACAAGATAGGAGTCGTTATTAGACACTTTTTCCAGGAGTAGTACATGTCCAAACATTTCAGCTTGACTTACATTTTGACTTTTCACATTCAATGACTTGTGGGTCTTTGTTATTTTTTCTCGAGTTGGTATTTCTCTTGGCCTCATATTCGAACTGTTCACCGAAGGCGTATTTGTACATGTCAGTATAAGCTCTTCATCAAACCATTTGACACCCTTTTGTGAATGGGGGAAGCTGAGTTAATCCGATTACACTTGAGCATATGTTAATTGATCTTATAGCATGACTACAAGAGGTTATTTACATCTAAAATCAAGAATAGATAATTTTTTTTTATTTTGTCACAAATTATCATTTAATGGGTCTGTGTCATAATCCCAAAAAATACAATTCAGAATGCTGTTAACTAGAATCTTGAATACCCAAATAATCAGAATCCCGAAGTTTTAAATTCCGATGAAAAACACTCCAAAAATTTAAAACCGCGAAAAGTCAGGTAAAAAAGTTAAAATTTACTAAGCTTTTCGTCATACGAGTGGGGCATCCAGTGAGACTCGAACTCACTCGTGTAGGTTTGCTAGTCTACCTTGCTAACTATTATACCACCTGAGGTGCTCAAGTCCGATAAGAAAGTTATTAAAATGAATTTTCTTTAAAAAGAGAACGTTATTAAGAAGGAAAACCCTGGCAGTTTGTCCAATGTTAAAAGCAATCCTTTGAAAAAGAAAAATTGTAAATAAAGCTAGACTGTACATTTTAATTGGTTTGGTTTCTTTGTTTAATGACATATCAATCTTCGTGAGTTATTCAATGCCAAAGCCATTGTTGTAGAACAGCAGTGATACTATTAAACCCATTGCCTAGGGATAAGAGGGTTCATGTTTTTGCCAAGGGCATTTGTTCAAAAGTGAACGTAATAGCGTGACTGGAGCTCGCTTACTTCGAGGCTGCATTCCAGCGTTCATCACGCCATTTGATGAACATTGAGATAGAAGAATACAATCCATACAGCATATTTTCTGTCGGATCTACAAAGTTAAAAAAAAAAAGACGAAGAGGTGTAATTGAGTTGACTGCTCATGTGCATGGTAATCCATATTATAACCATCTGCCTTTTGTAAATCCTCCACCATGACTAGGATGTGACTCAAGTGGAGTATACCTGGTTTGAATTCAGAGTTTTTCTTTACCTAAATTGATTTCTATGCCAAGGCTAAAGAACCCAGTCTGCCCAAATATCTACCCATCGCTGAGGAAGAAGAAATTAATTCATTTGCAAGATGTGACACAAGGTCAATTTTTAAGGGGAGTTCAACAGGTATGAATTCAGATTTTCCCTTCTCCTAGATAGGTTGCCATACCAAGTCTAAGGAGCTTAACCGACCCAATTATTCATCCATTGCTGGCAAAATAGTAGTTGGATTCAAACCTCTTCCAAGGGCATTAGCAGAAAGTGAAATGTAAACAGCCTCGTCCAGGATGAACTTGGATTCATTTCCTAACTCGATTACCATTTTGTTACAAATGATTTGACCCAAAAGCACTCGTTTAAATTACTAAAACACTGAAGTGTAGGGGAGGGCTCTACTCCTTTCCCTTGAATGCTCCACTTTACCCTTGATACGTACCTTAAAATGCCGAGTGTTAAGCAAGGAAGCATGAAGTACCATTTTTTGTCTTTGGTATGCCTCGACCTGGGATTGAACCTGGGTCTCCCGGGCCATTGGCAACACTCTACTCACCAGCCAATGGCCTGTAAAGTAACTAAAATGGCGCATTGTAGCGAGATTATTGACAGCGCAGTAACATTAAAGTACTCCCGCTTATTCATTTGTTGTTGGCTAATTATAACGCAAATCTCATTATCATTTCGTTTATTTACACATTTCAGACCTTTACTTATTTTGGTTTTAGTCTCTGTATTCTCCGGCCTTCTGCATTCTCCGGCCTTCTTTAGAGGTTTTTTTGTCGAAGCGGGTAACCTTCAGAGAATTTCAAATTGAACCTTGTACCCGATACCCGAGATTGAATATATGGTTTTCATCCCCCTGTTCGTGCTAAGAGGTTATCTCGTATCTGAAAGTTACCAACTGCGACAAAAGACACCTAAAGAAGGCTGGAACGTATAGCGGCCAAAACGTTGGGAACATAACTAACAGGATGAGGTTAATACGCGGGTACGGGTACATAGTGTAAATTATAACAATTTCTCATCTCAGAAATTTGGACAAATTTAGAAAAATCCTATAAAGTGCATGTAAGTCTATAGCTTATTGGCTACCGTAGGCGGCTTTTATGCGGGTGTTTTTTTGTGTTTTTTTTTTAAAAATCTGAAGCACACTGAAAGTCATGTATGACATGCTTAACTTCAAAGAACAAAGAGTCAGCACTTAGGTAATTAGAAAAGTTTCGAAGTATATTTCACTTACGCAGTTGAAGAAGAGAAAAGCAAAAAAAAAAAAAAAAAGATGAAAAAAAAAATGAAATAAGATAAAAATAAAACAAATGAATAAATATCTATTCTGAGTTAGTGAAGTGATTTTTTAGCCTTATGACTTTCGAATATTGTCATATTTATTGATTTTCTGAAGATTCAGATGTACAAACACTATAAAGAAAAGTCTTTAAAAAAATCACTCAGGTCGTCATTGTCTCCATTCTACCGGAAGAGGAAAGTCCGAAGATTATCTAAATTTCTGTTTTTTTTTTCTTCATGTCTATTGTAAAGATTTTCTTTCTTAACTTGCAAAGCCTTCGTATTTTAATATTTTTCCTTTTTTTTCTTAGTTTTTTGTCACTGGTCAATTTTAAAGACACTTTCCACATTTTTGGATTAATTAATTCAATAATCAGATAGGAATTTTCGGATGTTGCCAAATTACAAAATGGTTGAATGTGAATTATTATTCCTTTCGCAAATTTTCACGCTAGTCCTAACTGGAAACTTTCATTGGAATCCGAATGAAAGAAAATTCTCTCAACTCGCATGCACTCTTCTGAATATTCTGGCCGATCACAGTAGCGATATGGTCTGGACTGTCTAACATTTCTTCATATCTATCGCTCTCCTCGTTTCTTCTCCAGATTCTATTGGAGAGTTCCAAGGGCTTTCATGAATCTAAGACTCACCTAGTTTTTCGTTAGATTTTTTTGATAGTCACAAGAAAACTCATGGATCAACAGGACCCTTGTCTCTTTCCAGGTTGTTTAGGATTGTTTCAAGGACTTGCGTGGGTCGAGTGGGATCTAAATTTTTTCTAGGTTTTTTTGAATAGTTTTTAAGAGCTTCGTCGGATTTTCAGCTTTCCGTCTCATTTCTAATTTCTTTTGGATAGCTAAAAGGGCTTCTGAGAATCAACAGGTTTTGTAATCTTTTGCCGATCAACATGTATCTTAATGTTTTATCGAGGTTCTTTAGGATAGTTGTAAGGGCTTCCAAAGTCAAACGAATCTTCTAGTCTCTTTTCTAAGTTCTTTGTGAGAGTTGCAACGGGTTCCATAGACCAGCGTGTATCCTAAACTTTTTTAACAGGTTATTTGGGGTAGTTGTAAGGGCTTCTGCGAAACAGCAGGTCTCCAAGTTTCTTTTCCAGTCTATTTGGGATATTTGTAAGGGCGTTTGCGGATCAACGCGTATCCTAATCTTTTTTCCAGTTCCTTTAAAACTTTTCGAAGAGTTTCCACTCTTCTCTGATTCTCCTAGTTTCTTTTCCAGATCTTTTGAGATTGTTCCATTCTCTCCAACTATGATTGGTATATCTTCCGAGGAAGGGTTCAGATATTTATTCAGGGTCTTGCTTTCTTTTAATTAACACTATGATCAGCTGAAACAGTCAAATCCAATTGTAGCGTACATTTTTTTAATCTTGCTCATCATTGGCGAAAATGGATACCCAGTGGTAGTGATCATATTTCAAATTGTTTTGTAGCTGAAAACTTGCCCTATGCGAAGGAGTTGTTATGCTCTGCTTAACTACTTTATTTTTCGGAGTTTGTGCGTGATGAAGGTGTAATAGTTACTGGCACGATAAACAAATTTGGATTCTGGTTGTGCAGATACCATTTGAAAGGCATGAATCTACTTCCCTTGTATCAAGATATCAAGAGAGAATGTCTCGACACTTGCTTGCTATGGTGGTTGATGAAAAAAAAAATTGATGACATAATTAGCTTAGTGCCCAAGTAGTAAGCTGCAGAAGCTGCTACTTTCACCGACAACATTGACAAGATGCAATATTCTCTCTCTCTCCCTCTCTCTCTCTCTCTCTCTCTCTCTATATATATATATATATATTGTTACGCCGCCATATGCCCAGCGGGCTTGCAGGGTTCCGTTCGTTCCTGCCAAGTCCACCAGTTAAAGCTGGACATATAGGTGGGCTGTGGTTTGCAAACGCTATTTGATATTATAGATATCACGAACATTTTAAACTACATTTTAAAGCCTCGAGTTGGGTTATAGGTGAGTTATTAAAATTCAACACAGCTAACTGGCTAGCTTTTCCCCTCAAATACAAAGTCTTCAACAAATACAATTCTTCGACAATAAAAGGAGACTCTGAACTGCCGTCTTTGGGTCAACAAGATTAGAATAATAATATACTTTTATTGAAAGAAAAGAAAGAAAAAAAAAACAATTCAGATAAAAGCCAGGAGCGAGAAAGTTTTCTTGTAAAGGACGGAAGCTAAAAACACAGTTCCCCAGCACGGTAGATACAGTCTACTTTCCTTCAGACTTTGGGTCTGATGGCAGAGCATGAGTTTAAAATCTCAAGTTTGTCGTTCGAGGAATATTCCCTCTTCTTTTCTTCTTTATCTTATCAGAGATATTCTTTACTTTTGTAATTCATCTTTTATTCACGTCAGCATGAATATAACAAGAGAAACTTAAATATACTTCAATTGTATTTTCGCTTGCTTGGGATTTAGCAGATACTTTTCTTTTCTCTCCTTCCTTTCGTTACGGACTATCATGACGCATTGATAAAAAGATGCACGTCTTATTTAAGATAGGACCGAGATTAATCATTAATCTCTTTCCTCAAGAACAAGTCTCCAGTTTTTTTTGTGTTTCACTTGACGAGGTTCTCAGACCCCGAAGTGCGAATTCGTTCAAAGGAGAGGCTTTTTCATCTCAGTGTTCTCTGCGCGACAAGACTTTGGAATCTGGGTTTCTTCCGTATCCCAACTAGGTGTCTTCTCTCTCCAATGAACAAACGGCCACAATTTTGAAAAATGACCTAGTGTTGGCTTTTTGGCTGTTTTATTCCTTCGTCCCAATCACGGTCGCTGTTCGTCTCTTTCTGCTGAAGCATACATAGTTAATTGTGAGTGGGATTCTCTCATGACTCTGTCTCCTAATGCTCATAGGGAAGGTTGAAGAGAAACAGAGTTTCCCCTGCTTTAACTTTCTTGGTTACTACTACAGATGGCTAACGGCCAACGTGTTGCCTCCTTTCCTCACAACCGAGCGAATGTATGAGGGTGTCGTATTTCCTCGTCACAATATATATATATATATATATATACACACAAATAAACACATATGTATTAGAGTACTGTATTTTACTAATAATTATATATATATATAAGTAAGTTGTAGGTTGGCCAACCGAAGTCTAGGGCGACCCGAAAGCTCAATAGCTACTACACTGAGGTTTTAGGGAGGGTGCTACTCCTTTCTCTGAATTGCTCCATTCACCCTTGATCCGTACCTTATAAGCTGAATGTTTACCAAGGAGGCATCAAGCACCATTTTTTTAATCTTTGAAATGACTCTACCTTTGATTGAACCCCAGTCTTTTGGATCACTGGCGAACGCTCTAACCATTATGCCAAATACAGTGCTCTATGCAGAAAAGGCATTGCAAAATAACAATGTCGATATTGAAGATCAGCAACGTGAAACTCAGTCACGATTTTTTATTCTGTTTTATCATCCAATTCAATAACTGATCTTGTGATATAACTTTGTTTTTTTGTGCATAGTGTATAAAGACTTTAGTGATTAAAGAACATTTTTAGCGTTATAGTTTAATCATAACTGTATAATATATATATATATATATATATATATATATACATGTGTGTGTTTAATCATTACTGTATAATATATATATATATATATATATATATATATATTTATGTGTGTGTGTGTGTGTGTGTGTGTGCCGGATTTTCTTGTCGTGGTAATTTCTAACTTAATATATCAATCCCTCTATCACAATTATAATTCTATTTACTGCCCCTGAGGCTTATGCTACGAAGACTCGTAACCCCGACTTGGGAAGACGTAGCCCCAGAGTTGGCCGTGTCCGCTGTAGGGAATACGTACCTATAAAAAAAGACACATTAGGTCAAGTGGTCGCGCAATTTACCATGGCTTGTTAATGAACCAGAGTCCCAGTCGTAGAGTTTCGACTTCTGCATACTGTGGTTGTTGGTTCGATCTCCAGTGGTGGAGATCACAGTGTACAGTGCTGATGAGACCTAATAAGGTCTAAACAGCTGTTCAGTGTTCCGTATGTCAACGGTATATGTGTGCCGGATTTTCTTGTCATGGTAATTTCTAACTTAATATATCAATTCCTACATTCATATATATATATATATATAAAATGAAAAGTTACAGAAATCAATAGTTTTTAGTGTTGTGTTTTGCAAGTGACTTGTTACCCTATTTAATTGAATTCTAGTGCTTTTCAATTTTCTGCTAACTTTTTTATCTAGTGATATACTGAAGTCAAGTTAAAGTTGATAACATCTCAACGAAATGACACTATTGTTGAAAGAGAACATGCACATTTTACACTTATTGCAGATGCAAATTCAATCCCATTTTGTCAGTATTCAACGTAAACTTGTTCGGAACCAGTTATTAGCACTGGCTAATAGCATCTTCTAATCAGCTTTGCAAAGGGATCATTATGGTAACTTTGACACGTAACAAAGGGATTGTTTCCTAAGTGACAGATCTGTGAAAGATCATTGCACCCATATCCACGAGATCTAAGCATCAGATTCTAATGTTTTTTGACTCAATCTTATGGATAGAAAACATTTTAAAATTAGTAGTAACTTGTAGGTTGATAAAGACATTAGGTTTATAAATCCCAAAAATTCACCCAGTGTTGTCCAGCGGGGCACATAGCATCACAGGTCTGGCTGTTTGTTTAAAGAGCTTCTAAGTGAAATCATCTGGAAATTGCAGGTTCAATCCTGACTACAGGTAAATAGCAAGGAATACTTAATGTAGTTTAACACTTGTACCCGGTAATGGTTAAAATATAAGAACAATTTACCCCTTCTAGGGATAGATTGGGTTCGGTTTGAAATTCCGTGAAGGATCCCTAGTTCAATCTGAAAAAAAAGCGACAATCCTACTCTTCTCTTTTTCGGCATATACTGTAACTATCTCATACGTTTTCCAAAATTATGACATCGGCGTTTACATTCGATTCAGAACCTCAAGTAAAGTTTTTCATCTCACGTGTTTTAACACAAATTCCAAGACTTTCCGGACCCTCGTTCGAGAGTTGCTCTACTCTGACGATGCAGACTAGATGCTCCCATCAGAGAAGATATGCAAGCTGTAATGGATCTCTTCTCCAGAGAACGCACTACTTTTGGACTAACGTTCAGTCTGAAGAAGACGAAGGTCATGCTCATTCCACCTAAAGGTCAGCCCTATGTCGAACCAAATGTCTTCGTCCAGGGTACAAGATTGGATGAGCTTGATTCGTTTCTTTACTTTGGCAGCACGCCCTCAGATTCTGAAATAAATATAAAGATTGAAAAAATCAGCCAAACCTTTGAAACACTCAAAATCCGTGAATTGCCTGACATCAAAATCTGGCTAAGTGTCTATGAAGCATGAATTTTATATAACTTTATATACTCTTCTGTGCCTACATATCGCTATCACATCAAAACCTTTGACAGATTCCATCAAGCTTGTCTTAGAAGAATCCTAATAATCAAATAGCAGTTTCTAATACCAGACACTATTGATTTCTAGTGAGTAAATACATCCTGTATGGAAATGCTCCTCATTTGCAATTAGATGCAATGGGCTGTACACCTAACGAAAATAGGACATTAGTTTACCCAAGAATCTGTCCTACGGAGAGTTGCAACAAGGTTGACGTCCAAGGGATATAAACCTTTGAAAAATTTTAAGAATGTCGTCAAAAACGACACCAGGGCGCTTAGTGTTGATTTTGGAGTCTTGGAGCAGATGACGTTAAATGGATCAACTTGGAAGAATGTGATCTACGATGACTGCAAATCATTTGATACTAGGAGAATTAAACACTCCAGCTTGAAATGAGTACGGAAGCGGGACTCTATCCTGGCCCCTCTAACTTCACAGCTTGATCATGTTTGTAACATCTTTTGTAGGGTGTAAGTTTTAAGCTTCACTCAGAGAGAAGAGCCATACCCAAACTATTCTAGGGTAGCTACACACAACTATTTCTTATAAAACTAGAAAAACTAATTCAGATATCTGTCTGAATTTCCCTACAGAAGAAGCTCATAGAAAAGTAAGAGGCATACAACTTATCTAAAAACTGTAGGAGGCTTAGAACTTTTTGAACGACTCCTGTATATATATATATATATATATATATATATATATATACCCTTATCCACCAGCTGTTCTATAAAGATGGTTTTGGCATTAGATAATCCACGGAGGTTGATATACCATTAAATAAAGAAAACAAAACAAACCAAGCTAAACCAAACTCTCTATATATATACCTCTGTCTGTCTGACTGTCTGTCTCACTCTGTCTGTCTGTCTGTCTGTCTCTCTCTTTCTGAGCGCGTTTGGGCCTATATGCAAAGTGTTCATCGAGTCCTTAAGCAATTTTAAAATTCAATCACTACCAGTCTACAAATAATAGAATCATTTAGTAAGAACGATATGAAAGTAGATCCCAAAAGCATATTTTTAATGAATTCATCTTAATTTTTTGTCAAAAAAACTTCGAAAAACATTTTTAAATCTAAATTTTAATTTCTGTAATTACAATGTACCAATTATGGAATGTATTTAGTAAGTTCGAAAATCGGTCTGAAACATGTATCAGCCATAATGGTGATTATGTAGAAATGCAAGAATCAACAATAAAACTTATCTAGTTTTTACTAAATAATTATATCGTCTGTACTACGTTAGTAACTAAATTTTGAAACTGCTACTTTCTTTCCTTCTCTCTCTCTCTCTCCCTCTCTCTCTCTATATATATATATATAGTAATTTACTAAACTTTTTGCTTAGATGTGACACAAGGCCGTATAAATGAAGTATTCAATGAGATTCGAACTCAATTGTAAAAGTCTATAAGTCTAGCTAGCTAATTATTTCACTATCTGTCTGTCTGTCTGTCTCTGTCTCTGTCTCCCTCCCTCTCTGTATATGTATCATTAAAACTTTTATTACCCAAAACTTTTATTCAGATTTCCTAAGATCCACTGCTCGTCGCGAATAACTAAAAACTAAGTACAAATAAATATTCTTATTTGTCTCATCACTTTTTTCATTATATATATATATATATATATATATATATATATATATATATATATATATATAACGTTTCCGAGATACACCATATTTCATAACCCCCTACTTTGCTGCCAGCAAATGACTTACGTATAAATCACACTGATACTATACTATTTACCAACCCCTCCGCTCGGGCAGGATATGACACAAGGTCAATTTTTAAGCGGAGTTTAACGGGTTTGAATTCAGAGTTTTCCTTCTCCAAGACTAGTTGCCTAACCAAGGCTGAAGAACCTAGTCTGTCCTACTATCTACCCATAGCTAGGAGGGAGAATAATTGGATTCATACCTTTCCCAAGGGTATTAGTGCTACGTGAAATGCAATCAGTCAGGTCTAGGATTTGAACTCGTGTCGCGGTGTCCATTTCCTACGAAGATAACGACTACACCACGGGCACCTCCATCATATAAATCACACTGAAAGCACCAGTTTCCATCAGCTCACAAAAATCAAGTCTCGATAAGCCTTACCAGTATACAAATGAGTAACCACTTTGTAATAGCAGGTGCTGTAAGCTACTCGCGTCTTGTTGATTGATTGATTTTAGTTGCATGTCAACCTGTCTAGGGTTATTTTAGGCCTCGAGATTCGGGGGATCGTGTTCATTGTACCTTCATATTTACATCTTTTGTGCAGTTTTTTTCGAAAGAGCATTTTTTTGATGCGGCCCAATCGAATAATTTTTAAACAGATATATTTGACCAATAAACGGGACCTGGTGTTGTATCGCCATCTTGTTCTTCGGCTAATGATTGCTGTTCTCTTCTCACCGCTCCACACAATCCTATGTTATTTATTGGGATAAATAACCAAGATGTTGGCTGTTTTTTTATTTATTTTCCACGAGAGTAGAGAGCACTCTATAAACCACAGATAGGTTAACTAGTCACAATCTAACTTTTGACCGCTAGAATCTTAATGAGCCAAACTTTCAACTGTCCTAACAAGTCATTACATGTCAATTAAATTAATTTGACATGAACGGTTTGGTTTGGTTTTGTAGCATATCAACCATTGTAGATTATTTAATACCAAATCCATTTTCATACAAAAAACAGATCTATTTCAAACGATTCACTTTTTAAAAAGTACGCAGTTTAAATGTCAAAACAGTTCTATTTCTAACAATTCAGTTTAGAATAAGCACACAGTTTAGTTCTATTTAACTCATAGATAGGACATTATTTGGTGCAACCACTCCGGGCCAGAGTGGACCTGGGAGCGATGGCAATAAATGGGTACCCCGCATTCCCCAAAGTTCCACCATTACTAGAGCCTCACCATTAGATTGTTTAGAGTCATATCAAGGACAATCGTTGTGGGAGTCATAGCCCTCTGCAGAGAAGCAGTCGGTGTATTCTACAGCCCCAGCCGACTGGGCCATTGACATGAACGGTTTCAGTTTTTGGTGTTTAAATCTTTTGGAAATTATCTATCTTACATGTCAAATAAAACATTCTGCCAATCTATTATTCAAAACTTGGGGTAATGGCAATGAATAATTCAAAAACTAAAGCCTCTTCATCAGATGCGAATTTGTGTCGTAAACAGATCTTTTTTTGGAGTTTTTTTTTTCCTCTGTGCCGGGGTTCACTCCGTGTATTCAGTCTAACTGCTAAGGAGGTCACGGCTTATGCAACATGCAAAAGAAATCTTAGCCAATAATCATTGGGACTTTTCCTGATAGCTAACCAACGACTACTCACAATTTAGAGTGGTCGATTTTCACTAGATGCTCTATACTTCAAGACTTGAACTAAACTTAAGCAAAGCTTTGTAAATGATTATGTGTGCTAGCATATTTTGCTGCAACTTTTCCTTGATCATGGTGATATATCGTAGGATTTAAAAGCAGCACTGATATCCTTCTTCAGTACTTGTGTCATATTTAATCTGTTAGATGATCTGTACAGATAATTCATCTCATTGTTATTGTGTAAACATGGAAACATAATCGCTCCTTAAACTAAACGAACTCTTACACGTCAATGCAGACATCAGGATTGACTGGGTCCCAAAAGGTTTATTTGTGATTTGTAACTTGATCACATTTCACACAAACTACAATCGCACTGTAGCTTTAATTGTCAATCAAAGCGGATAGTTGTATATAAACAGATACTAACGTCATCGATTTTTGATTTGTTCGCAATTCTAAGCGAAAGAAGAAATATAAAAAGACTGCATAGCGCCAAACTTCTAACAAGTGATAAGATTTTACAATTAGGTTTCAAGTTCCTTCCTTTTATCTGAAACTGCGAACCTACCTCTTGTTCCAATGAGGAATACGCAAGTTTATCAGCCTCAAGGTAAATTTCCATTATATATATATATAATGTTTATATTTGTAAGTAACAACACAAAATTATAAATCATATGTGCTATATATGGATAAACAGTATTGTATTATACTTATGGAGGTGCCCGTGGTGTAATGGTTATTGTCGTAGGAAATGGACACCGCGACACGAGTTCAAATCCTGGACGAGACTGATTGCATTTCACATAGCATTAATACCCTTGGGAAAGGTATGAAGCCAATTATTCTCCCTCCAGCTAGTAGGACAGACAGGGTTCTTCAGCCTTGGTGAGGCAACTAGTCTAGGAGAAGGAAAACTCTGAATTCAAACCCGTTAAACTCCGCTTAAAAATTGACCTTGTGTCATATCCTGCCCGAGCGGAGGGGTTGGTAAATAGGATTATGCTTATGGTTTCGTCGTTTAACGGCGTACCAAACCCCCGCGAGTTATTTAATTGTATCTTGTTAAAAGAACAGCAGGTATACTATTTAATTTATAGCGGGGGAGATAAGGGTATTAGTCCGAAAATAAATGTAACAGCGCGCCTGAAACAATTACTCCATATTATAGAATTGTATTGTAGCAAGGCGGGATTTCACAATAATTCGGAAATAATGAATTGTTCATCTAGTGCATTATATATATATATATATATATATAAACCAAAGAATAGTCGCAATAGATTAACACCTGTTGGAACACATTAGTATTATATATATAGATTGTCATTCACAGAGAGATTGTTTCGTTGTATCACTACTCATCAGTGTAACTAGACACACGAGATGTCTCAAGCTGTGATCGAAACCCAGACAACTTTACGTCAGCCTGATAACATAACCTAACATTCACCAACAGTCTCAACGTAAGCGATGGAATTTAACGCATATGTATTAATTGTTCCATTTGTTTACATTCACGCAAATAGAGACCAGAGTGCTCAATTAATTCGAAGAGCTTTACATTATGCGAGTGGTAACCGTTAATTCATTCGCATTATCAGTACAGATCATCTAACCGATTAAATATGACACAAATAGTGAAGAAGGATATCAGTACAGACTTTAAATCCTGTGATATATAATTAATTCCAACCGGTTTGGGCCTTCAACCATAATAAGAAAATGTTGGTTTCCTGACTGTTTACAAGACTGAAATGCATATGAATGCCACAGCATTGACTTCGTGTATTAATGAAACTTAAAATTTGACTCAAAATAATCTAAGCATTCGATTTTTCCCATGTTTAAAACTAGTTTAGTATATATATATATATATATATATATATATATATATATATATATGTATTCACATGCCCGTTCGCATCCGTGTGTACGTGGTGTTTGTTGGTTTGGTTTTATGGTATATCAACTCTTACTGGTTATTCAATGCCAAATCCTGTTTATATTTACGTACATATTAGGATAGATATTTTGTAAACGAACAGTTTTTAGATAACGTTTTTCAATTTTTTGCACACAGTTTCAAGTATTCTTATCCAACACTAATAATTTTATTTAATGTTAATCATTTGTTTTCGCTCAGTTAAATGGTTTCAAGTATTTCTATGTAACATTAACAATTCAATTCAACATTAGTCAAACCGTTCTGTTTGACCCATAGATAGACTCTAATAGGTACTATGACTCCGGGTCAGAGTGGACCTGGGAGTAATGGAAATGAAGGAGTATTCCACATTTCCCAAAGTACCAGGACTGAAACTTCACCATCGGATGGTTTAGAATCATATCCAGGATACTTATTGGGGGAGTCTTACCCTACTGTAAAGAGGCAGTCGGCGTATTCTGCCACCCAAGCCGATTGAGTTGATACGTGTTGATTTGTTAGATTCTTAGGAGAAGCCTTGAAGACCGCACAACAATTCAGTTTCTCCTAAGACAACATCTATATTCTATTCGTGCTGTTGACAATGGCTACAGTGTGATCGAAATTGATTAGACCCTAAGGAAAAGATTGTGGAAAGTTCTTAATACTTATATATACGTTCCCTTGAGTGAACAATGTTTCTTGATGATGATAAGGTATCTTTATTAAACCAATTATTCTGAGTTTTTTAAAAATTTTCTGTCACGCCCTATGTTCTTTTTTAACTACCCTACCGTAGAGCTAATAATTCTTCAGATTGCAGTATCATCGGGTGATTGTGAAAACGTTACAATATGTGGTCTAGTTACAATATTATTTAATTTCTGTGTGTGTGTGTACACACACACACACACACACACAGACATATATATATATATATATATATATATATATATATATATATATATATACGTGGGTCAATCAAAGAGTTTTAAGGCTCATCTAGATTTTAGATTTGTTGCACACCTTTCAATTTTGTATTGGCCCCACCTGCAAGGAAATTAAAGCACAAATCTGAATTAGTTTTTCTAGTTTTATAAGAAGTGGTAGTGTATTGCTATAACACAAATTGTCATCTATGGCTCTTCTTTCTGGGTAATGTTTTGAACAACCCATATATATATTTATATATATATATTGGATAGTGTACAGAAATATTTAATATAATTAGAATAATAGATTATCAATTTTTGCTTGTCACCGCCCTTCTTTCTTTATTTTCAGATAAAGTCTATCGATATCCTCTCTCGGGTGTAAGGACTTCTGCCTAGTCTTCAATTTTCTTATTCTGCCGCCTCTATTTCTGATATTTCTCCCTTATCTAGTTTAACAAAGGTCCAGATTATCTGATAAAAGAGACTGCTTTGGTATCTATTCCTTTGATGAGATTTCTGCTGTAGAGTTTGATTTTGAGATATTCTTATTTTTCAGAGTTTCTACTTTCTTAATTTTCCTTTTACTTGAAGGTGTTCATTCTGAACATTTTAAGGTATTTATAATTTTCCTTTCTTCCAAGTGATTGCTGTTCTCTTCTTCACCGCTCCTCTCAATCCAATGTTATTTATTGGGATGAATAATCAAGATGTTCTCTGTGTGCACATTCTTTATTCATTTTCCATATCATAACCGACACCCACGAGAGTTGGGAGCACCCTATAAACCACAGATAGTTTAACTAGTTTAAAGTCACAATCTAACTTCTGACCGCTAGAATTTTAATCACCTGAATTTACAATCCTCCAATGTTAGCCAAACGTTCAACTGTCTTATTTAAACTTATTTGACATGAACGGTTTGGTTTGTTTTTATGGCATATCAACCATTGTAGGTTATTCAATGCCATTGTTTAATGATGTTTTCATGATTGGGCTGTTCTATTCCTTCAGATGTTTCTTTTTTCTTTTATTTCATTATAAGTTTGGTGCACTTTTCATTTCAAAATGCTCAATTCCATTCTTGTATCTTGGTTGAAGATTCTTATTGTCAGTATCAGGGATTCAATTCTGTTTCATTGATGAAAGATATCTTAATATATTCCATGTACATGAGGTAGTTTATTTTTTCTAAGGTATATAATTTTCACTGCTATAAGACAGAAGTAGTGAGAGTGTGTGTACTCGGAAGATGCCTCTTTTGATCTTGACCTTGTTTAGAGGTTTGTTCTCCAGCTCTCAAACTTTCTATAGCTGTCGTAATAATAAAATAATAACAATAATAATAATAACTTTCTGTTGTGAGACCGAAACTTACCTGCATCATGGACTCTTCCAGCACTATATTACTAGCGTAGTAATATCCTGATACTAGTAGGAGCACTAGCAGTGGTAGCAGTAGTACAAGAGTACTAGAAGTACAACTACCAATATTAGACACTATCCTTAGTAACTTTTGTTTATATATCTTTCTTACCTCTAAACCGTGTTCAGTGTTTTCTTTCTGTGTACTGACTTTGGGTCCACATCACTTTCCCATTGTATCTTGAACATTTTCAGACATTCTGTTATCCACTTTTCAGACATTATTATTATTATTACTATTATTATCCTTCTTGTGAGTTTTCCACGCCAGTAAACGATGGTGATCTTTCACAGAAGTCTGAGTGACAGCAAGTCTCCTCGCATCTCCTGGACTTTTTTGAGTATTCCATCCAATCTTAACATTGCTGCAGTCTAGATAGTGTCTATCCTTCCTCTGATATCTAATCCCTCTAGTCTCCTTTACAAGCTTTCGTGGACAGTTCCAATCGTACCAATTAAAATTGTCATCCTCATGTTCCACAATTGTTTTTTTTTAAATCTCTCTGGCAAGGTATAAATATTTGTCTGTCTTTCGGTTTTCTTTTATTTTCACTTCGTGGTCGGCCGGAATGGTAAAAATCCACTTGATGGCAAATTCTTATTTTCTTGTTAATTCACAATAGGTCTGGTCTTTTAGGATAGATTTTGGTTTGAGCATATACCACTGGATAGTATGGTCAAACTTTAATCTCTTGCACAGTTCTCAGTGTATCCCCTTTCCCAACTCGGCTGTGTCTAGTTTTGCACTTCTTTTATGTTAGTTCGTTGCACTCGCTTATTTTATGATTAACCGTTTCATCTCTGTCTCTACATAAATACACTTTCTTTTCTGTTACATGGAAATCGAATTTTGCTTTAACCTAAAATAGATACAATCCATTGATATTATAGCCATTTATTACTGAGATAAGCACAATGGCGGTCATTTGGAACATGTTATGTAAAAAATGCATCCTTTTAGCTAAAGACTTTAAATTGTTATAATATCAGCTTCCAGGACATGCAATTTTTTTTTAGTTTCTTGTCTCAGTAAGAAATTATTATCATATTAATGAGTTGCATTTTGAGACAATTTTGAATGATTTTCTCTCCAAATAAGTAGTGACGCAAAATATTTTTCTTTTCTTGTCCCAGACATTGTGATCAAGGATTAATAGTTGTTATAGTATACTTTTTAAAATCTGAAACAAAAAAAAAAAAACACAACATTTTTATTAGTTGAGTTATTAATCACATGTGTCTAATGTATATTGAGACACCCATTACTTGGTCCTTATCGCATTATTTTGCGTTGTAACTAGAAGAGATCCACTTTTCCTCGAGAGGTTTTCTTTTATTTATTTATTTATTTATTTTTGCTCAGTCCAGATATTTTCATGTGCAACCTCGACAGTTTCTAGTTTGAAGTGTCTATGCAATTATTATTCTTCCCATTTTTGTTTCTTAGTTATTGTCGTTTTTCTGTTTGAGCTTATGTTACTATGTCTATTATTTGTGGCTGTAATTAGTCTTTCTTTGCCCTTTTTAATGAAGTCTTTGTGTTCTTGAATTGATGCCTCGACGCACACCTCAATTCCTCTTCCTTTTTTTTAACGCAGTCTACCTATGTGATCTTTCGAGTGTTAAGCCTTGTGCCTAGTCGTTTTTAGTTTATTTATCTTAGTTCCTCCCTTGTCGATTTTAAGAGTGTTCCTGGGTATCTTTCAAAGGGGACTACCTAGGTGTTTATTCTTTTGATGAGATTTTTTTTACTGCAGAGCTTGGTTTCAAGCAGTTTCTTTGTTTTTCTGATGTACTTTTTTCTTACTTTCCTTTCATCTCTGTCCGATTCCAATATTCCGAAGTACTTGAGATTTTTCTATCTCTCCAAGCGTTCTAATGCTTTCTTAATTTTGTAGTTTTGTTTGTTTCGTTGTTTCTCTTTTTTCCCTTTTTTTCTTATCAGCATTGCACACTTCTCAATGCTAAAATCCATTCCTATATTCTATGTTCTTATTGTTTATATCAGGATCTTGATATCTTGATATCATACAGTTACATAAGGTGATTAATCTTTTCTTGTGATTTTGTAAATTTGTAGCCCCCGGGTTATTTCCTAAATATATAATTGAATGGAACCACTACTATAACAAATATCAGTGGTATGATTGAGTCTCCCTGGAATATGCCTTTTGAATGTTTACCTTTGCTAGAGTTTGTTCTTTTGCTGCTGATTATACTTTCCAATTTTACACCGTTTTTGTGGCCTTTGCTTAGTCAATCTATGCCATGGCTATATTTTCCCGCCTTGTTTTAACCTCCCTGTGGATGTGATGATACATATATAGAAGATAATCTGTTCATCTATTCCCCCCGCCTAGCAGCATCCCCTCCCTTCCTCTGGAAACAGATTGCAGCATACCAGCGAATGATATTTTTCTCTTATTTGTGCAGTTACTATTTTTTACTACATAGATAAACACGTTAACGGTATGTAGTTTTTAACGATGCTTCCTTTTTTAGGGGTCATTCTGGAATGATCCATTTATGACTCATTTGGGTATGCAAGATTCTAGGCATTTACTCAGTTGCTGAGCCACACTGTCCTAATCGACGTTAATTTTTAAAACCAGAATCCATAATGGCCTGGTGTTTTCCGCTTTGGTACTTTCTTGAGTGTTGCCCTTTGTGAGTTCAGATGTATGTTCTCCGCATGGCCTTCTTCAATTCTTTGCAATTCTTTTTTAATTGTTTATTTATACATTTCACCTTTATGTTATGTTCTTTCTGTTCCCATATATTGCTTCAAAACTATTTTGTAATTTTTTTTATCCAGTGTCGATTTGTCCTTGTGCACTCTCCACCGATTTGTTGGTAGAATTTTCTTTCGTTATTTTGGAACGTCCTACTTTGTATTGTTTGACCCTATCCCGGTATCTTTTCGACCTTCTTTCTTTCACCAATATTTCTAAATTTATTTTTAAAGTTGTATTGTCAGCCTTGTCTGCCATTGTTTTTCGCTTTCTTCATTCCATTGTTTTCTGGTGTATCTTTTCCTTCATTCGTATTTTTGTTTGTTTTCGCAATTTCATTATTTGTCCCTCTCGCTTTATTTCCTATTCCGGTTTATTTTTTTAGGTTTCTTTGAGGGATGCCAATTTTATCACTGACATGTTTTCCTCCTGCATAAATTAGATCGTTCAGTTCGGGGATGTTAATCGTTGGGATATTTAAAAAGAACTAAATTGTATACTTTTTCGGTTTTTACCTTTATTTTCCAGTTCTGATTCCTTTGGGATGGTAATGCAGCTATTTTTAAAGTCATGATTTTTTAGAATAACTCTACGACACTTCTTTTTTCTTGTTTTAAGAACAATATTGTGGTGATGGGTTCCGAAGTATTTTGATTTTTAATATTTTATTTTTCGACTCGTTTTGGGGACTCTTAAGCATATTCTTCACAACTTACCTGTGCACATATTTCTGGTATTTGGAGGTCAGAAAACCAGCCTTTCTTCATATCATTCTAACTTCGTCGGCAAGTCTTTGGCGCGTAGTATTAAATTTTGTGGATTTTGGTCAGACTTCTATAATACTTTTTTGACTAACTTTTTGAAGGATTGCTTTTAAATTAACAGTGGATTTTATTTTTGTTATCTTCTTTACTTCCTTTTTTTCTTTTGGTGTCTCTTAGACGTACCATTGTTTACTTGCTCCTTGCGAGTTTTTCACACTGATCGTTTTTAGTTGGAGTTTGAGTGACAGTAATTCTACTCAGGTCTCCAAAGAATCCTGGCCGATTTCAGTTATGCTGTGGTTTCTATTCCGCCTCCAATTTCTAGTTCATAGGGTCTTTTTTCTAAGTTTTTGATGATTGTACGATTGATATCACTGTCCCCTTCATGTTCCACGGTTTTTTTCATTTTATCTCTCTGGTTTACCATATTTACCCAACCCCTCCGCTCGGACAGGATATGAGACAAGGTCAATTTTTTTAGTAGTGTTTAACAGGTTTGAATTCAGAGTCTTCCTTTTCCTAGACTAGTTGCCTCACCAAGGCTGAAGAACCTAGTCTGCCCTACTATTTACCCATAGCTGGAGGGAGAATAATTGGATTCATACCTTTCCCAAGGGTATTACTGCTATGTGAAATTCATGTGAAATTCAATGTCTCGTCCAGGATTTGAACTCGTGTCTCCGTGTCTGTTTCCTACGACGATAACCATTACACCACGGGCACTTCTCTCTCTGGTTTACTGGCTGAGTAAACTCAATTCGATGACATGTTCTTTTTTTCTTGCTAATTAAAACTATGTCTGGTCTACTGACTTGAATTGTTGCTCTTGGTATGATGGTTATCATCGTAGGTAATGGACTCGACGAAACGTATTCATATCCTGTTCGAGGCTGATTGCATTTCACATCGCACTAATACCCTTGGGAAAGGTATGAATCCAATTTTCCCCCTTCCAGCTATGGGTAAATAGTAGGGCAGACTGATTTCTTTATCCTTGGTTAGGCAACCAATCTAGGAGATGGAAAATTCTGAATTCAAACCTGTTAAACTCCGCACGAAAAGTTGACCTTTAGTCACATCCTGCTCGTGCAGAGGGGTTGGGTAAATACATACTGATCTGGATGGGGTGATCCATTAGTATCTCAAAGTCCAGGAGAATTTTATGCATTTCATTTTCGACGGCGGATTATGGGTCTCATTTTCTAGGATTCTGGTTGGTGCATATAAAATTTGTTTGCTTGGGGGAATTTAATTATTTGTATTATTCCGAGTGGATCATCTTCCCCACCCAGTCTTGCCTTACACTTTTACTCCTACATTATTATTACTATTATTATTATTATTATTATTATTATTATTATTATTATTATTATTATTATTTTACTCTGTTGAAAGATTTTCATACCAGCATTAGCTGATAATTTCTTACTGGAGTTTGAGAGACAGCAAGTCTCCTCAAGTCTCCAGGACTCTTCTCAGTATTCTGGCCGATCTTAATAATGTTGTAATTTGGATGGTTTCCACTCATCCTCTTATTTCTAAGTCCTCCAGTCCCTGTACTAATTCTTTAGTGACTGTGACTAGCACACCAATTACAATTGGTATCATTGTCATTTTCGTGTTCCAATTTCATTATAATTATAATCATCATTGTTATTGCTTTTCGAATTTTTCATATCGGTATTAGTCTATGCTTTCTCACTGGAGCTTGAGTAACAGTAAGTCTCCTCAAGTCTCCAGGACTCTTCTCAGTATTCTAGCTGATCTCAACAATGATGTAGTTTGGATGGTCTCCCCTCTTCCTCGTGTTTCAAAGTTAACAAGTCCCTGTATCAATCCTTTGGTGACTGTATCAAGGGCACCACTTACAATTGGTATAACCGTCACTTTTATGTCCCACAGGTTTTTCAATTCTCTAGCAAGGTCCAAGTACCTATCCTTCTTTTCGCTTTCTTTCAATTTTACTTTGTGGTCAGCCGAGACGGCAATTCTACAAGTTCTATTTTTTTAATTTATTATCACAAGGTCTGGTTGTTATATAACTGCGGAAGGATTTTTTTAATATTATCATTTTTCGTTTTATATATCTTATCTTTCGGCTTAGTTAGGCTTAGAACCTTTCGGCTTAGTGCATGGGTAGGTGCAGACATTAACGCAGGTGTTCACGCGCGTGCGGGGAGGATGTGATAATCACAGATGTCACAATAAAAACCCCAGATAGAAAATAAGACTGGGGATGTGAATGACGTCATGTCCGGAAGCGATGGGCTGAGATTCTTAGTGATCTTGAAAAAAAAGCAGGAGTTGAGATTTGAAGCTGGACGAAGCGAATTGATTCTTGGACCAGGGTGAAGCCAGTCCAGTTATGGTCTAGAGGGTGTGCCGCGCGTTGTCGGGTCAGATGGAACAGTCAGCATAGTAAAAATTGTGTCTCTTTCTTCTCGTGTCGAAACACCTAAACTTAAAGAAGGTAATAAAAGTTTTGTACCTGAACCAAGAGAGTCGTCAGTGTTTCGTGTTTTTCGGATTCCAATGCGTATGAACATATGTACATTTCACATATGCGTATCATGGCTATGTTACATGGCCGCATGGCCGAGTTTAGGCGATCAGTTTGTATCTTAAAATCCCAGAGGAGTTTTTGTGTCCAGGACCGATTCTGGGTTGTGCGTAAACCATTTTTTCACAAGGTCAAACTTCAATTTCTTGCACAGTTCCTGATAGATCACTTTGCCCAACCAGTCGTGTTATTATTATTATTATTATTATTATTATTATTATTATTATTATTATTATTCTATGACCTGATGTGAGTCCGTAACGTAAAAAATGTTCAGTGAGAGCTATACGGTGAATGAGGTGTATGAAACTGATCTGTGTACACCTATTTATGCAATGTCAACACAAATGGACATGTGTACGCATGTATGTACGCACAGGTGTGTGTGTACTAACTTGGAAAGAGAGCACACACACTTATGATCTTACCAACGAGAATGTTTTGCCTCTGGTCTAAATAAATCACATGGTCAGTTCCTGTAATAGCGAATGAATATGACAAGTGACAGTCGAAATTCCAGATTTCTTGTCCCTTCCCCGACGCAAATCTAGCCCCACTCTGGTCTCTCTACAGCCTTCTTTCACATCGCTATAACTCAAATGCTCAACACGGTAACATCCGGGTTATTGACATTGCATCTCCCGTTCTACAAAAGAGATGAATAGACATGAACGGAAGCTCGCTCTCCCTGTTGCCCGGAATCTTTCAATGAGCGATTGAAGGGAGTCGTTGACATTTTCGACCGGAAGTTTGGTTGACGCCATTGCTTGCTTACAGTAAGCTAACAACACACCTTCTGTCGCAAATTTTCAGTTTCATGTAGGGTCTTTATTCATTTACTTTTCTTCCATCTTTTTTTCTTTTGTTTTTATTCATTCAAATACTTTTCGATGATTTTGATTAATTCTTTTCTTCTAACTTCGTTCTATTTATTTTCCAGTTGTAATTTTCATTTTTCTCTCACTCTTTCGTTCATTTCTTTCTTGAAATCGATTCTTAGACATTTCTTTCTTTCTTTCTTTCTTGAAATCGACTCTTACACCTTTCTTTCTTTCTTTCTTTCTTTCTTGAAATCGACTCTTACACCTTTCTTTCTTTCTTTCTTTCTTTCTTTCTTTCTTTCTTTCTTTCTTTCTTGAAATCGATTCTTAGACATTTCTTTCTTTCTTTCTTTCGTTCATTTCTTTCTTGAAATCGATTCTTAGACATTTTTTTCTTTTTTTCTTTTTTTCCTTTCTTTCTTGAAATCGACTCTTACACCTTCCTTTATTTCTTTTTTTCTTTCTTTCTTTCTTTCTTTCTTTCTTGAAATCGATTCTTAGACATTTCTTTCTTTCTTTCTTACTTTCTTGAACTCGACTCTTACACCTTTCTTTCATTCTTTCTTTCTTTCTTGAAATCGACTCTTACACCTTACTTGTTTTCTTTCTTGAAATCGGCTCATACACCTTTCTTTCTTTCCTTCCTTCTTTTTTTCTTTCTTTCGTTCTGTCTTTCTTTCTTTCAATCGACTCTTACACCTTTCTTTCTTTCTTGAAATCGACTCATACACATTTCTTTCTTTCTTTCTTTCTTTCTTTCTTTCTTTCTTTCTTTCTTTCACCAACTCTTATATTTTGTTTGTTTCTTTATTTTCTGAAATAAACCCTTACATCATCTTTCTTTCTTTCTTTCTTTCTTTCTTTCTTTCTTTATTTATTTATTTATTTATTTTTCAGACTTGTAAATCTTTCTTTCTTTCTTTCTTTCTTTCTTTTACATTTTTCTTCTTTCTTATTCTTTCTTTCCATTTTACACTCATTTAGTAATTTTATTTCTTCCAGTTCTTTTTAGGTTATTTTTCGTTCCGTTTTTTTTTTCATTTTCATTTCTTTTTATTAGACGGCCATGTTCGTCTGTCCTCTTTTTTGTACAGATTACGCTATTCCCGTTGAATAAAAGCAAATCTTGAAAATAAGTAAATGATCTACCTTGAAATTTATTTGGATCTTCATAATTTTTTTTCCATCTGTTTATCTAATTTCTTATTCGTTATATTTTTCTTTCATTACGCGAGCAAAGGGAGAAAAACACGAAGCAAAACCATCTTTTGATTTATTTGGTAGCGTATTATTCAAAACCTATTCTGATGTAAGACGGAAGAAAGGATAGAAAATTAAAAAAAAAAATCAATGGATATCTATGCTTTTATAATTTGATCAGCGACTGCAAGTTAAGAAAACTACTTTTGATAAGCCTCTTGAAAAAAAACCTTATTATTTAGAAAATATACCTTTCCTTTATTTTATGCGAATCTGTGATGTCAAAAATCTTGTATATAGATGGCTACAAAAAACTGATGTTTTGATTTTCTTTTGTATACAAGAAATGTTACTCACTTATTAACTAAACTTAGAAAAGTTTGCAATTTATTTAGCTGCCCCCCCAGTACAATGAGATATTTACTGAGGATTAAACTCACTACCCTCATAGATTAGTCTGCGAGATGTGCTTATCGATCAACAAATCACGTTAAACATCCAACCTTTGTTAGTTGTGTTTTTTTTTGCATCTGAAAATTCTTATATTACTCATTGCAAATTTATCACACCAGCATTAACTGATGGTCTTTTACTGGAGACTGAGTGACAGAAATTCTACCAGGTCCCCAGGACTCTCCAAAGAATCCTGGCTGATTTCAGTTATGCTGTGGTTTCTATTCCGCCTCCAGTTTCTAGTTCATGAGGGTCTCTTTTCTAGGTTTTTGATGATAGTTCCAAGGGCTCTAACTATGATTGATATCACTGTCCCCTTCATGTTCAACGGTTTTTTTCAATTTATCTCTCTGGTTTACCATATTTACCCAACCCCTCCGCTCGAACAGGATATGACACAAGGTCAATTTTTAAGCGGAGTTTAACAGGTTTGAATTCAGAGTTTTCCTTCTCCTAGACTAGTTGCCTCACCAAGGCTGAAGAACCTAGTCTGCCCTACTATTTACCCATAGCTGGAGGGAGAATAATTGGATTCATACCTTTCCCTAGTGTATTAGTGCTATGTGAAATTCAATGTCTCGTCCAGGATTTGAACTCGTGTCTCCGTGTCCATTTCCTACGACGATAACCATTACACCACGGGCACTTCTCTCTCTGGTTTACTGGCTGAGTAAACTCAATTCGATGACATGTTCTTTTTTTCTTGCTAATTAAAACTATGTCTGGTCTACTGACTTGGATTGGTGCTCTTGGTATGATGGTTATCATCGTAGGTAATGGACTCGACGAAACGTATTCATATCCTGATCGAGGCTGATTGCATTTCACATCGCACTAATACCCTTGGGAAAGGCATGAATCCAATTTTCCCCCTTCCAGCTATGGGTAAATACAAGAAATGTTACTCATTTATTAACTAAATTTAGAAAAGTTTGCAATTTATTTAGCTGTCCCCCCCCCGTACAATGAGGATTACTGAGGATTAAACTCACTACCCTAATAGATTAGTCTTCGAGACGTGCGTGTCGATCAACAAATCACGTTAAGCATCCAACCTTTGTTAGTTGTGTTTTTCTTTGTATCTGAACATTATTATATTACTCATTGCAAATTTATCACACCAGCATTAACTGATGGTCTTTTACTAGAGACTGAGTGACAGCAAGTCTCTTCAAGTCTCCTGGACTCTTCTCAGTATTCGGGCCAATTTCAACAACGCCGTAGTCCTTCGATTTCTAACTCTTCCAGACCCTTTTCTAAGCCTTTGGAGACCCTTCCAAGCGTATCAATTTCAATTTGTATCATTGACACTTTCATGTCCCGAAGTTTTTTCAGTTCTCTGGTAAGATCCATGTAATTATTTCTCTTTTTGTTTTCTTTGATTTTCCTTCAGTGGCCCTCAGAAACAACAAAGTTCACTATTCGGCAGATTCTCTTATTTTTTTTTTAACTATCACTAAGCTTAGTCTTCTGGCCGGAATTAGGTGATCTGTTTATATCTCAAAATCCCAGAGAAATTTTGTGCCTCATTCTCTAGGACGGATTCCAGTTTGTACATATATTATTTGGTAATATCTTCAAATTTCAATTTCTTACATGATTCCCAATGGATCACTTTCCCCACCTAGTCGTGTTTAGTCCCATACATTATTATTGAGTTTTTCACACCAGCGTTAGCGGATGGTTTCTTACTGGACATTTGCTGTCACAGCAAATGTCCTCAAGTCTCTAGGGCTCTTCTCAGTATTTTAGCCGATATCAATAATGTCAATAATGTTGTAGTTTGGATGGTCTCTACTTGTCCTCTTATTTCCGAATTTTACAGTTTTTTTTACTAATACTTTGGGGATAGCTCCAAGTGCTCCAACAACAATTGGTATCACCATCACCATCGTGTTCCATTGTTTTTTTTATTTATTATTATTACCATTATTATTATTACGTGTTTTTCTCATTTGTTCAAACTGGTAATTTTTCTGAGTGACAGTAAGTCTCTTCTGGCCTCCCGGACTCTTCTATGTATTCTAGCTTATCTTAACAATGCCGTGGTCTGGATGGTCTCGATTCTTATTCTGATCCTCATTTCCTTCAGCGCTTTGGCTACCATTCCAAGGGCTCCAACTAAAATTAGCATCACTGTTACCTTCGTGTTCTACGTTTTTTTTTCAGCTCTCTAGTAAGACCGAGATATTTGTCTATCTTTTGCTTTTTTTATTTTCACTCAGTGGTCAAGTTGAACGGTAAAATCCAAGTGATTTTCTTCTTAATAATTAGAATTAAGTAAGGACTTTTGGTTGGGGTTTGGTGACCCGTTTGCATCTCAACGTTCCAGATATTTTTATGCTTCTCATTTTCAGGAACAGATTCTTGTTTGTGAATTGGACAACATGTTTGAAAATAATTTTTCAACGTTGATTCTGCTTCATAAAACACTTTCTCGTTGCAAACGATTATGAACTTGGTACGGGAAGTTCTTATATGTGCTATGTATTCTATACTTGTGTCACCTTCAAACAAAAGTTTTAACTCTTCATCTGGTGTACCCTGCAGAGGGGGTAAGACCTCTACCAAAAGTCCCTTTTAATATCAACATATTGATTCCCTTTTTTAAAAAATTCCCAACAATTCTTTTTCAGTTGTTCATAATGTTGACGGGGTTTAGAATATGCCAGCTATATCCCTTGCAGAAGGGGTAATAGCCCCCAAAAAGAGATGTTCTGAGTCTGACACTAAACTCTATCTGATGGTGAAGCTCCAGTTCTGGTGATCTGGTGAGGCTCCAGTTCGGGTGATCTGAGATGGATTGTCATTACTCTCAGGTCCATTCTGACTGAGAATGGTAGTACCTGTTGGGTTTCATCGATTTTACAAATAGATCTGTTTAAAATCATTAGTAGTCGATTGGAATACTTGAAACCATATAATTTTGGCTTAGTGGGTTGAGTGTTCACTAATGGTCAAGGAGACCTAGGTTCAATCCCAGGTTAAGTCATACCAAAGACTTTAAAAATGGTACTTGATATAACCTTGCTTAAGACTCAGCAATATAAGGTACGTATCAAGGGTAAAGTGGAGCAATCCAGGTGTAGTAGCTATTGAAAAGGGAGCCTACTGGTCACCCTCGACTAAGGGAGACAACTTTACTTACTTTACATATTATGTACTCTTATTAGATAAGAAAACATAATATTTGGCTGTAAGTTATTTGTATCCAGAATAGATACTTGAAGCTATAATTGCATACTAAGAATTATTATAAGTCTCTTGAAACTGAGTGCAAACAAATGACTGTTATTAAATGAAAATATTTACATGAAACCATGTAATTATAGCGTAGTATACTACCGTTGGATCTTGACAAACAACGAGGAATACGTATATATAAAAATAAAACCATTTATTTTCATTCTTCGACGGTGACGATTGTCGGGAGTTGGAAGCCAACAGGAACTGAACCTCAGTTAAAATTTTAGACCTTATATAGTCTTAAAACTCCCACGTGATCCACATGACCACACCTCTTCACCCATGCAATGCTTGCGTTGGATACGGCTTACACCCACGCATTTTTATGCCTCGAGGGTCACGCCCACACATTTCTGTTTCACAATTAGTCACTATTGATTTTATCTTCGATTAGATGTATCTGTTAACTGCATCCGCCAGGTTCATCGCCAGTGAATGCAATATATTACAATTGTATTAGATAGGAATACTTGAAGCCATACAAATGTGTGAAAATTATTTGTATTAGGTAGGAATACTTGATATCATATAACTGCGTGCAAAAAGAAAAAAAAAAGAAAACAACAAAAACAAACAAAAACTCTTAAGAAATAACTGACAAAATATATCAGTATAAACGTACAATAAAAGTGATTCCATGACATCTTGCCATAAAACAACCCAAAACGGTTTGACATACCGTTAAAGTCAATCAATCAATTTTTGCTTGGTCAGCGGTTACAAGTTAAGGATATCAAATTAAAGGAAAATTCCGGACAAAACCGGAATCGTTCTTTTATTGCTGGATACACAATTTCGAAAAGTAAATTGATATTCATTGGTAGAATGAAAAAAAATAAAAAAATAAAATAAAAATAAAAATAGACTTTGACAGACTGAATAATGAGGCTATCAACGAATAAAAGTTTTTGGCCTGTCCTCATTTTTTAAAAAAGTATGATGATTTCGTTTGGTTAAGGCTTGATTTTAACATTTCAACTTTTCTTTTGGTCGTTTGTGTCAATTCATTTCTTTTCATATTTCTATTTGTTTCTTTTTTATTTTCGATCCGGTTCCGAAAAACAGAGACAGACTTCACTCGACATTGTTGTCGGAGCAATTGACATCTATTATAAGACAAGGTAAACAACGATGTTACCAGCAACTGATCATTCATCGTTTTGTGTTGAACCATTGCAGGATGCGAATGTCCTTTGCAAAGGAACATTTTTCGGAAAGGTTAGAGACGAACAGATTAAAAGAAAGAAAGAAAGAGAGAAAGATAAATAGACAGGCAGAGTGATAGAAAGGAAGTAGTAGAAGAAGAGGAGGAAGAGAGAGAGAGAGAGAGAGAGAGTGTGTGTGTGTGTGTGTGAGAGAGAGAGAGAGTGTGTGTGTGTGTGTGTGAGAGAGAGAGAGAGAGAGATAGAGAGAGAGAGAGAGAGAGAAACCAAGGGAGGTAGAGACTGAGAAATATCCATTTCATAGGAACTTTAGCGGGATGGATGAAAGGTTAGAGATGAACAAATTAAATGAAAGAAAGAAAGAAAGAACGAAAGATGTATAAACAGACAGAGAGTTAGAGAAGAAGAAGAAGAAGAAGAAGAAGAAGAAGAAGAAGAAGAAGAAGAAGAAGAGGGTGTGTGTGAGAGAAAAGTAGAAAAAAGGGAGGGAGAAACAAACAGAAGTATGTTTTACCGCGAAGGATAAAAGGTTAGAGACGAACAGATTTTAAAAAAAGTAAGAAATAGAGATATATAGATAGACAGGCAGAGAATTAGAAAAGAAAGAAGATGAGAGAGAGAGAGAGAGAGAGAGAGAGAGAGAGAGAGAGAGAAAGAAAATCCTTTGCATAGGAATTTTATTGGGAAGGATAAAAGATTAGAGACGAACAGATTAAAAAAGGAAGATAGCCAACGTAGTCCGCTTGTAGCCGTGTGGTCTGAAACCTTAGTCTATCGTAAAGTTGGACGGGTTTCGATCCCGGCTTTGAGCGTCCTGCGGGTCTAGCCACACTGAAGAGTTCTGATAGAACGAAACAGTCTGTCTGTGGATGACAATATATACGCTCCCCCATGGGGGTTGAGCACTCTGGCGAAGGAATTGTCGGCCGCCCCTAGCGTAATGCAAAGCTCTTCGTAAGAATTGAGCACTCTGGTAGCCGAGAGGGTATTAAAAAATGTAAACAAAGGCTGCTGTTGCTAAAAATAAAATACCTTAAAATTCCCTTAGCCAACGTAGTCCGCTTGTAGCCGTGTGGTCTGAAACCTTAGTCTATCGTAAAGTTGGACGGGTTTCGATCCCGGCTTCGAGCGTCCTGCGGTTCTAGCCACACTGAAGAGTTCTGATAGAACGAAACAGTGTGTCTGTGGATGACAATATATATATATATAGATAGATAGAAAGAAAGCAGGAGACAGAGAGTGAAGGAGTGAGAAGGAGCAAGTCCTTTGCATTGGAACTTTAACTTTGGAAGGATAAAAGATTAAGAGAGAGAGACAGACATCAGTCAAACTAAAAGCTGGGTAGAACAGTAGATGTAAGAGAAAGATAGATAAACCCTTTTTTATTTGTATATATAATGATTTACTGTATTCCAGCTATATTACCTTTTTTGTTGATACAGCCCTAATTTTGGAATCTGTGCTCGAATTGATCTGTATAAGTTATCATTTACTGTAACCCAGCCTCATTACCATTACCTTTAATCTTTAGAAAACTGAGACATATTGAAAATATTGCAGTTTGATTTTTTGTCGATGTATATATATTTATTAAAAAATTACTATGAAGTATTTTTTCTTTGAAATATAGAATAATTAAACTTTTTCTTCATGCAATTATCGTAGCATAAGAAGAAATATAAGTCTGCAAACTGTTGTTTTGAAAACAAAAAGAATATCTAGGAAAATACTAAATTAATTGGAATGATGTAGTTTATAAAAACCGCAACTTTAAACAAGTATTAAAAACTCGAGAACATCGAGAAGACAATTGTCATTTCATTAATTTATTACAACACAAAAGAAAAACGTAAAAATAAAAATTAATACACAACGTCCGTATATATTCCAGGAAAATACTATTTTCTTTTCCGGGTAGGAAGTTCTTTGTCCTCTGTTCTACATGTAGACGACCCATTTTTTTTAACACACTCAAAGAACAACAAAATAAATAAACATTAAAGTCCTGAAAAATGTTCTTTTCGTTCGGAGGAGAGAAAACATAAATACTTATTTCTTCTGATATTTTTTCTGATTTTCTTTTTCAAATTTCTGTCTGATGAGTATGTTACTTGGAACTTTAAGTAATTCGACTCTAATGGGATATACGTGGTACATACAATAAGTTTCCAGACTTTTTTCATATGAGCACTTTTATTGATAGTACACACATGAAACTCTAGTCTCCTTCGAAGTAATCTCCTCCGGCTGCAATGCACTTGTTGTACCGTTCCAACAACTTCTCCAAGACCCCATGGAAGTCCTCTTGTGTGAGCGTGTCAATGACCTTCGTCACAGCCTCTTTCATCACCTCAGTTGTCTCATAGCGACAGCCTGTGAGCTTAGGGAATAACCAAAAGTCACAGGGAGCAAGGTCTGGAATATAGGGACGGTGATGAACTGTCTTGATGCCCATCTTGGTCAAATAGTCTGTGAAAAGGATGGAGTTATGGACTGGTCCATAGTCCTGGTGGAAATGCCACTGACCCGATTTGAAGAGTGCTAGCCTCTTCCGACGGAATCTCTTCATGAACTCCCTTAAAACCTCAACAAATTAACCCTAACCCTAACCCTTTGGCCAATCAACTGTGGTGTATTGACTTCCTTACTCCTCTCACACCTCTCATCATCCCTCTCAGACTCCCTGCCTTCCTTGAATCTCTTATGCCACTCAAAAACTGATGTTCGATTCATGCAAGATGCTCCAAAAGCAGTCTGAAGCATTCCATACGTTTCTGTGGCATTTTTTCCAAGTTTAAAACACAATTTTATTGCATATCGTTCTTCTAAAGTGTCAGTTTGCATTTTTGAAATTCACCAGCTGTGACAATCAGGCTTTAGTAGGGTGTATTCCAATTGCTGCTGTAGGTGTTCATTGGTCAGTTATCTCATAAGATGTATAGCAATAACATACTGAAATTTCAAGAGTCTACAACAATTTTAAATGCCCATACGAAAAAAGTCTAAAAAACTTATCGGATGCACCTCGTAATTTAGAAATTCTAGATCACACACACACACCCACACAAAGAGAATCTGTAAGGTTAATCAAGCAATTAGTTTTTTTGAAAAAAGCGTTTAATGCTTTGAAACAAAACACAGCTGGTATAAAACCGAAAAAGGTTACGTTAAAGGAAGCTAGAAATGAAATCAAAAGCCAATACTAAAAGTTTCATGTTGTGAGAATGCTACAATCTCATGACAACAGAAATATACTGATTTCTCTCAATATTGTTACGAGTAACATGTGGATTCTAAAAAGTAAATAATATATCTTGACATTTGTATCTTGTTTCTTTGTAGATTTTAAACTCTAGTGAAATGAACAAGTGTATTTGTTGGGTTTTCAGCGAAGGCTGTTACTTCAATTTTATGATAACCAAAAGTTTATTGTAATTATTATAGAATTGTTTTTAGATAATTTCGTTTAAGATTATGTTGCCTCATATTCAATCTGTAAGATATTTAAATCTAACATATGTTATCATATCCGGTTCTACAAAACATACATCTTATTAAGGACAGACTTCCCGTCTTATTGCAGCTAACATACTGGAGTGACGTCATAATAAGCGAGTCCGAACTCCAGTCGCGCTATGACGTTCATTATCGGATTAATAACCTTCGGAAAGGGCTTAAATGATTTTAAACAAAGAAACCAACCAAACAAAACAAAATCATATATCCTAGTTCGGATTTTAGTTTAGTTTGATCATTGTTTCAAAACATTTTCAAAGTTGAAGATCATTTTAATTGTTTTTTATTTAAAATAAAATTAAATTAAGAATTGTTGTGAAATCCTTAAATGAAGGAAATTTAAAAAAAAAGAAGAAGATTTGACTGCAATCCACAAAACCTATCTGTATATTTGGAATGTCAAAATTGATGACGATCAGTTATTGATCATGATGCTTTGGAATATATGTTAGGGGAGAATATGAAAGTAATTGATATCATCCAGAAGATCTCGGATCCTCAAAAAACACCACAATATCATAAGAACCTCTTGAAGAGTTCCCTACGAACCCTCAATTGATTAAAAACCAAAAATACGCCAATAATTCTCGTAAAGACTAACAAGAGACACCACGATATTTTTTCGACTTTATTAGTGGAGCTTAAAATACGTAAACTGTAGCCCTTGCTGAAATGCAAGAACTACTCCAAAAGTGGCTATATTGAAATGGCTTTGTTCTCCTCCTCCAACCATCACAATATTTGAAGACTTTACCACAAACAGAGTCTGGTTTCTTTTAAGATATCTACATCGCAATAAACGTAAAAATCTGGAACATTATCGAAATATAAAACAACGATCGATGGCTTCTAAGTTCTGTGATGACAATCTTTTTGAATTACCTAAAAATATTAAATCATAAAGTTACTATACTTTGAAATGATTATTATAATAAAAGTAATAATAATAATAATAATAATAATTTTTTCCTTTTAGAGTTTTTCACGCCAGCGTTAGCCGATGATTTCTCACTGGAGTTTAAGTGACAGCAAGTCTCCTCAAGTCTCCAAGTCTCTTCTCAGTATTCTGGCCGACATTAATAATGCTGTAGTTTGGATGGTCTCCACTTGTCCTCTTATTTCCAAGTCCTCCAGTCTCTGTACCAATCCTTTAAAGACTGTGCCAAGTACATATTATTATTAGTAGTTTCGATCGTTTTGACTCGTCCTCCAATTTCTACCACTTCCAGCTCTCTTAACAAGCTTTAAGGATAGTTCCATGTGTACCAGTCATAATTAGTATCACCGTCTCCTTCATGTTCTATAGCTTGTTTACTTCTCTGGCAAGATGAAATTACTTGTCTATCTTTTAGTTTTCTTTGCTTTTCACTCTTTGGTCCGCTGGCACTTCGGCAGATTCTCTTTTCTTGTTAACTATCAATAAGTCTACTCTTTCGACTCATTGGTAAGTAAGGTCTTATGATACATTATTTTTTGTTCTCTAGTCCATCTGTAGAAATTTTTCTCTGGTCCACTTTAAGAATGGTCCCGAGTATCTTACGAGTGGAACAGCTCAGGTATTAATAGCTTTGATGAGATTTCTGCTATGTAGTTTAATTTCAAGTAGTTTTCTCGCTCTCCTGAGGTAGCTTTTATTTTTCTTTCATTTCTGCATGTTTGATGGTTTCCGCTTCCAGTATTCCCAAGTATTTGTAAGTTTCCTTTTCTCCGAGCGTTCTGATTTTTTCTTGATTTCATAGTTCTATTCCTTCCGTCATTCGTCGTTTTTCGCTTTTGATTATTAGCATGACACATTTTTCTATGCCAAATTCCATCCTTGTATCGTTACTGTATATACTCACTGTCTTTATTAGTGTTTCCAATTCTTTTTCATTTTTGACAGTTTGATGATGTCCATGTCCATTTGGTGGTTGTTTTTTTTCTGGCGATTTGTGGAGTTTGTATCGGCCTGTGCATTTCCTAAGTGTGATAGAGTGGCATCATCGCTATTACAAATAGTAATGGTGATACCACATCTCCCTGGAAAATCCCTCTCTGAAATTTCACCTCAGTTAAACTTTTTTTCAGTTTGGCTCATGTTAATTTTGATAAACTTCTTCGGATATCTTGTACATTTTGAGACAGCTTCGCAGTACTATATCGTTTGCCTTTTTGTTGTCTACCTATGCCATAACTAGGTTTTTTTGTCTCGTTTTGCTTTCCTTGAAGATGTATTGATCGATGTATAGTAGTTCTTCAGTTCCTTTGTTCCACTTTCAGCGTCCATTCTGTTCCTCGGGGAACAGTCCACGGCTTATTAGCGAATCGTAAATCTTCTCTCTAATTTGTGCCGTTAGTATTTTCCGCATCATCGGTAGGCACGTTATGAGTCTGTCGGTGTTGGGGAGGGGGCGTTCCTTTTTGGGAGTCTTTTTGAATCAGGGTGGTATTTATTATTATTGCCATTATTATTATTATTATTATTATTATTCAATTTTCAGCTTTATTTTCGGTTTCATAAAATGCTTCACCGAGTTTTTATTTCAAGACCTAAGATGAGGGAAATAAGGGATTAAATATATTCTTATTATTCATATTTTTCCGTCTCATTTGGGTGATATTTTTCACTCATTTTGATTGTAATCTCTTAAGGAAATGAAGAGCTCCACAGTGTGTATAATTATTATTATTATTATTACTATTTGAGAGTTTTTCACACCAGCGTTACCTGATGGTTTTGCACTGGAGTCTGAATGACAGCAAGTCTCCTCAAGTCTTCAGGACTTTTCTTAGTATTCTTGCCGATCTCAACAATGCTATAGTTTGGATGGTCACCACTCGCTTTTTTATTTCCAACTCCTCCAGTTCCTGTACGTATCCTTTGGTGACTTACCGAGCGCGCTGATTACAATTGGTATCACCGTCACTTTCATGTTCCATAGTTCTTTTTTTCAGGGTGGGTACTTACCTCTCTTTTCGCTTTCCTTCAGCTTTATCCAGTGGTCAGCCGGAACGGCAAAGTCCACTATTCAGTATGTTCTCTTTTTTTGGTTGACTACCACTAGGTCTGGTCATCTGTCTGAGATTATTCTTATTATTATGATTATACTCCTTGAGAGTTTGTCACGACATTTTTAATTGGTGTTCTTTAACTGGAGTGACAGCAAGTCAACTCAAGTATTCAGAAGTCTTCAACGTATTCTAGCTGATTTTAACTATGTTGTAGTCTAGAAGGTCTCGATCATTCCTCTGATCTCCAATCTGTTTTTAAAGCCTTTAAGGGCCGTCTCAAGCACATCAACCACAATTACTATCACAACTAACATCATGTACTGCAACTTTTTTTTAACTCTCTGATCTAATTACTTGTCAATCTACTTGCTTTCTTTGATTTTCATTCTAAAAAAAAATTCACTTGATGGTAAGATCTTTTTTTTTGTTCGTTAACACTGAATCTAACCTTCTGGTTTGGGTGACCCGTTCGTATCTCAAAGTCTCCAGAGAATTATCGAATTAGACCATTGTGTGTGCAAGATAGATAGTGAGGGAGAGAATATCGAATGTCTTTCTGCTCTTGCTCCATTGACAGCGTAAATAGATTTCGGCTTCAAAATGATTTTTGGAACTTTTTCTTAAGATGGAACTTCTGCCACTTAAATGAATTGATATCGGCGAGAAAAAGAATCTCAGAAGTTGTAGAGCTTTCGATCTATCTATCTATCTATCTATCTATCTATCCAGCAGAGCATATTCAGTATTAATGTTACTCTAGAAAATTGGATCGCATGATAAATGTTAATTCAATTGATTGTTTTAGTCAATAAAACCTATCTCAGTTAATAATCTCTCTCTTTCTCCATCTCTCTCTCTATATATATATACGCTGCCCTATGGGGGTTGAGCACGTCTGCTGCTCGTATAATGCAAACCTCTTCGAACGAATTCAGCACTCTGGTACCCAGTAAGGTACAAAATGTAAACCAGCGAATGATGCTACTTAATACCTTATAATTCCCTAGCTGACGTGGTACGCTTGTTGGCCGAGCGGTCTGAGACTAAGTCTAACGTAAAGTTGGGCGGGTTTCGATCCTAGCTTCAAGCGTCCTACATGTTTAGCCACATTGAAGAGTTATGATACAACGAAACAGTCTGTCTGTCGATGACAATATATATATATTTATATATATATATAAAGTTGGCGACTGTAGTCGAGGGCGACCTGAAGGCTCCCTTTTCAATAGCTGCTACACCGATGTGTAGAGCTGAGTGCTACTCCTTTCTCTGGATTACTCCACTTTACACTTGAACAGTACCTCATAATGCCGATTGTTAAGCAAGGCGGCATCAAGTAGCATTTTTTTTAGTCTTTGGTACTTCCGAACTAATATCCTTGGGAAAGATATAAATTCCCATATTTCCTCAGCTGAAGGTTAAATTGTATCACCGCGGTGTTGGGTTTGGCATTGAATAACACACGAGAGTTTATATGCCATTAAACAAAGAAACCAACCAAATCTATCTTAACTTTATTTATATTCAAATACAATTTCAAGCGAACAAAAACTTAAGTGAATAATGAAAGATTTTTTTCAGTGATTTGTAATGTTTTTTTCCACTTTCAAACGTTATTCTATTATTTATTTTTGTCTTGGCGTCTGTGCATTTTGTATGCACGTTCTTTATGTTTTGGCAACGTTCTTCGATGTTATTTTTTTTGTTGCCTCGCATGAGCAACTTTGCTCATTTTAGATGCGCATGCGCAAAGGACTGATGAGCCTCATAATATCACTTCAGAAATTCATTTTGTTTTGTTGATATTTTTTTGTTTTTGACTTTTTTCTTAGTCGTATTTTTTTATTTAGCTTTTTTATTTGTTGTCACTTTGCATCTTTCCAAAATTTCTCGTTTGTCTCACTGGAAAATGAATGAAAGTTTCTTGAAATACAGAAGAACGCACAGAACAAACTAAGCTAATTTCTTAGTTATCTTATGACAGGAAGAAGACAATTAACCATTTGAACCAAGAATGAAATAAATATGGCGTCCCTGTGGTTGTCAGGATGCATTTACTGAGAGAATAGAGAATAAAAAGAAACTAAAATAAAATTAAATACTGAGAGTAATAAACTGTAGAATTTACTGATGTACCAACACACACACACACACACACACACACATATATATATATATATATATCACCCTGTAGGCGGGGCTTAGAATACGCTGACTGTATTCCTTGTAGAGGGGTAAGACCGCCCTACAAAGAGATGTCCTGATTATAATACTAAAGTGCATTTGATAGGGAGGTTCCATCACTGGAGATCTGAGAAATATGAAGAACCCTTTCATTGCAGTTACTCCTAGGTTCAATCTAACCAGTGGTTGTAGTAGTAGTAGTAGTACCTGTTTGGGTACTAAGGGTCAAATAAATCGGTTTGAATATTATTCATATTCAATAGAACTAAGAACAAAAAAAAAAAACCCAAAACAAAACTACACACACCTCTTAATAAACAACAATAGAAAAAAATGTGTTATAACCGAACAAAAAGGTTACTGAATGAGAAATAACCAAAACGGATTTTGAAAATGAAATGGAAATCTTTATAACATTAACAAAATACAATACTCTCCAGTGGCATGAAGAAGGTAAACCTCAGCTAGTGAAGACTACTTAGCATATTAACACCCACCTCACAATAGTTTCCAACGTATTTATGAGTAATGGGACATACCCATTAATGTTCATAGGTACCATATATAATAAAATGTAAAACTCAACTAAAATTGAACCGATTTCTTAACCTCTAGGCATAGAATAGAATAGAATAACCCAAGATGGCTTGATATGCCCTTAAAATCAATCGATGAATCATATATATATATATATATATATATATATATATATATACGAAGTGCATACGATAAGTTTCCAGATTTCTTTAGTATGGGCACTTTTATTGATAGTACACACATGAAACTCGAGTCCCGTTCGAAGTAATCTCCTCCGGTTGCAAAAAAGTTGTTGTACTGTTCCAACAACTTTTGGAAGGCCCCATGAAAGTCCTCTTGTGTGAGCGTGTCAATGACCTTTGTCACAGCCTCTTTCATCTCCTCAATTGTCTCATAACCACAGCGTCTGAGCTTACGGAATAACCCAAAGTCACAGGGAGCAAGGTCTAGACTATAGGGTGGTTGAGAAACTGTCTTGATGCCCATCTTGGTCAAATAGTCTGTGAAAAGGATGGAGTCGTGGACTGGTGTCTTGTCCTGGTGGAAATGCCACTGACCCGATTTGAAGAGTGCTGGCATCTTCTGACGGAATCTCTTCGTGAACTCCCTTAAAACCTCATAGTAACCGTAACCCTAACCCTTTGGCCTATCAACTCTGGTGTATTGACTTCCTTACTCCTCCCACACCTCTCATCATCCCTCACAGACTCTCTGCCTTCCTTGAATCTCTTGTGCCACTCAAAAACTGATGTTCGATTCATGCACGATGCTCCAAAAGCAGTCTGAAGCATTCCATACGTTTCTGTGGCATTTTTTCCAAGTTTAAAAGACAATTTTATTGCATATCGTTTTTCTAAAGTGTCAGTTTGCATTTTTAAAATTCACTAGCTATGACAATCAGTCTTTAGTAGGGTGTATTCCAATTGCTGCTGTAAGTGTTCATTTTTACCTGAAATGATAAAAATTGGTCAGTCATCTCATAAGATGTATAGCAATATCATTCTGAATTCTCAAGAGTCTACGACAATTTTAATGGCCTGTACAAAAAAGTCTGGAAACTTATCGTATGCACCTCGTACATACACGTATGTGTCTGTGTTTGTATGCATGCTAATTTCTGACTCAGTCTTTGAAATTATTGATTCACTCTTGTCTACCCGTCACACCTGCAACGGTGAGTCATAAACAAGGGTGGACAAATAATGTCTATATACTAAGTATTTTCAAAAGTATCGGCACTTATACAGTATCTACACGGATATAAATGAACAATGGTTAGTCTCCTTGGCATTTAAAACATATTCTAGCGAATTTTTCATTAGTCGAAACACCTCTTTTGAAATGTTGTGAAGCTGTGCTGTCATATTAGTTTTAATGTCCTTAACGTCCTCAGATATTTTATATTTGGGATAAATGTCTAGTTTCGGAAACAAGGAAAATTTGCACTGCTAAGTCTTATGAGTATGGAGTATGCAGCACTTGCACAACTCTGTGTTTCACTGAAAACTGCTAATAAAAATCTATCGAAAATTGGCACTTATTCGTGTCTACGTTATCACTTTATCATAGAAATTGCTCAGCTTTGCATACATCTTCATTTGAATTTTAAAAACATTAAAAAACAGTCTTGATACATTTTATCATTTATTCTGAATATTTTTTCGCTTTGTAGGCGTTTTCCTTGACAGTTTAACAAGCGGCTTTTCATTAATGTCTGAGTAACAGCAAATTTTCTCCCAAAGTCTTAACAGTGCTCTGGTCTGGATGGTCACGATTTTTCTTCTGATATCCAGTTTTCCCAGTCTCATTTTCAGGCTTTTAGGGATCAATCCAAGGACTCCAAGGACAATTGATATCACCCTAAACTTCACTTAACACAGCTTTTCCAGGTTTGGTAAGATTGAAGTATTTGCCTATTTTTTCGCTTTCGTTTTTTTACTCAGTGGTCCGCTGAAACAGCAAAATCAAATCGACAACAATTTCCTTTCTTCTTAAAATCTAAGTAATCTGCTCGAGATTGGCTTATCTGTTTGTATCTCAAAGTCTTAGAGAGAATTTTGTGTGTCTAATTGTCTTGGAGATATTCTGATTTGTGCATATATCATTTGTCAGCATGGTTAAATTCTAACCTCTTGCATAATTCCCAATTGATCATCTTTTATACCGAGTCATGCGTCGCTTTGTATTCCTTTTGTGCTAGTTTTCGCGAATTATGTGATTAATTGTTACAAGTCTATCATCAAGTAATTTACACTTGCTATTTTTTGCGTATTATTATTTACTCCTTGAGTTTTTCACATCAGCGTTAACTGACGGTCCTTCATTAGAGCTGAGTGACAACAAGTCTCCTCAAGTCTCCGGGACTCTTCTCAGTGTTCTGGCCGATTACTATTAATATTATTTTTCTCATTTGATCTAGGCTTTAGTGTTGTTTGCGTATGTGTAGGTCCATAATTGAAAGTTTGTTTGGGGCATGTTAATCTATTTTCAATCGTGAAATCAGTTAGATGTTGTCCATTCCTGTTTGACAAGTTGTGTAGATTCTGACAAATGCACCCGCCCAAGCCGAAACCCTACTGCATAGTCTGGAACGAGCTGCCGCAGGCATTGACCTCCATGTCAATGCACACAAAATGTTATTTATGTGCTATAATCAAACAGGCGACATTTCCACACTAAACGGTAGCTCTCTGAAACTAGTAGACAAGTTCACCTACCTAGGAAGCAGTGTCTCATCGACCGAGACAGACATCGAAACGCGACTAACAAAGGCATGGACAGCTATCAATAGGCTATTGGTCATATGGAAGTCAGAACTGACCGATAAAATGAAACAGTTTCTTCCAAGCAGCGATCGTGCCGATACTGTTATATGGATTCACCACATGGACGCTAACTAAACGGATCAAGAAAAAGGTTGACGGTAAGTACACGAGAATGCCGTTAGCAATATTGAACAAGTCCTGGAGGCAACACTCCACAAAGCAGGAGCTGTACGGCCATCTACCACCCATCACGAAAACTATCCAAGTTAGACGAACCAGACATGCAGGAAACTGCTGGAAAAGTCGGGACGAGCTCATAAGTGATGTACTCCTATGGACCCCTTCACATGGCCGAGCAAAAGCAGGGCGACCAGCTCGAACCTATATACAGGAGCTCTATGATGATACAGGGTGTAGCCCTGAGGACCTGCCGGAAGCGATGAACGATGGGGAGTGGAGGCGAGAGAGGGTCAGGGATATTCGTGCTGATGGCACGACAAGATGATGATGACTCATTTGAGAGTTTTCCACGTCAGCTAACGCTGATGTTTTTTTTCATTGGAGTCAGAGAGTCAGCAAGTCTCCTAAAGTCTCCAGGACTCTTCTGAATATTCTGGACGATGAAAATAATGCTGTTGGTTGGATGGTCTCCCCTCGTCTTCTGATTTCCAAGTCCTCCAGCCCCTATTCCAATCCCTTGGTGACTGTACTGAGAGCAGCAATCACAATTGGTATCACCGTCACTTTCATGTTCCATAGTTTTTTTTCAATTCTCTAGCAAGGTCCAAGCATTTATTTTTTTTTTTCGCCTTCCTTCAGTTTATCTTGTGGTCAGCCGGACGGCTAAGTCTACCATTCGGCAGGTTCTCTTTTTTTTGTTGACTATCAGTAGGTCTGGTCGTCTGGCCGGTATCAGATGATCCGTTTGCATCAAATTCTGGGTTGTGCATATACCATTTGTTCGTATGGTCAAATTTAAATTTATTGCACAATTCCCATTGGATCAACTTCCCCAGCCAGTTGTGTCTAGTCTTATACTCTTTTTATGCTAATTTAGAGCATTCACTTATTATGTGATTGATCGTTTCGTCTCTATTACCACATAGTCTACATCTTCTATTTTGTCGCATTTTTGTTTATTCTTGCTTTGACATAGTCCTTATGGCGTTATTATGAATATTATGATTATTCTCTTTTGGGAGTTTTTCACACCAGCGTTAGCTGATGGTTTTTTTTATTGGAATCTGAGAGACAACAAGTCTCCTTAAGAGACCAGGACTCTTCTCAGTATTCTGGCCGATCTCAACAATGCAATTGTTTGAATGATTTGACCCGTCCTCTTATTTCTAAGTCCTCCTGTCCTTGTAACAAACCTTTGGTGACTTTACTGACCGCACCAATTACCATTGGTATCAATGTCACTTTCATGATCAATAGCTTTTAGTTCTCTAGCTTGGTACCGCTAAAAATCAAATGAAATTCATCAGATGATAAATCTGGGTTCAGCCACACTTTCGGTGCTAAAGCATTATTACTACTGACCCAGAGACCCTAGGCAGTATCTTACAGAACCAATCGATTTTGTTGGTTTTCTAGTGCATCGTGGTAATTTCATATCAAGATGCAGACTCTTCGTATAATCTTTTGTTGTATTCACAAATTTCCAGCAATTTAATGACACAAGATTTGAATTAAGTGACTCGGAGAGACGCCAATACACTGAATGAGAATCGAATTTCAGTGAAATTCAAGTGTAATGCCAATATACGTTAACAGGATCTCAGTAATGTTTCGATCATATGGAAATCAAACCTGACCGATAAAATGAAACGCAGTTTCTTCCAGGCAGCAGTCGTGTCGATACTGCTGTATGGATGCACCATTTGGATGCTAACAAAACGGCTGGAGAAGAAGCTAGACGGCAATTACACTAGAATGTTGCGAGCAATATTGAACAAGTCCTGGTGGCAACACCCCACAAAGCACCAACTATACGGCCACCCGCCTCCCATCACGAAAACTATCCAAGTTAGACGAACCAGACACGCAGGACACTGCTGGAGAAGCAGAGACGAGTTCATTAGTGATGTACTCCTATGGACCCCCACATATGGCCGAGCAAAAGCAGGACGACCAGCTCAAACATACATACAGCAGCTATGTGAGGATACGGGATGTAACCCTGAAGACCTGCCGGAGGCGATGAACGATAGGGAGAAGTGGCGAGAGAGGGTCAGGGATATCCGTGCTGGTGGCACGACATGATGATGATGATTTGACGCAATGACAACCTCAGATTACACTGGAAAGTCGAGACAACGTTTTCCATAGTTCAAATTCAAACAACTTATTTTTTAAACTGGTAACCTGTACTAGTAACCAAAGGAATCCGTTAGTACTGTAGGGAACTCCAGATGCTGGATTCCTTAAATCAATTTAAGATCTCTATGGGAGATATACATCGTTATTGACATAGTTGATAAATTTTATTGCGATGGCTTGGCATTGTTTTCTGACATCCATGTTCAGTGTCCCACACACACACTAACATAATGAGAGTTTTTAGTCATATATAGATATTTATGGCTTTGAATGTTCACATGAATTGTTATTGCTGATAAGGAAAAAACAAGGCACATGTACAGACATGGCATTTCTAAAATGGAGTTCTTTATTCACCAAAACTGAAATTCTTTTTACATTGATGACACCTGTAATTAATTGTGATGTATTTTTTACCACAGTCTACAAGAAAGGAATTTTGAAATATTTTTATATTTGCATTTTTATATCATACCACATATAATTATTCCTTTTAGAAAACTCTTGACTCGGGATTCTTTCAATCAATTAAAAATCTCTGTTTGAGATTTACGTTGTTATTGATATTGATATAGTTGACCAATGTTATTGAAATGGCTCTGCATAGTTTTCTGACATGATAATTTTTTATTTTCACAAAAAGAAATATATATCTATATAGATATATATTTCTTTTTAAATACCCTGTCCGGTGGCAAAAGCGCCTTGAGCTACCGAAACTGTGTTATCACCCCTGGTTGGCGGCTGATGAGGATATGGTATCGCACGTGCTTTCACATGGTGTATGAAGAAAAAAAATAGGTGACCAATGTTATTGAAATGGCTCTGCATAATTTTCTGACATGATATTTTTTTATTTTCACATCGCAGGTCCATAACACATTTATTAGTAACGTATATGTGTGTGTGTGTGTGTGTGTGTGTGTGTGTGTGTGTGTATGTGTGTGTTCGTTTATGTTGGAAAATATCCACTGTAAGTGGCCGGCCCCTGAAATTTGTTGAAAAGTTCACGTACCTCAACAGCAATATCTCATCTACTGAAAGGGATGTTAATATACACCTACAGAAGGCATGGAATGTTATCGATAGTTTTGAACATATGGAATTCTGATCTATCCGATAAGATAAAACGGGATTTCTGCGAAGCTGTGGCGGTATCAGTACTACCGTACGGATGCACCACAAGGACGCTAACTAAGCGCTTACAGATAAAGCTAGATGGGGACTACACAAGGAGGAGACGAGTTATCTTGCAAAAATTCCTGGAAGCAACACCCAATGAAACAACAGCTGTATAGCCACTTACCTCCCATCTCTAAAACCTCCAAAGTAAGACAAACAGGGCATGGAAGACACTGATGGAGAAGTAAGGACGAATTCATATGAGACATTCTTCAATGGACCCACACACATGGACGTGTCAGTCTGGTCGACGAGCAAGAACTTTTTTACATCAGTTCTGTGGGGACAGAGGATGTAGTTTGGAAGACCTGCCGGGAACGATTGATGATAGGGATGGATGGGGAGCAAGAGTGTCAGGGAAATCCGTGCTAGCGGTCCGACTTGAAGATGAGGAGATATTTTTATCATATTAATGTCCATAGAAATTTACAACTAACGGAGTGGAACAGAACGTATTACCGATGATCAAGATGAATATTACTCTTTCTTTCTTTCTTTCTTTCTTTTTTTCTTTCTTTCTTTTAGTTATTCCTACCTGCCTTCCTTTTCATTCACTCATTCATTTTTGTTTCTCTTTTGAAGTTTAATCGTAGTTAGCGAGTTCGAATTCCAGTTGTGCTATTACGTTCACTTTGAGACAAATACGCTTGGGAAAGGTATGAACCCCCTTATCCTCCCAGTTATGGGTTAAATAGCAACACTGCTGTTCTTCTAGAAGGGCGAATTTGCCATTAAATAGCCTACAAAGGTTGATATGCCATTAAAAACAAAGAAACCGAAACTGAAATTGAAGTTTAATTGGGCATTCAAGTAAACCACGGTTAGTGGTGATTCTCCCCTTGTTTTCACTGATAATGAACAAATCACACACACACACACACACACACACACAAACCAATCACACAAAGAAAAAAGACACGCAAGCACAGACACGAATAATTATACACACAGTGGCATACCAACTCATACATGCAGTTATTTTCAGTTACACATAACATAAAAAACATATCATCAAGCACTTATTCACAGAACCAATACAGACTGCGATTGGTAAACTGATATCTAAATTACGCTAAAGTAAAAAAAAAAAACACCACATTTTTCAGTTATATTCATTAAAATTACATGAAAATATCTTGAAATATTATTGATTGAATTTATTTAAATAAATTGCCATTAGCTTCAACCACGGTTTTCAGACAACTTCGGAAACTCCTGCAAGTCTTTCCGACGGTATCTTTTTTTATAAATGTTAAATACTGTCGTTATCTTCAGTTCATCTTTGGTGTTGCAAGGAATTTTGTTGGCCTCTAGCTCAACTGTGACTCATACCTAATAATCAAGAGGATTGTAATCTGGGGAGTTAGGCGTCCATGTGTTAGGAAGGCTGTTGCAGAAATTTTCTCTCAGTCAATGCTTGGTTCTCCTTCTTATTGTGACATTCCACCCCAGATTGATTGATTAATTAACGATTCTAAGGGATTAGAACGAATTTGTTAATTAAATGGACGAAAGGGTGGATTTGGAAATAAGTTTGTTTTCTTTTGTTAATACAGGGAATAAACAGAGAAAATTCATATATATATTTTCTCTCTTCTTCATATTTCATTTTCTATCCTATTTTATTTACTTTTTAAAAAAACTTTTGACCGATGTCCCGAGATTCGTTGAGTGGATCTTGTGATAAAAACAGTAATGAAATCTGTGTGGTCAAGATAGATAAAAAGTTCAAGCGAGAGATTGAGACAACATAAGTGTATTTCTCCTATTTCAAGTGTTTCTTGTCTGGCGAGAATCAGCGGAGTACTAAATCCAAATTTTAGTACCTCTTTAAACAAAACGTCGACCATATGTGCACAAAGTTGGCTAGCTTGGCGATTTACATATCATTATGCATGGGCGTGCCCATGGGTTGCTGAAACTCCGTCCCCAATTTATATAAGCAGGGTGCAGCGCCCATAGAGGAATAGAGATCAGATCAAAGAAGACGAGAGACGAGAGATCAAGAGAGACAGAGAAGGGGTCAGTGCAGAACCCATCCGAGAATAGCCCTAGAATTTCGGGCGAAGTCAAGATTAGTCCAGAACTGAGAGTTCGAAACAAAAGCCGAGACGAACAAATATTTTCATTAAGATAACCAAGAAACGATAGTCGCTTCCCTTGCACCTTCTGTTTAATCTGTCACATTTCCAAACGAACGAATTAGTTTCTCAATACCTTTTTCTTTCTTTTCGTTTTCTACACACTTCTGTAAATACGTATAAAGTTAGATAAAAACAATAGCTTTGAGAAAATTGTATTATACAAAAATCAAAGCGTTGTTTTCTTCTAGTGTATTTTTGTGAACCGCGACAGGAACAATTTCTTTCCAAACAGATATTTTACTTCGGCGTGGATTTCAGCCAAAATTAGATTGACTCCTATAGCGCAAAGGATCTGAGGTAGCTAAAAAACTGCCATTCGAATCAAAATACACAACGTGGCGAATGGTAACAGTTATCTCAGATTAACAAGCAGAGCCAAGAGATTGAATGTCAGTGAAAATTCCCAGGCTAAGCTAAACGTATCGGCCAGGGCTGGATTCGCAACGTCAGATTGTATCGCATAGCGTAGAGCCCTGTTGCCAGACGTATGGTCTTCCAGCAGCTACCTTCTCGATCCAGCCGCTAGTTGTCGACCTCAGTGTTGAGACTGGGGCCATAAGGAAAGATGAATAGACATGCCGTCACCATCGCAAGTAAATACCCTGAACACCATGATGTAGACTGAGTGTTTGGTTTTCATTAGTACAAATATGACTCTATCCACAGATGGATATCCAAACACTCTGAAGTTTTCGTATTAGGGATTCCAGCTAGAATGCCAATAGAGCAGCAAGCCATTTTGGAATTTCTGTTGGAGTTGTGTTATGGTGCTAGACAAAACCAGAAACAAGTAAAGCGCATAGGCGAAATTAATAGTTTAAAATGGTGACAATTTGCCCGTCGCACACTGTACATACGCGAACATACATACAAACATATATTGATACTTTTTTCTATTTAGTATTATGCATACACCAAATTACCGAGTTTTTTAATATCGGAAGGACAAGCAGAAATATGTATATACCAAAACCCTTCGCAATGAGAATAATGTAATAAAGCCAATTTTAAAGTAGAGTACAGCTGGTTTGAATTCAAAGTTTCCTTTCTTCTATATTGGTTGCCTAACCAAAGCCAAATAACCAAGTCTGTTCTATTTACTTAGAGCTGAGAGGGAGAATAGAGGGATCTTTGCCTTTCTCGAGAGCATTTGTACGCTAGCAGCTACGACCGGGCTTGAAACCTGGAGCATCGATTCTCTTTCTAATGACGATAACCGTTACGTTAATCGTGTCCAATAGAAAATATGACATTATAGTAGGCTAATGATAAGTACGGTTCTTATATACGAGGATCATTAAATAGGTTTCCAGAATATTTTTGCATGGGCACTTTTATTGATAGTACACACATGAAACTCTAGTTCCCTTCGAAGTAATCTCCTCCGGCTGCAATGCGCTTCTTGTATCGTTCCAGCATCTTCTCGAAGGCCCCATGAATGTCTTCTTGTGTGAGCGTGTCAATGACCTTTGTCACAGCCTCTTTCATCTCCTCAATTGTCTCATAACCACAGCCTCTGAGCTTACGGAATAAGCAAAAGTCACAGGGAGCAAGGTCTGGACTATAGAGAGGGTGAGGAACTGTCTTGATGCCCATCTTGGTTTAATAGTCTGGGACAAGGATGGAGTTGTGAACTGGTGCATTGTCCCGATTTGAAGAGTTCTCGCCTCTTCGGACGGAATCTCTTCGTGAACTCCCTTAAAACCTCAACATAGTAACCCTAACCCTAACCCTTTGGTCAATGAACTCTGGTGTATTGACTTCCTTACTCCTCCCACACCTCACATCATCCCCCACAGACTCCCTGCCTTCCATGAATCTCTTATGCCACTCAAAAACCGATGCTCGATTCATGCAAGATGGTCGAAAAGCAGTCTGAAGCATTCCATACATTTCTGTGGCATTTCCAAGTTTAAAACAGAATTTTATTGCATATCGTTCTTGTTAATTGTCCTCACGTCCAGATTGGATTTTTGAAATTCACCAGCTGTGACAATCAGGCTTTAGTAGGGTGTATTCCAATTGCTGCTGTAGTTGTTCATTTGAATCTGAAATCATGAAAATTGGTCAGTCATCTCATAAGATGTATAGCAATAACAGAGTGAATTCTCTAGATTCTACGACAATTTTAATGGCTTGTACAAAAAAGTCTGGAAACTTATTGAATTCACCACGTATATTTATGTAATTTTATTTAGGGTCACAAAGCTTTAATGCTGTAGGATTCGGTAATGAATAATGCCTAATAATATACGTTTTGAGAGTATAATTCTCTACTAAGAATAATAAAATGATAGTATCTTTTGTTTTAAGGAAAAACGTTTTTGGAAAACTATTCGTGTGGGTGATACTTCAGACAATACTGTGTAAAGGTTAAAATGACTGAATATATTATATACAGACAAATAATACATTAAGCAAACTATTTATTTTACATGAAGTGGCCAATTAAGAATGTGAAAATGAATCATTAGAAATTTTAAAAAAATGTGAATTTTTATATAAAAAAAATTTAAGGGGATATCTAAGGACGTTACAACAGACAATATGGTGTAAAGATTTAAATAACTGACTTTGTTATATTTAGACAAATAATATATTAAGCTAACTATTTGACTGTTTCACATGAAATGGTTAATTGTGGATCAGAAAAGGAATCATAAGAAAAAAAGAAAAGAAATGATAATTTTTAATAAAAGAAATTTTTAAGGGGATATTTATGGGCGATATTGTTTCAAATCGTAGAAGTTCGTGTTGTAATAGTTACCGTCGTAAGAAATGGACACGAGTTCGAATCTTGGACAAAACTGTCTGCATTTTACATAGTGCTAAAATACCTATCCAATTATCTTCCCTTCAAATATGGGTAAATAATAGGACAGACTAGGCTCTTCAACTTTGGTATGACAACCGGTCTAGGAGAAAGAAAACACTAAATTCAAACCCGTTAGAGTAAGCTTAAAACTTGACCTTATGTCGCATCCTGCACATGGCTAAGTAAATGTATACAACTTTCACAGGAAATTGATGACAATTAGTGATTGAATGCACCGATTTCCGCAAAATCAGCAAAGTTAAGCAGCGAGGACCCTATTCACAACATAGATGGGAGACCACTTTGCATCACTGTAAACAACCAATGGTGTGAGTGTTGGAAGAAAGGAAAATTTATCAAATACTAAAAAATAAGGAGGAAGTCACCGTGACGTAATGGCTAAAATGCTGGACAGTATCATCAAAGTAAACGAATTTTAACTCCATACACGCTATTACGTTCGGATTAATGCTATTTGGAAAGGCATGAACCTCCTTTTCCCTTCAGCTATGGATTAAATAGTATCACTGCTGTTCTTCTTCAAGGATGGGTTTAGCATTAAATATCCTTTGAAGGTTAATATGTTATTAAACGAAGAAACCAAACTATTTAAGAAAAACACTTGCTTTTGAGTCAAGTTTATAACGTGTTATCGAGGTTAAACGGTGATAAGTATGTTCAACACTTATATGGATGACCACTTAGTGATCGATTGGATGATTTTAAGAGTATTTCAACCTGTCTAGGGTTATTTTATGCCAAGATGTAAAGCAATCACGTTCATTGTTCGTTCATAATTACATTTTTGTGTAGTTATTTCTTTAGAAATTATTTTCATCACGGTCTTATCGAATACAAATACTCCTTGAACAGACGTATTTCACCGACAGATGGGGCCCTAATAGGTACTATTACTCCAGGACAGTGTGTATCTGAGAATAATGGCAATGAAGAGGTCCTTCACATTCCGCAGATCTAAAACTGAAGCTTCTGATTTGACGCCGTTTAGTGCCATACCCACTGATTGTCTCTCTATTGCGTATTTTAAGCTCTGCGGGATAGGGTGTTTGTAAGAAAAGGTACAGCAAGTAATCAGAGGCCTGTGTTAGTAAATAACAACTTGGTCAATTGTCACACACTTAAACAGCAATGCCAATTTTGTTTATAATTTGGCAGAGTTTCGCTGTGGGAATTGAAGAACGCATAGAAAAATTAATTACAAGTTCCAATTTCCTTTTTTTTTAATCGTCCAGAAACCGAATTAGGATGATAACGATGGAAATTACAGATTTTAAGTAGACAGTTGCAATTAGAGAATAAATAAATTTTCAAGAGTAAAATGCAGTAATTGTTTGGTTGGCTTAGAACAGACTTGGTTTTGTTTTTCTTTTAAAGCGTTCTCCAAACGGGAATCAATCGACAATTATTCTCACCTTTCTCGAGTTGAAGATAATTAGTTGGAAGAATGACTTTAATCTTGATTAGATAAATTTTTGTTGCATTCAAAGGCTGTGTGAAAAATTAAATGTACCCCGTGTGGACATACGTGATAAAAATTTTACTAGATTGATAACCAACGTAATTTGGTGATATTCGGGGCGGTTTAAGTTTCGATGTTCCTAACTTGTCTCCTAAAATTGATTTTGTTGAGTGGCTGGTTGGTTGGTTTTACGGCATGTCAACCCTTGTTAGATCATTTAATGCCGAACTCAGTCTTTTTTCAAGCAATTAAAATGCTGCCAAGTAAATAATAATAAATATGATACAAAGACTCGAGGACTACCTTAAAAAGAGTAAAAAAACAAAACAAATTACGGCGGTGACAGCATAAGAAGAAACAGACCAACAAAAAGAAAACTCGGAAATATGAAGCAATGGGAAGAAAAAAAAAAACTGTATGGATATCTTAAGCAACAAACTGACGAAATCTGACATGAGAACATTTGTGCATGACTACGAAAGGAAAAACTTAAGAGAGAACCTGAATCTCTTATAGCAACACAAAACAACGTTATCATATCATATTTACCAACCCCTCCGCTCGGGCAGGATATGACACGAGGTCAATTTTTTTTTTACCAGAGTTTAACAGGTTTGAATTCAGAGTTTTCCTTCTCATAGACTAGTTACCTCACCAAGGCTGAAGAACCTAGTCTTCCCTACTATTTACTCATAGCTGGAGGGAGAATAATTGGATTAATACCTTTCCCAAGGGTATTAGTGCTATGTGAAGGGCAATCGGTCTCGTCCAGGATTTGAACTTGCGTCGCCGTGTCCATTTCCTGCGACGATAACCATTACACCACGGGCACCTCCAAAAGGAGGTTATAAAGACCAATTATATCAAAGCGAAAGTTAATTATTCACAACAGAATTACAAGTGTAGGTTGTATGATGATAGAGATGAAACAATTAATCACATAACAAGCGAAGGCAACAAACTAGCACAAAAGAGTACAAAACGAGACATAATTGGGTAGAACACATGCTCCACTGGGAATTGTGCAAGAAACTGTGGTTTGACTATACTACCAAATGGTATATGCATAAATCAGAATTCCCTTCGGAGAATACGACGCATAAAATTCTTTGGGATTTTAGGATATTAACAGATCACCTAAATCCGGCCAGAAGACCACACCTTGTGCTAACTAAAAAAAGAAAAAAGTGGACTTGTCGTCTAGAAGATATCAACGGACCATAGAAAAAAATAGAAGAAATCGAAATGAGCAACAAATACTTAGATCTTACCAGAGAAGTAAAAATGCTATGGAAAATATAAGTGACGGTGGTACCAATTGTAATTGTTGCACTTGGAGCGCTCCCCAAAGGTTTGGAAAGGAGGCTAGAAGAGTCAGTAGAATCGAGACCATCCAGACGACAGCATTGTTGAGATCGACCAGAATACTGAGAAGTGTCCTGGAGACCCGAGGAGAATTACTGTCACCGTAAAAGCCTACCAGCTGGTGTAAAAAAATCGGAAGAAGTAAAATAATCAAGTAACAAGTCTCATTATTATTATTATTATTATTATTTGTTCTCTTTTGAGAGTTTTTCTCACCGGCGTTCGCTGATGGTTTCTCACTGGAGTTTGAGTGACAACAAGTCTCCTCAAGTTTCCAGGACGCTTCTCAGTATTCTGGCCGATTTCAATAACGCTGTGGTATGGACAGTCCCCAACCGTCCCGTTATTTCCAAATCTTCCAGTCCTTGTCCCAATCCTTTGAAGACATACCAAGAGCACCATTTACAATTGGTATAAACCTCACTTTCATGTTCCACAGCTTTTTCAATTCCCTAGCAAGGTCGAGGTACTTATACCTCTTTTCACATTCTTTAAATTTCACTCTGTGTTCCGTCGGGGCAGCAAAGTCCACAGTTCTGCAAGTTCTCTCTTTTTTTTATCATTATAAGATCTGCTCGTCTGGCCGAGATGTGGTGATCCGTTTTCATCACAAACCCCCAGAGGAGTTCGTGCGTCTCTTTCTCTAGGACAGATTCTGGGTTATGCATTTACCATTTGTTCGTATGGTCAACTTCAACTTCTGGCACAATTCCCAGTGGATCATCTTGCCCACCTAGTCATGCCTAGTCTTATAGTCCTTTTGTGCTAATTTGCTGCATTCGCTTATTATGTGATTGATCATTTCGTCTCTTTAACCACATAACCTATATCTGCTGCGCCTTATTTTTTCTCGATTTGATATGGTTAGTCCTTATGGCGTTGTTTTGTACTGCTATTAGAAGAGATCAGTTTCTCTTGCGGTTTCCTTTTCTTAGCCACGTCCACGTTTTCTTGTGTGAGATGTCGCTTATTAGTCGCTTAAAACGTCAAAAGAGTTGTTTTACTTCTCACTTTTGTTTTCTAGATATTATTGCTCAGCTGGTCCTCGTGTCGTTAGTATTGTTTCTGGTGGTTGTAACCAGTCTTCCTCCGCACTTTTCTAAGTAGTATTCGAGTCGTTTTATCGATGTGTCCACGCTGTTTTCAATGCTGGCAAGTCCTTTTCTTCCCTCTCTTCTCGACATATATGGTCTGTCTTCTCTGGGATGCAATGCCTTATGCATGGTCATTAGTTTTCTTGTTCTCAAGTCCATATATTTAAGTTCTTCTCTGGTCCACTTCAAGAATGGTCTCGAGTATCTTACCAGGGGGCGGAGAGCCCAGGTATTTACCCCTTTGACAAGGTTCCTGCCATAGAGTTTTGTCTCAAACAATATTCTGTCTCTTCTGAAATTCACTTAAAAAATCTTTTTCTTGCATTTTCTGTTGTTTGATGGTGTCAGCTTCAAATATCCCCAAGTATTTGTATGTTTCCTTTTCTCCGAGCATTCTGTTTACTTGATTTGGTAGTTCGACTTCTTCTTCCATGTGTCGTTGCCACTTTTCATTACTAGCATAGCGCACTTTTCTATGCCAAATTCCATCCCTATATCTTGACTTTATATTCTCACAGTTTGTATTAGGCTTTCCAATTCTTTTTCGTTTTTAGCAAAAAAATTGATGTCTACCATACATACGGCAGACCATACATCAAGTGGTTGATCTTTTCCTGCGATTTACTGAATTTGTATCTGGATGAGCATTTCCTAAAGATGTGGTTGAGTGGCATCAAGGCTATCACAAATAGTAATGGTGATAGTGCATGTTCCTGGAATGTGTCTCTTTTGATCTTTACCTCTAGTAAACTTTGTCCTCCTGATGTCAATTTCACTCTCCAGGTTTGCATGATCTTCTCGATAAACTGCGTGATTTGGTCGGGTATTTTATACATTTTGAGACAATGTAGTATCCAGCTTTCGAGGACCATATCGTAAGCTTTTTTACAGTCGATCCAGGTCATAGCTAGATTTTCCCGTCTCGTTTTACTTTCGTTGAGGATGAGTCGATCTATACATAGTAGTTCCTCTGTGCCACTGGTTCTCTTGTGGCATCCTTTCTGTTCGTCGGGGAAGATTCTGCTGCTTATCAATGAGTTGTAGATTAGTATTTTCCACATCATCGGTAGGCACGTTATGGGTCTATAGTTGGTTGGGTTAGTTCTTTGAGGGGGACTTTTTGGATTAGAGTGATCTTCCCTTTGGTCATCTATTCGGGTATCTCAGTTTTCTGTAAACAGATATTCATTTCAGTAGTAAGTCTGTTGTGTATGGTGTTGAATTTTTTAAACCAAAATCCGTGTTTCCATCAAGGCCAGAGGTTTTCTAGTTTGCTATCTTTTTAAGTGTTGTCTTGAGCCCGTCGGGTGTATGGTTGCCTTTGGGCCTTTTTCGAGCATTTGCAACTCGGTTTCCATTCGACGTTTTTGTTATGATCTTTCCGTTCCCTTATTTTGCTCCAAAATCTTCTTGCCTCTCTCGCATCCGGTTGTTGATATAGGTTCGCCCATTCTCCCCCTAATTGTGGGTAGAATTTTTGTTGTTGTTTTGGAACGTCCTCCATTGTCTATATTGTTTGGTCCTGTCTCAGTATCTTTTTAGTCTCCCTTCTTTCGCTAGTATTTTTGGGGGATCTCAAGCTTTTCTTTTTTGAGTTCTAGTTGACGTGCTTTTTCAGTTTCGTCCGAAATTTTCTTAATGTTCCGTTTTAGTATTCTTGCTTGTTGTCGTAGTCTTTTTATCTGCGATTCAAATCTTTGTTCCCATCCGGGGTTTTGATTTTCTGTCTGTGGTTTTCAAGAGGACTCCGATTTTTTCACAGATTAATTTTGCTCCTGTGTATATTAAATTGTTTAACTCCGTGATGTCGTTTGTCAGGATATTTGTCAATGATAAGTCGTTCACTTTCTCGGTTTCAGACTTGGTTTCTGCGAGAAGGCAATGTGGTTTTCTTTTCAGACATGATTCTTCTTATGGTATCTATATTAGTTTTTTTCCTCTTGGGTCAGTGTTTGCGTTTGTGTGTTTGCGACGCATGAGTCATTATCATGTAGTGTTTGGTTTGGAGTCTCTGGCTTTCCTGTATTTATTGTCTCGGTTACTGTAGATGTGTTTGCCTATATATTTGTTCTAGTATTTCAGGGTCAGAAAACCAACCATTCTTTGTTATTATCCTAACCTGGTCAGCGATCCTTTGGTTTGTTGCCTTAAATCTGCCGAATTTTGTGCAGATTTCTGTTATTCTTTTTCTATACCCTTTTTTGACAGGGTTGCTACTAAAATATCAGTAGTGTTATCTTCCCTAGTCCATTTTCTACCCTGTGGTTTCTGGTGTGAGTGGTCGATTTGGTCATCGTTTGTGTACCAGAAAGAAGAATTATTTGTGTATCTGGAAAAAGCACAACTAACATTCGCAGGATACCTATCAGGTCCCCCATGTTGGCTATCAAATGAGCACCTGCTGATCATGACACCCAAACCTGTCGTCTGCGCATCAAGTTTCGATTTGACATTTTTCATGAGCGGTATATTGTGGCTATATCAGACACAGGGGTTGATTATTATCTGCGCACCCGACATAGATGTGACCGAGAACAGTTACTGTGACTGTTCATGAACAGCGGGTCACAAAAAAAGTTTATGGATAAATTCTTAAGTTTTAACTTAGGTAAAGTCCGTTAATCTGCTATTTTATAGCATACCTCGCAAAATAAGTACCTGGGCTACTTTCAGGTGTTCCTGTATCACCTTTTTGGTTTTATATTTAGTTCCCTATTTTAAGACTTTGTTTCCACTAATGCTGGTCCTTTCATAGTAAAGAGTAGGCTCCTTATGTCTTTCTGGTTTCATTGAGGACGGTAATTATTCTTGATTAACGTTTTTAGACTGCATCAGGTACATATATTTTCATCGGTCGAGGGAAGTCATACTTAAGCCATGTAGAATTTAGCGCGGAAAATTTAAACAAATCTATTTTATGATTTCTAAATAGTTTAGCTGAAAATAATTCTGGAAAAATAAAATGCCTTCATTTAAATTATAATTATTCCCCAAAAGATTTCAGGAGTACCGAAATCGAATATATTTTTTTAAATCAAAGACAAATTTTATCCACCCGACTTTCTCTTAGAAAAACTCACAGCGTTTATTTTTCTCCAGCTATTCGATACCGATTCCTGGCTTTTTTATATTATAAGAAATAGAGATCATGTTACATTCTATGATATTCGATTCTAAAGTCATTCCCATCCTTTTTCCCATCCTCTCTACATTATTATTATCATTATTATTATTATTATTATTATTATTATTATTATTATTCTAAGTAACAGTTCCAATTTAATAATAATAACCACCCACGTATATATATATATATATATATATATATATATGTTTTTCTTTTTGATGTTTGGAAAGTTATTACGAGTTACCAAAAGAGATATAAAAGTAAATGTAAGCTGCATTTATTTAAGTTTTACCTTGAAAAATCAAACTTATTTCATTTTTAACGACGGTAGGTCAACGGGAAGAAAAGTTTTCGATTCAACCTTTAAAGAAATCTAGGATTGAAGAAAATTCTTGATAGACCGTTTTCAGTTTCTTCTTTCAGAATGTTTTTCCACTTATGAAATGTTCTGGTGATCGAAACAAATGAAAAACTATTGATGTAGAGTATTGAGGATATGGAAGAACTTCTTTTAGTAACAAAGTTATGTTTTCTTGGATTTAATGATGATATCAAAACAGATTTAACTTATAATTGTTTCTATATCCTATTTTGGTAAAATGTAATTACTTTCTGAGCACCCATACATACATATATACATACATACATATCTATCTATCTATTGCAGGGGTGTCCTCGTGGTGTAATGGTTAAAGCGATGGACTGCGGAATCGTAGTAAGCGAGTTCGTATTCCAGTCGCGCTATTATGTTCTCTTTGGGCAATTACCCTTGGGAAAGGTATTAACCCCCAGCTATGGGTTAAATAGTACCACTGTTCTTCCAGGAGAATGGCTGAGGCATAAAATAACCTACGAAGGTTGATATGCCATTAAACAAAGAAAGCAAACCAAACCTATCTATCGCTGTTTCTCTTAGGAGTGGCTCGTCAAAAGGTACCGTTGAACTGCTACGCCTTCTACTGCCAGGATTAAGCAACAATAAGAGATATATTCGTATCTTTAACTGAATATATATATATATATATATATATACTTTGTTTCATTGTGTTTGTTACATAGTATTGATATAGTTTTTATATATTTTCTGAAGTAGCAACCCCATGAATTAATGCTACAAGACACCTCTGGTTCCTTATAACGTATATCAAAGTCACATTGAGATTTGTCAAAATCAGGAATTCCATTGCTAACACTTTTCATCTCTCTAAATGTAAATCATATTCGTAGGTATTAAGTGGTTTGTCGCAACACGTATTCTTCTGGACAAAATAACACGATCTTAAGCCATAATTCAGTCATATAGTCACGTTAAGCACGCGTAAGACGACACCAGCATTTGCTAAAATAAAAGCCGAAAATTGTCCAAAAGTTCAGTGAAAAAGGGAACAAAATCAGGTAAATATGACCACAAAAAGATGATTAATCTTGGTTCCCTGGTTGGAACTGACAAATTGGTGCCAGATTTCTGTTAATTCTGGCGAGCATTTTTCTGACAGATGTAGGAACGGATGTTTTGGACAATGGAAAAGAAAGAAAGTTAAAGAGGAACCATCAGGGAAACAACAACTACAAAAAAAAAAAAATCAGATTTTCTGATAAACTAATCCAAACATTCTCATGATCACTAATCAATTACAGTCGAGAAAGGAATATATATATATATATATATATATATATATATATATATATATATATATATATATATACATGTATATATATATATATATACATGTATATATATATATATATACATGTATATATATATATATATACATGTATATATATATATATATACATGTATATATATATATATATATACATGTATATATATATATACATGTATATATATATATATAAATGAAAATAATAATATTAGTCATAATAGCTTTCATCTTTGTTTAAGGTCCCTTCTGATGAGAAAAAAATTATGGTTGCTTCCTTACACACAAAATTAAAGTTAGATATATAGATGAACAGAGCAAGATAGACAAATAAACAGACTAACAGATCGATGAACAGATTAGTGTTTTTTGTTTTAAGGCATATCAACCTTTGTGGTTTACTTAATACCAAAGCCATCCTTATAGAAATACTATTTAACCCATAGCTGGTGGGATAAGAGGGGTTCATACCTTTACGAAGGGTATTTGTCCGAAAATGAATGTCATAGCATGACAGGTGGTCGAACTCGATTACAGCAACTTTAAAGTCCACCTTGTTATCCATTACGCCACGGGTACTTCCTCATAAACTGACGAATGATGTATAGATAAACAGATTGAAAACTTTTGTTAGGTTATTTGATTTGATGACATATCTACTCTTGATTTCATCAATGGTCCGTAAGACCAGGGTTCATTCTTATGTCAAGTCATACCAAAGACTCAAAAATGGTACTTGATGTCTCCTTGCTTAGCACTCAGTATTATAAAGTATGAATCAATGGTAAGTGGAGCAATCCAGAGAAAGGAGTAACACTTTTCTCTACACCTCACTGTAGTAGCTATTGAAAAGGGAAACTTTGGGTTGCCCTCGACAATGGTCGACTAACTTTATGTAAGACTTGGTATTTTACTGCTCAACCATTTTGTTGAGATACGTCAGCTCAGGAATTCTAACACATTAGTGTTAGCTTTCATATATATATATATATATATATATATATATATATATATATATATATATATATATATATATATAAAATTTGTAAGTGAATACTTTATAAGCAACTTCATTTTTGAACGAGTTAAAACTCATTTGTTTGCCCACAGATAATTTTTATCGAGTATTACTATTTAACATACGTAATTATATTTATCAGGTATCTAATTTAATATTAATCATTTGTTTGTTCACAGTTAAATGGTTTCATGTATTGCTATCTAATACTAATAATTCTATTTCATATTAGTCAATTGTTTACAAGTAGTTACATGGTTTCAAGCACTGGTATTTAACAATAACATTTTGTAAATATTTGTTTGCAAACATTTAAATCGTTTCAAGTATTATTATTTCATATAAGTAATAATCTTTATCATCTATTCCTATCTACTACGAACAACTTGTATTGTTTCAGAAAACTAATAATGATATATTTTCGTAAAGAACTGAACAGTTATATTTGAACCATAGATTAGACCCTAACAAGTACCGTTACACTGGACCAGAGTGGACTTAGGAGTAATAGTAATGAAGGGGTCGTCCATATTCCCCAAATTCAGATACAGTTTAATGTCAAACCCAATACACTAAATAGTTTCAAGTATTGCTATCAAATGGTATTGATTCTTTTCAACGTAATATATTCGTCGGAACACAGTTAAATGGTTTCAAGTATTGCAATTTAACAATAATAATTCTAAATAATTCTTTTTAGTATTAATAATTTGTTTGCACATATTTAAATGTTTTGAAGTATCATAAATGATTGAATTGTTATATTTGACCCATAGTTAGGACTCTATCAGATACTACCGTTCTGGGTTAGAGTGGACCAGTGAATAATGGAAATAAAAGGGGTATTCCACGTTTCACAAAGCTCCTGGACTTGAGCCTTACCATCAGGTCCAGTTAAGTGTCATAAACGGGACACACGTTGTGTGGGGATCTTACCCTTCAGTAGAGGTGCAATCGACCTATTCTACCGTCCCAATCAACAGGGCGAATAAACAGACTCAGAATACATCTATCTATCTATTTATCTATCTATCTGAGTATATTGAGACAGCCTATATATATATATATATATATATATATATATATATATATATATATATTGAGTGTCTCAATATCGATGCAACGCATTAATATGATAAGGATTTCATTACTGAGTCAAGCTAAATCTGGAACATGTCCCGTAAAAATACAACCATTGATCTTGAGACATGAAATCAACTCTTTTTAAATTGTTATTATACCAGCTTCCAGGACATGCAATCTTTTTCTAGTTTCTTCTCTCAGTAAGAAACGATAACCATATTAATGGGTTGCATCTTTTTTTAAATAGTTTCAAATGATTTTCTCTCCAAATAAGTGACAAAATATTTCTTCTCTCTTGTCCAAGGCATTTTGATCAAGGATTAGGAGTTGTTATAGTATACTGTTTTAAAATCTGAAACAAAAGAGAGCACAACATTATTATTAGTAGAGTTATTAGCAGTCACATGGGTCCAGTGTATATTGAGACACCACACACACACACACACACACACACACACACACATATATATATATATATATATATATATTGATATTGATATAATAGAATGACTCATCTTCCCCATACCCCACCAAATTTAAGTACACACAAATAACTCTGCGTAGGACTTTAAGTGAAAGACATCAGCGTAGAACTCACGTGATCGATCATTGGTTGGACTTAATTCTACCAATGTGAGGAGAGTAATATTATTACCAATCAACTTGTTATATTTGTACTCCCGTACAAATAATCCTGCCTTTTTGTTATACCAACCTAATGTGGTGTCTATTCTTACCACACGAAATAGCCAGTTATTGTATATCCTTTACAATATATATATATATATATATATATATATATATATATATATATATATCTTTTATATAAAAATAAGAATAAAAATTCATTTCCTCGGTGTCATTATAAATTTATTTCTGGTCGTGATGATCATCATCAGATGTAGAAGGAAAGAACTTTTTTTTATATTTGGATGTTCTTACATTGTTTCCAGCGAGAATGGGATTTGAAAAATAAAAGTTTTTTTAATCAAAATATTTTTTGAATTAGAATATTTTTTGAAATATATTTTATTATATTTCCTAATTAAGAAAAAGTATTTAACGGTGAAGATATATCTATTTTCATTTTTCATCTATAAATGTTTATAAAATCCAATAAAAAAATCACAAAACAACCGTTACCCCTAATTTGAATACTACTGAAAATTTAAAACCTAATTCCGGAAAAATTAAATTGTGGTAAGCATCTTGTTTAATTTTAAAGATAAAATCTGCATTCATTTTCCGTTTAAACTTATATTTTATCAATATCAAATATTTCTCAATATCAGGAATTGATAATTCAATGCTGATATTAATTTAGAAAAACTAATCCTTACTATTAAAATTATCGTATTTTTAATTCCAAATTAATCATACGTCGATAGCTGTTAACCTTAAAACACTTTAATTGGATACTTCTACCCCTTGGATTTCCTCCTTGGATTACATATATATATAAAGAGAGAGAGAGAGAGAGAGAGAGAGAGAGAGAGAAAGAGTGATAGAAAGATAATTACATTAACCAGAAGTCTTAACCGACAATTTACTCGAATAAGATATTCTAAGACACAAACCTGGAATTAAAAAAGATCACACCCAATCAAAATAATCTTTATCTATTTACCAACCCCTCCGCTCGGGCAGGATATGACACAAGGTCAATTTTTTAAGTGGATTTTCCCTGGTTTGAATTCAGAGTTTTCCTTCTCCTAGACTAGTTTCCTCACCAATCAAAATAATCTTTACTTCAAAAACAACATCTGAAACATGGCTTAACCATTCCATTGTGGACTGGTGCATTGTCCTGGTGGAAATGCCACCGACCCGATTTGAAGAGTGCTAGCCTCTTCCGATAGAATCTCTTCCGGAACTCCCTTAAACCTCAACATAGTAACCCTAACCCTAACCCTTTGACCAATCAATTCTGATGTTTTAACTTCCTTACTCCTTCCACACCTCTCATCATCCCTCACAAACTCCCTGCCTTCCTTGAATCTTTTATGTCACTCAAAAAAAGCAGTCTGAAGCATTCCACACGTTTCTGTGGCATTTTTTTTTTATTGCATATCGTTCTTCTAAAGTATCCTGACGTCCAGATTGCATTTTTGAAATTCACCAGCTGTGACAATCAGGCTTTAGTAGGGTGTATTCCAATTGCTGCTGTAGGTGTTCATTTAGACCAGAAATCATAAAAATTGGTCAGTCATCTCATAAGATGTATAGCAATAATATAGGGAATTTTCAAGAGTCTACGACAATTTTAAATGCCTGTACAAAAAAGTCTGATTGCATCACACACACACACACACACACACATATATATATATATATTGCCATATTAATGAATAAAGAATACTCAATATCAATGATACAATATATATAAGTTAGATTTGCGTAGATATTAAATCAGTAATCCTTTAGCTTAGTAACTGTCAGTTTCTCCCCTATGCTATCAGTGCATAAGCGATAAACTGACAGTTACCAAGCCCCGTTGACTATATCTACACAGCCCTCACTTATATATATATATATATATATATATATATATATATATATATATATATATAACTATGCGTTTGATATTAAAGCTGTTCTGGCTGTTACATGAGTTATTACATAGCCTTTGTTGCTTTGGGCTTATAACTTTCTCTGTCTTGTAATTTCGTTCGATATATGTTTTTTCTGTACCTTCTTTTACTGGTTTTCATCGTAATGATCTTTTTCCCCATCATTATTAGTGTTTGTCCCAATTTGGAGGAAAAAGATATTCCTTCTTTGTGACCTTGAATTCCTCTTTTCAGTTGACCTCATGCTCTACTTAGCTAAGCTAAGTAAACATTATTATTTAATTACTGTTTATCGACCATAAAATCCATTGAAAACCGGACTTTTCAGCGAAAGCGAATTTCTGCAGCGAATTAAGCATCTCTCCTAATTAATAACTTAATTAAACGTCATTCTCAGACGCAGAAAAAAGATTTTCGAGTTAATTAACGACCAACTTAGAAACGATTCATTTAAAACGTCTCACTATTAAAAACTATTCCTTTTTTTTCTATTTTTTTTCCTTAATATTTCAATTTGGCAAAATTTCATTTTTCGTACGGCATTTTTTAGACAAATTTTGATAGGTTAAGAAGATGATGACTTTATGCAAAATTCCGAAGGAAGAGAATTTGACAGCACCATTGCGATGGTATCTGAAGAGTCTAGGTTGGCATGTCGACAAACGAAGTAATTGAACAAAAATGGAATCAGTGACCCGAGTTCAAATTCTGGACGAGGCTATTTGGGTTTCACTTCGCGTTTGAGGAAGGCATGAATCCATTTACTCTTGCAGTTATGGGTAAAATTGTTGAGGCTTTTTAGACCTACCATGACAATCAGTCAAGGAGAAGAAAAATTCAAAATTCACACTAAATATACACTACTTAAAGATTGATCTTGTATTTTTGGTTTGGTTGGGTTTATGGCATAACAACAATTGTAGGTTATTTAATGCCGAATCTATTTTACACAATAAACAGTTCTATTTCAGACAATTCAATTTAGCATAAGTACACTGTTTAATCGTCAAAAACATTTCTATTTCAAGTTATTTGGTTTATTCAAACAGTTCTATTTCAAACGATTCAGTTTAGTATAAGTATAGTTTTTTGTTTACACACAGTTAAATGTCAAAGCAATTCCATTTCAATCAATTCAGCTTAGCATAAGTACGCAGTTTAAATGCCAAAACAGACCTATTTCAAGCAATTCAGTTTAACATAGGTTCCCAGTTAATTTCTATTTGACCCATAGATCGGACCATATCAGGTGTTACCACTCCAGGCCACAGTGGACCTGGGATCGATGATAATGAACGGGTATTATGCATTCCCCAAAGCTCCAGCATTACTGGAACCTCACCATCAGATTGTTTAGTGTAATGTCCAGGACAATCGTTGGTGGAGTCTTACTCTTCTGCAGAGAAGCAGTCGGTGTTGTGTTACAATATCCTTGTAGTAGTAAGGGTTAAGTAATAGGGTATTGGCTATTGGCCTAGCGGTTAGAGTGTTCGCCAATGGCCCGGGAGACCTGGGTTCAATCCAGGTCGAGTCATACCAAAGACTCAAAAAATGGTACTTGATGCCTCCTTGCTTAACACTCAGTATTATAAGGTACGGGTTAAGGGTAAAGTGGAGCAATCCAGGGAAAGGAGTAGCGTCCTCCCCTACACCTTGGTGTAGTAAGCTATCGAAAAGTGAGCCTTTGGGTCACCCTCGACTCTTGTCGCCAACTTTACTTTTTAATAGGGTATTTCGATTTTTAAACCACAACTAATTCTACGCGGAGAAAGATGCTAATTAATATAAAGAATAAGTATAGAAAATTATTTTCTTTAAAATTTTACTGATTTTTGCGCAAATGAATTTAAATAGCAACATAATCGAATATTTTGAATTTCGCCCGGTGTTAACCGAAAATATAAGAAAGTTAGATTAAACCCAGGTTTTGAAGGAAAAATGCCAAAAATAAGCTTGAGTTGGTACATACACAAAAATATACTCTTGCCTTTGAAGTTTAAAGACTTTACAGACAAATCTGGTTATATAAAGATAATACACTAAGCTTAGATTTAGCGCAAGGTATGGAGCATTTTGTAGGGGATCGAACTCACTAATAAATATTCCGCTTACCAAGCTCACTTAGCATTCTATCACATAAGCCGCCATTTTCATACTAACCTTTTCTTATACTGGCGAACAGATTTAGGGTTGTTATTTAGTAAGCTTTGTTTGATAAAACTTCTCATCTTAGAACTGAAAAAGTCACTACTACTTAAGTTCGGAGGAGCAGGATATGGACACGGCGACACGAGTTCAAATCCTGGACGAGACTGATTGCATTTCACATAGCACTAATACCCTTGGGAAAGGTATGAATCCAAATATTCTCCCTCCAGCTATGGGTAAATAGTAGGACAGACTAGGTTCTTCAGCCTTGGTGAGGCGACTAGTCTAGGAGAAGGAAAACTCTGAATTCAAACCTGTTAAACTCCGCTTAAAAATTGACCTTGTGTCATATCCTGCCCGAGCGAAGGGGTTGGTAAATAGGACTACTTAAGTTCGGTGATCTCATGATAACCAGTTTACGAAACGTTCCTTCCCCCTAAACTGGGGCTGCAGAATACACCGTCTGCTTCTCTGCATAGAAGTAAAACCCTACAACGAGTGTCTTTGATATGACACTAAGCAATCTGATGGTGAAGCCCCAGTAATGATGGAGCTTTGGGGAATGCAGAGTGCTCCTTTATTGCAATCCCTACCAGGACTATTCTGGCCCGGAGTGGCAGCACCTGATAACATCCTCTCTATGGGTAAAATAGAACTAAACTGTGAAACTATGCTAAACAGAATTGCTTGAAATAGGACTGTTTTGACATTTAAACTGCGTACTTATGTTAAACTAAATTGTTTGAAATGGAACTGTTTTTGTATCCTAAACTGAATTATTTCAAATAGAACTATTTTTGACATTGAAACTGTACTTAGGCTCAACTGAATTGTTTGAAATAGAACTGTTTTGACATTTAACTGAGTGTAAACAAAAAATACTATACTTATACTAAATTGGATTGTTTGAAATAGAACTGTTTACATATTTTGAAATGGATTTGGCATTAATAACCTACAATGGTTGATCTGTCATCAAACCAAACCAAACCAAACCAAACCTAAACCGCCGTTCAAAGCCACAAACCAGGCTTTGGCTAAAACAGCAGTCGAATTTCGTCACTAAAAAGTCGAGCAGGCAAAATCTAGATTGTTTGTTGTTGGTTGGATTTTATGGTATATCACTATTGTTGCTTATTCAATACCAACACTTTTCATAAACATATATTAAATATATATGATTTGTAAACACAATTCGTTGATGAAATTTTTAAACGAACCTGAGCTTTTTTAAAATTTGCATACAGTTTTTATGGTTTCAAGTATTTCTATCAAATACATATAATTTATTTAATATTAATAATTTGTTTGCACATACTTAAATGGTTTCAAGTATTCCTATGCAAGAGTAACAATTTAACATCAGACATTTGTTTGCACACATTTAAATAGATGTAGGTGATATATAAGAGATTAGTTTATCGTTAATTTCGTTTTTAAATAAGTTAGAACGGATTTGTTTGCGCACTAGTATTGCTATTATTTCTACACAGTCAAATAGTTTCAATTATTGCTATCTAACACTAATAATTATATTCAATATTAATCATTTGTTTGCAGACATTGAAGTGGTTTCAAGTATTGCAATTGAACACTAATTATTCTATTCAACACTATTCATTCCTTCATTTACATAGTCATGTAAGTGCAAGTATTGCTATATAATACCAATAATTCAATTTATGCACTGTTAAATAGTTACAAGCATTACTATTAAATACCAATGATTCTAGTCAACGTTAATCATTTGTTAGCACACAGTTAAATTGTTCATGCTATTGCTATGTAGCACTGACAATTCAATTAAACACCAGTCATTTGTTTACTTACAGTTAAATGATCAAACAGTTCTGGGAGTGTCCTCGTAGTGTAATGGTTAAAGCGATAGACTGTGGAATCGTAGTATGCAAGTTCGTACTCCAGTCGCCCTATTACGTTCACTTTCTGGCAAATACCCTTGAGAAAGGTATGAACCCCTTTATCCTCCCAGCTATGAGTTAAATAGCACCACTACTGTTCTTCTAGGAGAATAGCTTTGGCATTAAATAACCTACAAAGGTTGATATGCCATTAAACAAAGAAACCAAATCAGACAGTTCTATTTCAAACAATTCAATTTAGCATGAATCATTCTTTAACACTTAATTTAAATGTCAAAACAGTTATGTTTGACCCATAGATAGGACCCAATCAGGTGCTACCACTCCGGGTTTAGAGTGGACCTGGGAGTGATTGCAATGAAGGGGTACTGTGCATTCCCCAAAGCTCTAGCATTATTGGGGCCTCACCATCAGATTGTTTAGTGTCATATCCAGAACACTCACTGGGTGGGGTCTTACCCCTCTACTGAGAAGCAGTTGGTGTATTCTACAGCCCCAGCCGACTGGGCTACCACGACAATCGTCGGGGGAAGTCTTACTCCTCTGCAGAGGTGCATTCGGGTGTATTCTACAGTCCTAGCCGAATGGGCTAGCAATATTAAAAGTAACCACAATTACGGTGGAAGTGCCAATCGTGTAATGGTAATCGTCGTTGGAAAAAAGGCATGGTGACCCGAATTCAAACCCTGAACGAGGCATTTTGCATTTCACGTAGCTAAATACCTTTCGAAAAGGTATGAATCCAACTATTCTTCCCCAGCTAGGGGCAAATAGTAAGGAAGACAATTTTTTAAAATCTTGCTTATGCGACCAATCAAGGAGAAATAAAACTCTTAATTAAAACCTGTTAAACTCCACTTAAAAATAAATGACTTTGTGTCATAACCTACTCTTGCGGAGGGGTTGCTAAATACCAAAACTAATGACAGGGAAAACTGTAAAATGAAAGCTTCCTGTTTTTATTCAATCATTGAGAGACTTCTGTTTCGCAGTCCAAAGGCTGCTGATAGCAATACTTTGATAAATATTGCAAACACTGGAGGCACGTAGTCAGACAAGTAAAGAACCTAAAAGAAAATGTGGCAAAAAGTGTGGGGAGAAGCCATGACAATGTTCAGTAATACACGAAAAAAGGGAGGACACTTACTCGGGTTGTAATCTATCTCGCTTAAACCCGTCTTTTCAATGTCTCGCTTAAATATCACGCCCTTTTGTACAGACACTAAAATGCACCGTTTTTTTTCTGTATTTTCCAATGAACCATCCATTTTCTTTTAGAAGGGTGGTGTCTCTAAAACAGATCTTACTCTTCCCTTTGCATAGTAATTCTCCCTGTTTATAGCGTTCGTAATAGTATTTTAGAAAGCTGATTTTATAATGAGTGTATTTTACAGCGATTTTTGTTTTACTTAATTTTTTTTTGTCGAGACGTCTCTTCTGGGTTTCACCTTAACGAACGTCCTTCGTAGTGTCCCTAAAATGCGTCCTTTCTTGCTGGCGTTTTCCACTGATTCGTCCAGTAACTTTTAGAAGTCTGATGTCTCTTCACCACTCTTTCTCTTCCTCGGGCATAGTAGTTCTTGCTAAAACGAGAAAATTGGAGAAAGAAAATTCACGTTCATCTTGTTCGTAACAGTATCTTGACAATAAATCCAACTTGATTTTATTGTGAATCTATTTTACCAAGTCTGATCTTTCTGATTCCATCAAAAGGGCATGATTCCAATGATAACGTTCAGTTTTTCCAATGCACGAAATTGATATCCAATTTCTGAATGGGTTCCTTCCTATTTTTTCTCATCAGCCCACTGACGAGACTTTAATGAACTTGTTTCAAACCTTGTTCGTCTACTGTGCAAATCTACCTACTACTAGATATCTATTGTTGATGTTCCCGAATTCTTACAAGGGTGGTGTCCTCGTGATATAATGGCTAAAACGCTGGACTGTTGAACCATAGTAAGCGAGTTCGAACTCCACTCGTACTATTACGTTCACTTTCGGACAAATATCCTTGGGAAAGGTATGGAATCCTTATCCTGCCAGATATGGGTTAAATAGTGTCACTAGAAGGATGGATTTGGCATTAAATAACCAAAGAATGTAGATATGCCATTAAACAATAAAACAAACAGATTCTTAAAAGTGGGACTCCTTGTGGTGTAATGGTTAAAGTGTTGGATTGCGACTTCCAAGGAAACGAGTTCGATCTTCAATCATGCTATTATGTTCTCTTTTGGACTAATAACATTCGGAGAGGTATGGACCCCTTTATTTTCTAGCTATGCGTTAAATAGTATCACTGTTGCTCTTCGACAAGGATTGGTATTAAATAACCCACGAAGGTTAACATGCTACTAAACGAAAAAAACAAACCAAACCAGATTCTTACGTGGCGTAATGGTTAAAGTTATGGACTGCGGCCTCGTAGTCAGAGTTCGAATCCCTGTCGTGCCGTTACGTTCACTTTCGGACTAATACTGGAGGGAAAAATGGGAACTCGCATATCTAATGGGTTAAATACAACCTGTTCCTTGCCCAGTTGGCTGGAGCTGTAGAACACACCGACTGCTTCTCTGCATAGGGGTTAGACCCCATCAATGAGTATCCTGCATATGATACTTAGTTATCTGATGGTGAGGCTTCAGTGTGTAATATAATGGCCGAGGGATTTCGGTTTATGCCTTTGGGTTTAGTTAGGCTGAGAACCTTTCGACTCAGTGCATGGGTTACTTAGGTGCAACGCAGGTGTTCACGCGCACGCAGGGGCGGAGCGGACGTGTCACCAGAGATGTCACAACAGCCCGAGATGGGAAACGGGGTTACAGAGTGCGGGTGACGTCACGCACCGGAAGCGCGCGGAGGATTTTGGGAGAATTTGAAGAAAGTTTGTAGAGTTGAGACTAGACACCGGACGAGAAGTGTTGACTTTCGTTTGCTCGCGGAGGCCTTGGGCAGGTGTCGCACGAGATGAGGTGGGGGGCAGATGAAAAAGCCAGATTAGAAAAATTGTGCCCCTCTCTCCTTATGTCGAAAAACCTTTAAACTCAAAGGTAATAAAAAGTTTTGTACCTGAACTGAGAAGTCGTAAGTGTTTTTCGTGTTTCGAGATCCTATGTTTATAATATATATATATATATATGAACATTATATGTACATTTCGCATATCCATATCGGTCTATGGTACAAGTGATGCTGAAACTTTGGGGAATGAGAGCGCTCTTTCATTGCCATCGTTCCCAGGTCCATTCTGGCCTGGAGTCGTAGCATCTGATAGGGTCCTATCAATGGGTCAAATAGAACTAAACTGTGTTCTTATGCTAAACTGAGTTTGAAATACAGGATGGAGCGATAAAATTGTCGCCCTAGAAAAGACGACATGATTCAATTTCCATTTAATAAAAAACAGTTTTCTTTTTTGTTGCAGACCATCTACAAGTTGGCCAGTTGTGTACAAATCCCAAGAGCGATAGGAGCCTTCTATCATGTCTGAAAGTGATACAATGTTCAACGAGCAAGATCGGAGATGCACCGCTGTATAACTCATGCTCTCTACCGATCCACGTTATGACAACAGGACCATTGCCAGCACCCTTAAAATGAAGATCCGGACGGTTCAAGGTTTGAGGGCACAGCTCAACGCATCGGACGACCCTTCGGACGGCTACGGTTATGGTCTTTGGTGTGGTTTCAAGTGAGGGCCACATTATGCCGCCTAACAACTTCGAAGTCGGCTTGAAAGTCAACACCAAAGTGTACCTGGATGTGCTGAAGAGTATGGTAATCCACTGGTGCAATCAGGTGGCCGATGGCAGACCCTGGGTGTGGCACCAAGACTCGGTGCCGGCCCACAAGTCCAAAGAGATCCAGGCTTGGCTTCAGAAGGAGTGCTACGACTTTGTACCCTTCTCTCACTGGACCCCTCCTCCCCCGACCTGAACCCGCTGGACTACTTCGTTCGGTCATACGTCGAGGGTGCCCAAATCATGCGGCCTTGTGCTACATCTAAGCAAAAAGCTTAGTAAATTACCATCACCAACATGACCTCCCACAACACCAAATCCAGCCTGATCACCGCCATTCGCCGAGTATTCGCCGAGCTTCCGCCGGCGCTTGTGTAAAAGGCATGCTCAAAGTTCCGGATCCGTATCGAGGCGGTGATTGAGGCTGAAGGCGGCTACATTGAATAGATGTCAGCTCTACTACATAATCAAGTTACCTGAATTGATTTTTTCAAGAAAAGTTTTGAAATAAAGCTATAGTGTTGTTTTCTTTAGGACGACAATTTTATCGTTCCACCCTGTAGAACCTTTTATATGTATAAAAATGGATTTGACAATAAATATCCTACAAAGGTTGATATACCATAAGCAAACCAAACCAAGTTCCTCTTCCGAAAACTATTAGTATTTATATATATTTTACGTTTTCGAATAAACCCCTTATCTAATGGGTTAAATAGTACCCTATTTGCTTTTGTATAGTGATAGCTTTGGAATCAAATAGCCCACAAAGGTTGATATATCATTAAACAAAGAAACTGAAACCAGATTGCCGATAAAATAAAATCCTGTTGTTACACTTCTTGAAACATTGTCCTTTTCAACAACATTACATGATTATGACTGGAAGCAAATAAGTTCATTAACATCTTTTGTTAGTTGGACACAAACTGCAAATTTCCTACTTTGAGACTAAAAGCATTGGTAAAAGAAAAAGGCGCAGATAAAGACATGCAAAGAAAAAGAGAAAAAATGGAAGAAGAATTAGAGAAGATAAAAACTGAGATAGAGATAGAGATAGAGAGAGAGAGAGGGGAGGAAGAAAGAGAGGAGGGGGACATACAAATTTAATGAGAGGTAAAGAGAGAATCAAATGAAAGGAAAGAAGAGAAACATAAGTTACTATTTAACCAATAAAACTTTGAACTGGAGAAGTTTTAATAACCAGAGATATCAGTTGAATAACAGAAAGAAAGAAAGAAAGAAAGAAAGGAAGGAAGGAAGGAAGGTAGGAAGGAATGGCTCATGACAAAAAGAGATAAAACAAACGATGGAACCTAAAACCAGAAAGAAAGAAAGAAAGAAAGAAAAAGAAAAAAAAAAAGAAAATGTGAAAGAAAGAAATGGCAGGAAGAAAAAAAAATGTGAAAGATAAAAAAGAGAAAATAGAGTGAAAGGAAAAAGAAAAAAAAGAAAAAAGAAAAAAAGAAAGAAAAAATATGATTGAAGGAAATGTCAGGAAGAAAAAAGAAAAAAAGTGAGAGCTAAAAAAAGGAAAGGAAGAAAGAAAACAAGAAAAAGAAAAGAAAAAAAAGAAAACTTGAATGAAATAAATGTCAAGAAAAAAAGAAAAAGCGAAAGAAAAAAGAAATAATGAAAGAGAATATAAATGAAAGCATGCAAAAAGAAAGAAAGAAAGAAAGAATAGAAAAAGAAAATATGAAAGAAAGAGATGGCAGGAAGAAAAATGAAAAAGAGAAAGAAAAAAGAAATAATAAAAGAAAGAAAGAAAAAGAAAAAGTAAAGAAAATGTGAAAGAAAGCAATGGTAAAAAGAAAAAAAGAAAAAGAGAAAGGAAAAAGAAATAATAAAAGAATGTATAAATGAATAAAAGAAAAAAGAAGGAAAGAAAGAAACAACGAAGAAGAAAAGAAAAAGAAAACGTGAAGGAAAGAAATGGCAGGAAGAAAAAAGAAAGAAAGAAAGAAAGAAGAAGAAAAAAAGGATAAAATGTGGCAGAAAGAAATGGTAGAAGATAAAAGAAAAAGAGAAAGAAAAAGAAAGCAAGCAAGAAAGAAAGAAAGAAAGAAAATGTGCAAGAAAGAAATGGCAGGAATAAAAAATGAAAAAGAGAGAAAAAAAAAGAAATAATGAAAGAAAGTATAAATGAAAGAAAGAAAAAAGAAAGAAACCTCAAATGAGAAAGGAAAACAGAAAAACGTGTTATTCTTTTATAGCATATCTCCCTTCATGGGTTATTTAATGCCAAATTGATCCTTGAAGAGGAACATTAGAGATACTATTTGATCCATTTCAGAGAGGCGGGGGCAAACAAGGGCCTTCAATATCTTTCCCGGGAGTTAGTCCGAAAGTAGACGTAATAGAAGTTCAAACTCTCTAACTTCAAGTCCACGGTCATACACTTTAACCATTATACCACGGGAACTTTCGCAGGAAGAGACGATGTGGAAGAAATAAAGAGAGATCAGAAAGAAACCCAGAAACAAATGAACGGAAAAAAGAAGAAATACGAGCGAACGAAAGAAAGTATAAAAGGAAAAAGAAAAAGAAATGAAAGAAAAAAAATGGTGAACAAGGGGGAAGAAAAACTTAGAAAAAGAAAAAGAAACGAAAGAAAGAAGAAATACAGAGATAAAGAAATAATTGATTTAAAGAAAGTAATGACGGAAAGAAAAGACAAAATTATTAAACGAACGACGATTAGTTTTTTTTTTCTTTAATAGTCTATTAAACACTGTGGGTTATTTAATGCTCAAGCCATCACTGTATAAGGATACTAGTGATACTATTTAACCCATAGTTGAGAGGGTAAGGCAGTTCATATCTTTCCTAAGTGTATTGGCTCGAAAGTATACGTATGAGAACGGTTAGAGTTCGAACTCACTCATCCACTTTGAAGATGCTATTCAACACTTCAACCATTATGCCATGGAGACTCCTACGATTCAATGAAAGAAAGAAAGTATGCCAGCTAGGAGTTAAATAGTACCTCTACAATCATTCTGTAAGGATGACTTTGGCATTAACTAACCTACGAAGGTTGATATGCCATTAAACAAAGAAAATAGAAAAGAAAGTATAAAATGAAGAAAGAATGAAAAAACAAAACAAAACAAAATGAAAGAAATGAAAAGAAAAAAATAGCTAATTAGAAAATAAAAAAATAATCAGAGGGAGAAAGAACAACACTAGACTAAAAGAAGAAAGAGACAAAAGAAAAAGATAAATAAATAAATAAATGTACCTCAAAAACAGACCTGGAAGTAGAAAATGGCGGAACGAAAAGCAGACGTGAAAAGAGAAAAGGGGGCAAAATACAATTCAGTTAATAATTTCCCATAGAAATTAATAGGAAATAGGAAAATTAACGATAAAAAGATTTTAAAAAAGAAAAATACTAAAATTCAATACTCTTATTAATGATAAATGGCTCTCAGCTTTCTTGTTGAGTTATGAGGTAAAATCTACCGTCGACATGAAACTTGTAGCAACAACACAAAATGGTGGACCAGTTAGAAACAAAAGGTTCAGTAATCAACCTAAAATGTGTGTGCAAGAATAAGTAAAATTGAATAAATGATAGCATAAAAAGACGATCAGATGAATGTGGAAAATATTATGCAATAAATACTATACTACTAGTATTATTAATATTACTATTTTCACAAGAGGTTGAACGCGTGGTTTAATACTTAAATAATATTATACAATAGATATTATATAATACAATATGTACAGTGATGGAAATAAGTATAAGACACCCATTAAATTGTTAATAATTTTCTTATTACTGCACAAATTCCACTGAAAATTTGTGTTTTACCTAGGTTTGGTTTGGTTGCTTTGTTTAATGGCATATCAACCTTTGTAGGTTATTTAATGCCAAAGCTATTCTTCTAGAAGAACAGTAGTGGTACTATTTAACCCATAGTTGGGAGGATAAGGGGGTTCATGCCTTTCCCATGGGTATTTGCCCGAAAGTGAACGTAATAACGCGACTGGAGTACGAACTCGCTTACTACGATTTCGCAGTCCATCGCTTTAACCATTACACCACGGGGAGGTGTCCTCGTGGTACCTAGATCAAATGGCTATTAGTATACTGTGACGTGGTATGCTACCGAGAGGGAAAGGGAGGTCAATTCCCCTACCCTACGGTGTTTGAATCAACAGGCCCCAAGGACTGACCGCTAAATCAGTCAGAATGAAGATCAAAAGCTGCACGCACTTCATGACCTATAATCGGTTGGACAAAGAAGGGAATGCAGGTCACTCGATTATCGTAACCGGATGGAATGGTGGGAGAAGGAAAAGGCCAAATGATTGGCCCTTAGTCCGAACGCCATCTTTTTCGTTAGTGGAAGTTTGGAAAAGAAAGTTTAGTTTGAGGACAGTAGTCGGCGGATGAAGATGTCGCCCGCAAAAAGAATCTTTAGTTCTGAACAGACATTGGCAAGAGACAGACGCCAATCCAGCCAAGCTCCGGGAAAGGATCTCCCGTAAAAAGATTAGAACAGAATCTTTGGACAGAAGTTAGCCGAAAGGGCTAACATCCAGCCATATTCTGGAGATGCCACTCGCCCGTAAAAGAAAGGAACCTGAGAGCTAGCTTTGTCAAAGATAAGTACAACTTAAACTGTTTTTCCTTCTAGAAAGAAAGAAAAAAAGGAGAAAGAAGAAAAGGACTGTTAGAGACATTCCTGTTTAAGACTGCCTGTTGGCTAAATATAGCCTGTATCTTAAAGAGAAAAGAAAAAGGAACTGTTTCTTAAACCTTATTATTATTTGTTTGGTCGTCGCCTATTAAAACTTTGTCATATTTTAAATGTACCCTTGTATTGAAATCTATTGGTTGTGTTATTTATCTATCGAGTCGCCTTCTTTTGCACATATCTTTTTCAGCTTCGTATCGTTTTCATCAATTCTCGCTAAATGTCTTTTTTGCCTTAAAAACATCGCAAGGAAATTTTGGAAATTTGACTACAGTTAATATTTCTTTTAACCTTGAAGTTCTTGTTTTCCGTTATCCGAGGGGGTAGGAAAACGAGGGACTTGGTGGGCTATGTGAAAGTGAATTGGAAACCCCCTCGCCAGAGTCGAAGATCAGCCTAACCTCAAATTAACCCCCACATTATTTGCCAGTTACTATATGCCCGAAAAAGAAGTCTCGAAGAAGACTTATTTTGTGGAGGGTCAAGTGCCAGACTGCCCCCGATGTCACATACGTATAAAATAAACTCTCGTCCGGCGATACGTATTTATGCAGCATCAGAATACATATTCGATTTTATTATAACTTTCCACCAAAACTTCGTTTTTGAGGGTGGAAATAATTATAAGACACCTTTGAAGATTCATATTTAACAGCAAAAGTGTACAAAATTCAATATTTACATTTATTCCCTTTTAATTGTAATACTTCAACGCACTTATTTTTCAATGAATCAAGAAGTTTTCTGAGACTTTCGGATGAAATTTCATTTCAATACTGTTTAATGCAAAATTTCTTTATCTTCAAATTGACGTTTATTTTTGTATACTCTATTAGACAAAATTCCCCACAGATTTTCTATTGGGTTTTAATCTGGAGACTTAGTGGGCCAGTCCAAAACTTCAATAAATTTCGTTTTAAACCGGACTTTTGTGAGCTTAGAAGTGTGTATGGCTGTGTTGTCCTGTGGAGAAATGACATTATTGATGTCTTGACAATTTATAAATAGGAAGGCTTTTTTCCAACATCAATCAGAGTTTTGTTTCCCTTTCATCACTACTAAATCAGCCTTTCCAGACACAGAAAAAGCACCTCAAACCATTATATTTTTGATAATAGCTGCTTCTCCTATCTTAAATCATGCCAATCACACAGGGAGCCGTAGGGTCAGTCAAAATTAAACTTATTCTCATCAGAAAACACCACGGTTTCCCATTTCTCTATTGTCCATGTTACTTTTTTCTTTATCCAATCCACGCGCATCTTGTGTTTAACAGTTAAAGCAAAGACTGTCTTCCTGTTTCGATATACGAGATTTGGCGATTCATGGAGAAGTTGACGAACTCTTCTTGAAGAGGTGGGTAAATTCTGAGATTTTTGCAGATCTCTTGAGCTTTATTGTCCTTTAGAAGCTTCTCGAAAAAGTCGACGTCTGACTGCATTTGTAATTTTAGGTCGACGACCTTGACGTTTTCTGGCGCCATACGGTTCAGGGTTCTTTAGATAATTTCTCACAACTGTTCGGTACCTCGTCAGTTCTCTTGCAATAAAACTTATAGATTTTCCTTCCAGTTTATTGGCAGAAATTTGCCCCTTTTCATTTTTATTAAGTGGGGAGTTCCTAGGCATTTTGCTGTAACTGTATTCAATTATGAAATGTTTAAGTAAGACTCACATGGCTTAAAATCATGATAAGAGTCTTTTCATAATCTGTGCATTCACTTATTCTTCCTTTGGTATTCTGAAGTCAACCAAATATGCAATTTTTTCAAAACTGTCTTATAATTATTTCAACCCTCAAGAACGAAGTTTTGTTAATAACATTTTTTTGGTGGAAAGTTGTTATTAAATCGAATATGTATACTAATACCCATCGGATCTAGGTACCATATACGAATTTTCAGAGGAATTTGTGCCGTAATAAGAAAATTATAAATAATCTAATGGGGTGTCTTATACTTATTTTCACCACTGTATGAATAATATGATGATATAGGATCATCAGAGAATCTTCGATTCCAAACTTAAACTCATGGATTTTTTACACTTCTTTCTATTTATATTTAATAGTTTGAAATATTGTGATATTGCTTTGGTTTTTGTGTTTAAAGAACTCTTAAGATTTTACTGATTAAAAAAAAAAGTAAGTAAAGTTAGCGACCAAAGTGGAGGGTGAATCGAAGTCTCCCTTTTTAATAGCCCCTACACCGAGGCGCTACTCCTTTCCCGGGATTGCTCCACTCTACCCTTGATCCGTACCTTATAATGCTGAGTATGAAGCAAGGTAGAATCAAGTACCATTTTTTGAGTCTTTGGTATGACTCGACCTGGATTGAACCCAGGTCTCCTGGGCTATTGGCGAACACTCTAAGCATTATGCCAATGTCCGGTCCAATAATAATAATAATAATAATAAGGAATAAAATTTGGCATAGAAAATGCTTTTAATGAAAAGAGGGAAACGATGCATGACAGAGGGAATCGATCAACCAAATAAAAAAAAATCAGAACGCTCGGAGAAGAAAAAAAGCTACATGTACTCGGGAATATTGGAAGCTGACGCCATCAAACAATAGGAGATGAAAGAAAAAAATTAAAAAGAGTATCTCAGGAGAACCTGAAACCTACTCGAGACAAAATTATATTGCAGGAACCTTATCAAAGAGATGAATACCTGGACTCTATCCCTGATAAGATACTCATTTCGCTGGTTGGCATCGGGAGTCGTGTCAGGTAGTTTGTTGTAGCGAGTTTTATATTTTTATTATTATTGTTTATTATTATTATTATTATAAATTATAGATGGGGTTGGTTCATTCTGTAAGGATGAGTGTTTCGTTATTGAATACATTTAATATGTTCATACTTTTTATAAATGATTTTTTATTGTTAATTAGGATCTTTCTTATGTCTTAGGATTTTAGTTTGTCAGTGTCTCTGTTATGCTTTGTCATTATATGCTGTTTTATGGCACTTATGTAGGAAAAGTGGTTGGTAAGGCGACGAGAGAGCGTGGTTGTTGTATGGCCAATGTAGGTATTAGGTATTATATTATTTTTCGAGAAACATTCTAGAAATGGACATATGAATTTATATACTACATTACTTTAAGTTATTTTTTTTTTTCAGTTTGTGTTGTTCTTAACGGTGAGGTTGGATGTTTTTAATTTAGCGTAAAATCGATAATGAGTTTTATTTTTTTTTTAGGTTCAGTGGGTTTAATGTGTCTATGTATAATGTTGGTTATAACTTGCTCGTCTACTTTATAGTTTTTAAGTATTTGATTCCTGTAGTATAGGTTTATTCTGTTAGTATTGTTATTGTTGTTGTTATTGCTATTTTTGTGGATGTTATGGAGATATGAAGTAAATAAACCGGGTCATTGTCCTATAAACGGGCCATTGGTCTAATAAGTAGAATATTCGCCAATGGTCCGGGAGATCGGGTTTCAATCCCAGGTCGAGTCATACCAAATACTCAAAAAATGGTACTTTATGCCGACTTGCTTAACGCTCAGCATTATAAGGTAAGGATCAAGGATAAAGTGGAGCAATCCAGGGATGGAAGTAGCGCCCCCTACACCTCGGTGTAGTAGGTATTGAAAAGGGAGCGTTCAGGTCACCCTCGACTAAGGTCACCAACTTTACTTTTTATAGAGATATTGTTTTATTTATTGATCGATCAGTTTATTAGGGAAGTTATTATTGACTAAGGTTTGTTTAATGTTCTTAAAATTCTTTGTAAAATATTGTCTTGGAGGAGGATATGTGATAAGATCTATGGTGTAAGTTTTTTATTAGGGATATTTTATATTTTAGGGGAATTCGCTGTGATAGTTAAGTAAAGTGGAGTTGTGATTGGTTGATTTTATGTATAGGGATGTAATGAATTTGTCATTGCTGGAATCGGTAAGAACGTCTAGAAAGGGAATTAAAAAAAAAAATTTATGTTGAGTTCGGTAGTGAACTTTAGTACTGAGTTCTTTTCAGAGGTTTGTTTTAGTTTGTTAATTTCATCCTTGGATTGTGTGGCAATGAAGATATCATCTACGTAGCGGAAGTATATTTTTGCCTTTTTTATTGTATTAAATATTTGGTTTTCGATGTGAGATAAGTGAAATTCGGATATCGAGGGTTCAAGTGGAGAACCCACACGAATACAATTTTTTGTGTGTATATTTTTCCTGAAGGTTCGTAGAAAGGAACTTGTGTTGTGCCGGCATGGAAAAGTTGTTCGATGATGTTTGATTTTATAGCGGAAGGAGGAATGAAGAGGTGATTATATCCATTTTCTGTGATAACTTTTTATTGTTTCTTGGACAGGTACATTGGTGAAGAGGTTTTCAGCATCAAGTGATGCCATAATGCATTTATGAGGCGGGGTGGGTAGATTTTAAAATTTGTCTGAAGTCGGTGGTAGATTTAATGCAATAATTGCTTTGGATGTATAGTTGTATTAAATTCTTAATTGTTTTTGCTATACTGTATGCAGAAGTAGGGATTTGTGATATTATTGGTCTGATATTGAACAAGTCCTGGCGGCAACACCCCACAAAGCACCAACTATACGGCCACCTGCCTCCCATCACGAAAACTATCCAAGTTAGACGAACCAGATACGCAGAACACTACTGGAGAAGCAGGGACGAGCTCATAAGTGATGTACTCCTATGGACCCCCACATATGGCCGAGCAAAAGCAGGATGACCAGCTCGAACAGCAGTTATGTGAGTATACGGGATGTAGCTCTAAAGACCTGCCAGAGGCGATGAACGATAGGGAGAAGTGGCGAGAGAGGGTCAGGGATATCCGTGCAAGCGGCACGACATGATGATGATGATGATGATTAGTCTGAGGGGATTTCCTGGTTTGTGAATTTTGATTTTTCCATATATGTATTCGGGTTTGTAGTCTCCAATTATTTTTTATTGTTTTAGAGAGCTAATTTCAACATTTTTGGCTCTGATGATTTTATTTATTTGTTTTTTAAGAAGGTCGGTAGTGTTTTCTTGTAAGCCTTTTAAATTTTGTTTTGACATTGAGAATATTATCGATTTTCTTGTTGTCGGTTTTGTTTAGCATCGTGTAAATATCGGCTATTCTTTACCAACTTGACCCAGAAGTAAGAAGACAAGTGAGAAGGCTTCACTTGAAGATTTTAAAAAAGAAACAATCCGTGGTATTCAACCAAACCTGTTCAGATAATGATTTGCTGCCGAAGTACACACACACACACACACACACACACACACACACACACACACACACACACACACACACATATATATATATATATATATATATATATATATATTACAGTTTTTGGTTAAATGATTTCAGGAGTTTGGGACGAAAATAAAAAGACAACTTAGGTCCTATTTAAATTTTGATTCGTTCTATAAGAAAGAGCAATGTTTGCCATTTTGTTTTGGGATTGTCATCCCTTTGTTTTAAAGGTTATGACGTATAAATGCTTACCGTTACAAGCTAAACATTTCTAAACACGCCGAGTCACTGCCTCAAAGGTAGTGATGCGATTTCATGACGATTGTCATAGTTGGTTAAATTTTTTGTTGAACTAAGTGTGCTAATTTATTTTCATTTTGTTTTTGCAGTTAGTTAAAAGAAAGAGTGTAAGAAATTATGCCCCCCCCCCAAATATATATATATATATATATATATATATATATATATATATTACACTGGACAGAACCGGTAATATTTGATTTTGAATTGTTTACATTTTCTAAAACAGAGTGTCTTAATTTGAGTAGAATATTTATCAATCTAAAAAGATATCGATTTGAAAAATTTCCCCCCCAAAAAAACTAATTATTAGATTTAAATTAAATTTTCATGTATAATTCATTAATAAAGATATTGATTTTCAAAAGTCTAAATTTAATGAAAATATTTTGATTTTATGAAGTTTCTAACTAAAGAAATAAAATAAAATGAATAATTAAAAAAATTACTCAAATATAAAATAAGTGTTGTTAGATGAAAATTTAAATCAGTGCGATTTAAAAAAAAAACAAAACTTTTTTGTGAATAAGTAGAACATTTCTGGAGGCAGACTTAGCGTAACGGTTATCTTCTTAAGAAATGGAATTGATGACCCGAGTTCAAATCCTTGACGAACTTTTCATTCACGTTATTATCTTTGATGGAAAGGCATGAGTCTATACAAAAGTAGGGCAGACTAGCTTCTTTAGCCTTCCTTAAGCAACCAATTTAAGAGAAGGAAAAATCTGAATTCAAACCAGCTGTAAGTAAGTAAAGTTGGCGACTTTAGTTGATGATGACCCGAAGGCTCCCTTTTCAATAACTACTACACCAAGGTGTAGGGGAGGGCGCTACTTCTTTCCCTGGATTGCTCCACTTTACCCTTAAACCATACCTTATAATGCTGAGTGTTAAGCAAGGCGGATCAAGAACCATTTTTTGTGTCTTTGGTATGACTCGACCTGGGATTGAAACCTGGTCTCCCGGGCCATTGGCGAACACTCACCTCATTTAGCTAAAGTCACATCTTGCCCGTTGCAAAAAGTTGGGATTAATACATATATAGAAAATTTGCTCTAAATTGTATAACGTAAATTGTAATAAAACAAGCATATTATTTTTATTCTGAAAAAGATTTAGTTGTTTGTTTGAAGAAAATATACCATTGACACATTTTTGTGGGGAAAAATAATATCAAAAAATTATCTTTTAAGATTTATTTTCATTTTTCATTAAAATCTATTAATGGATTTAAATGTTATAAAATTCTTTTTATTTTTAATAATTAATTTTGTAAAATATTGAAGCCATGTTATATAAAATTGTGTTTGACGAATCTGGTTTGTTGTTTGAATGGATGTATCCGATTTCTCACCAAGTCAGATTTGACTTGAAATTATTTTATAACTAAAATACACCCGTCAATAATGACGGTTCATTTTTATATAAAATATCTGTATATATCAAAATTACTAAATGAATAAAAAACAAAAGAATTGCAATAAAAAAAAAATATAAACTGTTGCTTCCACTTATAGGTATCTCATAGTATGATGAGCAAAAATCGATATGAAACGTGAAAAAAAAAAAAAGGACTCAAAAATACCCCCAAGAAACTTCTTTTCATATTAAAAAAAATGAATTCAGGATTTTCCAGACTAAAAAAAAATATTAAATTTTTTTCTAAGCGGAACATTTTCCAATTTTGGAAATATGTTTTTCTGTTCAGAGATACGACTGTTTAAACAACATTGAAATAATAGTTTTCATAACTCTGACTTGTTTTACTTTCTTTTGGTGTCTTCTTCGACGCTATGAAACTACAAATCACTCATTTTTCTTATCTTTCTTTTTTTTTACTTTCATTTCTTTCTTTCTTTAAGATTTTAAAAACACCAGCAAAAACATCGGCCATCTCATCTTTCTTTCTTTCGTTCTTTCTTTCTTTCTTTCTTTTTAGTTCTCGTGACAACTTGCAGTTATGACTACTGACTTGTCTGCTTTCTTTTCTTTTCTCTTTCGATGTAGTAAACAACAAATCCCATGATTCGTTCTTTCTTTCTTTCTTTTTCATTTTCTTAAGTCAGCCTGCTGACTTGACACTTGGTCTGCTTTCTTTTCTTTTCTCTTTCGATGAAGCAAGCTACAAATCCCATGATTCATTCTTACTTTCTTTTTCACTTTAATTTTTCCTTTTTTTAAAAAAAAAAAAGATCATAACAAAAAACGTCAGAGATATCACTTTTCTTTCTTTCTTTTTTTCTTTTTTTCTTTCTTTCTTTCTTAAATATCATACGTACAGACATACAGATGTACATACAGAACACTTGTGTTTTATATTATTAGGAGATGGAGAGACGGGAGAAGAATCAAGAGTCATGCGTAGCCATTATAAAAAAAATTGATTGGTTCCAGTCGCATTTTCCTTTAGGGGTACCTTAAGTGCCAAATAATAAACTCAACTCTGCCTAACGGGTACTAACTGGGGGAAAAAGTCCTTTGGGACCAGAGGAGAATCTTTAAGCCACCCACCCGGAACGAACGCCAGGTGAAATATTTTGCAGCGTGTATATCACGTGACTGAAACAGTTCAAGCTGTGGTACATGGTATCTGGTACGCTGACATGTTGTGCATTGCTTTACTTGTCGAGTGATTTGAAAGTTATGCAGATGAACGTTTAATGTAATTATGGAAGTTCTGCTTTACGAGTTCGCAGTGGACCAAAAATGCCGCGGTAGCAATCAAAAACATTTGTTTGGCGAAAGATTAAGGGGGCAGTTGAGTAACCAGGTGGTTCAAGAAATGTCGTTCGGGTTGCAAGGACCTCAATGAGTTCAGGCAGGCTTAAAACCGTGGTTTCCGAAGCCGTACTTCGATCCATAGAAGCAGACACGATGAGTAGCACTCGGTGAGTATCAAGCGAGCTCGGCAGCTTACTGTCCAGTGTAGTTTGTCCCCTTCATGAACGCGTCAAAAGTGTCCGGAACTGCGAAATCATGCCTCCCGTTATCAAAATATTGCAAAACCTTTGGTTTGGGTTCTTTGGTTAATGGCATATCAACCTTTGTAGGTTATTTAATGCCAAAGCCATTCTCCTATAAGAACAGTTGTGGTACTATTTAACCCATAGCTGGGAGGATAAGGGGGTTCATGCCTTTCCCAAGGGTATTTGCTCGAAAGTGAACGTAATAGCGCGACTGGAGCTCGAACTCGCTTACTACGATTCCGCAGTCCACCGGGAGTGAGAGAGTGAGATTGAGTGCGTAAGTGTGTGTGTGTGAGAGAGAGAGAGAATGAAAAGGAGTGAGAAAGAGAGACACAGACTGGGAGTGAAATGTGTGTGTGTGTGTGTGTGAGAGAGAGAGAGAGAGAGAGAGAACCACCAAAACTTTTGACTCACCCTAGTCGAATATTGATATTTTAATTTCTTCTAAATCGTACCACATTTTGTGTTTAGTTTCATCTTTTATTTCCAAATTTTTAAATATTGTAGAGAAGTCTCCGTGACATAATAACTAACGTGCTGGATTGTAGCCTTGAAGTAAACGAGTTCGAACTCCAGTCGCGCTATTATGTTCAGTTTCTAACTGATACACTTACAATAGGTATGAACTCTCCTTATCTACCCAGCTATGAGTTAAATAATATCACTGCTGTTCTTCTACAAGGAAGGATTTGTCATTAAATAACCCCCGAAGGATGATATGTCATAAAGAAACCAAAGAAAGAATTGCATATTGATATGCTGAGTTACTTTAAAAAAAAGATTACCTAACAAATTTATTTAATGATATGAATTAATTCTGTTTTAGGAGATTAAACGGAGTGGTTTCCCTTGTTACAGTGGTGTAGGAACTCTCCCATATCACGAGTCCTCTTTGGTTACATGACAAGGTGAACCGGGGAATCTGCTTCTTTCACGAACAGATACTTAGAACTGAGCCGACGTGGTGTTTGGTTGTTCAGCAACAAGCACATGGAACCTTCCTACTTTAGATTCCAGACCCGAGAAGAGTAAGTGGTTTCCGTCTTATTTGCTGTATTGACTTTTCTGTTTGTTCCTTGAACGCATGTGATACTTGTATAGCCTAGAGAAGGAACTGTGTATATTATACAATTAAATGTCTTTATTATATTAATTGACTTGTTCTGTTTCTTACCGAATATTCTTTGATAGGTTACTCTCTTTCGGGTAACCTAATACTTTATAAGAAACGGGGTGTTATCCACAAAATAACAGCATGTTAAATCTTATACTAGTATTTTTTCATGTTTCGACCGCTATAGTTTCCGGACTCTTCTGGCGTCTGTTGTATTTTCGATTACCAAACTTCATTCTCGAAGTACATTTGCCTCCCGTCCTTTCATGTCCTATCTGATGCTTCTCGTGAAAACTTTGAAGTGTCTTTAGCACGACCAAAATAAAGATGCTCCCTATAAACTCCTAGTTGATAAAAAAGTCAAAACCTTTTGATACAGCTGAGTGATTGACAAATAAGGAGGAATAACAGTATAATTCCCACCTTCATGAATACGTTCTTCCGGTCAGTGTAATTATTATTGGGTGTTTACTTATAGCGATTTCTCAATTCTTTTTGTGCGAAAGGCGTGGTTATAGCTGAGATAAAAGATGTTTACGCTTATCAGGGTCTTTTTATAAACAGAAATTTTGTTTCGTATCGTTGTAGAGATCGGATTATAAACCCATTGTGTTGCCGTGGAGAGAATGAAAAGAAAAAAATTAAATATCGGTGAAGATCTGAAAGTGTCGATTGCGTTACTTAATCTCTTAAATGGAAAATAGCACCAAGCAGGAAGAAGTAGAAAGGAGAGAGAGAGAGAGAGAGAGAGAGAGAGAATGAGAGTAAGAGAGAGAAAGAGAGAGAGATAGATAGAAAGAAAGAAATAAAGAAAGAAAGAGAAAGAGAGTGTGTGAGAGAGAGAGAGAGAGTGAATAAGAATGAGTATGAATTAGAGGGAGATAGAAAGAGAAAGAGGGGGAAGCGAGATTGAAAGAGAGAGAGAGAGTAGAATGAGAGAGAAAGATAAACAGAAAGTGAGAGAGTGAGATTGAGTGCGTAAGTGCGTGAGAGAGAGAGAGAGAGAGAGAGAGAGAGAGGTTGATATATATATATATATATATATATACATTGAGAATTAAGAAAATAAATCAATAGCGGTTCCCTCGGGGTATTCCTTCCCGTAATCGTCCATTTGATTTTCTTTTTTGGAAATCTATTTTCTACTACAGTTCAGGGGATCTAGGCTTTTAGTGTGAGAACAAACACTGCATTAAAACGATAAAAAATATCACCCATTTCTATCAAAATTGCTTGAATTCAGCTAAATATTCACATCAACATTTCCCCTAACTTACTTGATTCATTACAGCCAAGTCACGCTAAAAGCACTTATTCCCGAAAGATTACCGAAGTTAAGCAGCGATGAGCTTGCTCAGTACTTAGATGGGTGACCTCTTAACATCTGGTACTATTAGCAATACGAAGCCTATGTATCAAACGAAGATAAGCTTTCTAAATAACAAATAGTCCAACATTTAACTTATGTTTAAGTCATGATTAGAGAATCAGTTCTTTATAGAGTTCTCAAGTTGATAGGAGTGAGCCTGCTTCGTATTCAGATGGATGACAACTTAGAAAAAAAGGTATTGTAAACAGTCTGAAGCCTGAGTGATTGACTAAACAAAAGATAGTATAATAATTAGCGTACTCGTCTCAAAATTACATTGCTACTGAGCACTGAATTCAGGACGATATGTAAAATAATTAGGGACACCCGGGTTAAAATAGAAACACATCAGCAACGTATCGACAACGACTTGGCTGAAGGTGGCTCAAACGGGAAAGACGTTAAGAGTGGGCGCAGGGTAGAAAACAGAAAAGGAGTTTGTTGGTGGCTGGATGTGACGATGTAAAGACGACTATTGAAGACCAGCCACGGCGAGGTAAAGACAGCTGAAAGTTGCGGCCCCCATTTTCAGGTGAGATCCAAAAGTGGTATCATACCCAGGCCTGAAAATATGAAGACGGACCCCGTGAGGAAGCAGGTGTTAGAACAACAAGAGAAAACGTAGAAGATAAATCAAAGTCTGTGTCTGCCCTCTCTCTCCTTATGACAAGTTGTTTCTCATTGTCTAGCTAATGCTTTCGACTCCCTTTACATACTCTCTTTCGCTGTTCCTAACGACTACTTAGAAAGTGTGGTAGCGAATAAACTCAGGTATTAACGAACCAAGATGATGTTTTGTGTGTTCGTCACTTTTTTTAACGGCGAAGTTACCACCAGGTCCGACTGACACTTGAGACGTAGAAGTAGTACAAACGTTTATTGAGACTGTACCAGTATAAACTTCCATTTGAACAGCGTAGCGTTGCAAACTTTTATTTGTGCTATGTAATGTTACAACCGTCTATTTTGTGTGTAACTGTACAGATAGCGCATCTTGTCATAGAGCAAAGAGGGTATTTAAACTTTTCTTCAGAAAAGTCTACATAAAATTAATGATGTGGTTGACAAAAAAAAAAAAAATGTTCTACTGTCCTTGTAAAGTTCGTGTTAATTCCTGACTGTTGTATCGTTGGTTCAATAAAGGTATTCCACAGGTACAAGCCGAAGAGTTGGCAAGTCTATCAGAGAGCGATTAACGCTTTTTTCTTGAAGTAGTCAGACACCGTCCATTTATATCTTTACCGGTGTCGTACTAAAAAAAGTCACTGAGTGTATAGTTCCGGTATAACACTGACCAATGACATTCCTTTTCTTTTTTTAATTTTAAATGTATTTCGATAATAAAATTATTTCGTTTACATTATACATATAATAACTATTTTTCGTGATTTTGTCTTAATTCTCGTGCACTCTCAATCGATTTCTTCAAGATTTTCAAAGGTAGAATCAATATTAATGTATTTACTGAGTACATATAATAATCATATAACAATCAATTCATATTCATAGCAGTAATGTTTTTTTGATGACTTATAGCAATTTTTTAATGAATTTTTTGGTATGCAATTATATGTATATAATTTTATTAATGTATTTACTGTGTACGTATAATAATCATATAACAATGCTGAATGACAAATGCCAATAAAGTCCAGCCTTACGGATTATTTTTTTTTTACTGTTTTAGCAATGTTACGGTGCGTGGCACGTCGCTATTAAAGAGGCGGTTTGGCTCTTCTAGAGTCATGCCGGGGTTGCTGTTGGAGTCGATATGATGCGAAACCCGAAATCGGCGAGGTAAACTATGCATCACATATGACCTTCCTTGATGCATCTAGGATGTATGACTTAAACATATAACAATTAATATATAATCATAGCAGTAATGTTTTTAATGACTTATAGCAATTTTTATGTACACGTATTTTTTGGTATGCAATTATATGTATAGAATTTTTTAATTTTAATGTAGATGCATCTGAACACTTAATTCCTTTCAGGCTGCTATGATCTCTGAAGCTTTTGAGATTGGTTCTAAGGAATATTTGATTCCTCTGGTCTGCCATTTGTATGGATGCTCGACATTTTTTTTCGTAAACGATCTTGGGACAAAGATTTGTGCATGGATTAAAAATATATAACGATTTAGCAGATATTGCACTGAAGGACTCTGAGGTAGCAAATACTCAGGTTTTTTTAAATTGTAGTGCTGACACATCTGAGCACTTAATTCCTTTCAGGCTGCTATGATCTCTGAAGCTTTTGAGATTGGTTCTAAGGAATATTTGATTCCTCTGGTCTGCCATTTGTATGGATGCTCGACATTTTTTTTCGTAAACGATCTTGGGACAAAGATTTGTGCATGGATTAAAAATATATAACGATTTAGCAGATATTGCACTGAAGGACTCTGAGGTAGCAAATACTCAGGTTTTTTTAAATTGTAGTGCTGACACATCTGAGCACTTAATTCCTTTCAGGCTGCTATGATCTCTGAAGCTTTTGAGATTGTATCAAAAGTAAAAAGAACTGTTTTCAACTGGAAATATAATATTTTCTTTTCTTTTCAAACCTCGGAAAATTTCTTTCTTTCCAATTGTCAGTGCATTTTCCCCAGTAAACACACTTTTGCAAGAAGTTTTTTTATTATTATTGTTACCCAGCAGATGGAATAATTATGCCATACTTTTAATAGATAAAAATAATATGTTCTTTTAACTTACCAAAGTTTTTTCTTTTAAAATTCTTGTATTTTCTTCAAAATTGATTTCTAAAATCTAAGAATATCCACTTGTTCCTTAATATTATTTTTAGCGAGACATAGTAAACATCTTTTCTACTTGTAATGCTTGCGTTAATTCCTGACAAATTTTTCCTCAAAACAATATTTAGAAAATGAAAAAGCAAAACAAGCACTGGGAGGTTTTAAACTTGAAGTGATACCAAATAAAACACATATAATTCTAATCTACTTACAGTAAATACAAGTATTATTAATTCTGTCTGGTTTTGCTGCTGAAAACTTGCACTATCCCACAGCATTATTGTGATTCTTGTTCCTAATGTTGTTTCCTTAGAAATATAGAGGATTTATTGTTTTCAGAGCGTCTTTCGTAGTTCGTTTGATCTTTAAATTAGTTTATGAGTTTTAATGTTTTTACGTTTAGAAATTTAAGTGCTTCATGTAAGAAATGCAAAGACCAAATAGAAAAAAGATTGTGTGAAACATGAGAGTCACTGAGTCTGTGCTCAATTGACGATCAGTTCAATACGTGTCCACTTGAACGTCCATCTTATTAACGGTTTAGACACAACTGAAATGTTATTCAAACAGCAGATATTAAAGAAATGGTTTAGATAGCGATAGTTTGCGCTGAGTTTTACGAAAAGAACGTCACACATTCTCTCTCTTCGTCCTTTATACACTGAACGCGAAAGCCTCGGTCTGATGAATTAAAATCTCATTTAGTCCGACAAAAACATCATCGTGTTCTGTAAGATGTCTGTAGAATAACAAATTTGCTCGGTTTGGAAAATGACTCTCTTTCGCTCTGGATCTGTTTCTGTCTGTCTGTCTGTCTGTGTCTCTCTCTCTTTCTTTCTATATATACAGTAGCGTGCTTAAAGATCAGAAAGATGTTAAGAAATAACTTCTTTATTTTAAAGCTTCATAGAAAATTTTATCTAGGAAAAATAAGGATTCAACGGTAAATTATGTAATTTCAAAATATAAAGCTCAATAAACTTATTTTGATAAAATTATAAGAATAATTATATAACATTTGAAAAAATAGACGATCAAAAACATCAGAACGATTAAATAAATCCGTAAAATGTAATAATTATTTTCTATTATTAAAAAAACTTTTCGGTTAATAATATAAAGAAGGGTATTTTGCTAAATGACATCGGCTCTTCACCGCCAATTGCATTGTAAACATGGAGAAAAAATTTGTGACGTCATTGGAACTTAGAAAACTGATAGTCAAGTTACGTAATGAAGATACTCACTCGATTGGAGATATTTCAAAGACAGTGAGAAAAATCTAAAAGTATTATTCATAGTATTTAAAAAACTTAAGGAAACTTGATCATGTAAAGCCAAGAAACCACCTGGCAGGCCTTGGAAAACTACTTCAAGGTAAGACAGATGGATTGGTAATGAATCAAAAAAGGATCGATTTGCGATAGCAACCGCTATCTCTAAAAGAGCTAATGCTAACCTTGGCATTAGTGTGTGTCAAGACACACTATTTGCCGAAGATTTAATGAAGTAAGTTTGAATAGACGAGTAGCTTCCACGAAGCCTAACATTTCTAAAAAGAACAAAATGAGCCGATTAAAATTTGCCACTGAACACGTCATATGGACTGAAGAACAGCGGGATTATAATCATTTCAGCGATGAGTCAAAGTTTAACTTGGAGAAAGTTCATTCAACGCAGTCTTAAGGAACGATATTCACCTCAGTGCACTAAAAGCAGCGTTAAATTTGGAGGAGGAAGTGTTATGGTGCTTAACATGATTTCGCTACTGGTACAGAACCCCTTGTCAAGCTATACGGTAAAATTAACGCAATTGTATGCAAAGAGATATTGAAGAAATATGTTGTACTTAATTTGAGAACTGCAATTAATCAACCAGCTATATTTATGCAAGATAACGCTTCGTGTCACACAGCGAAGTCTGTTAAGACATTTCCTTCAGAGGAGGATGTTACTGTTATGGAGTGGCCTGCTCAAAGTTCAGACATGAATCCTATAGAAAGTGTTTGGAAGTTACTAAATGAAAGAGATAAGGAAAATAATCCAAGAAACGTCGAAGAACTATAGATTAATTTGAAAGGAGAATGATAGAAAATATCCGTTGATGAATGCAAGATATTAATTCGCTCGTGTGACAAAAGATGTCAAGCAGTTATTGAAAGTAAAGGTCTACACATCAATTACTAATGAATTATTTACGCGATTTTTTTGTTTAGATATTATATATCCATTATCATCTACATCATCATGTCGCGCTGGTAGCACGGATATCCCTGACCCTCTCTCGCCACTCCTCCCTATCGTTCATCGCCCTAGGCAGGTCTTCAGGACAACATCTTATGAGTTCGTCCCTGCTTCTCCAATCCATTATAATAATATGATTTTGTTAATCGTTCTGATGATTTTGATCATCTATTTTTTCAAATGTTATACAATTATTCTTATTACTTTATCAAAATAATGTTTATTGAACTATATATTTTGAAATTATCTAATTTACCTTTGTATCCTTTTTTCCTTGATAAAATGTCCTATGAAGCTTTAAAATAAAGGGGTTATTTCACATTTAGACTTTTTCTTAACAGCGTTCAGATCTTTATACTCGCTACCGTATATATATATCAGTGTATTTATGTCAGTCTTTTCATTTGTTTCTTTGTTTCTTTTCGTCTTTCTTTCTTTCTTTCTCAGCCAGTTCTTGTCTATCTAGTTCGTCAGTTCATATCTATCTATCTATCCATCTATATATTCGGTTGGGGCTGTAGAACAGGCCGACTGCATCTCTGTTGAAGGGTAAGCCCCCATCAGGACGAGCGTCCTGAATATGATACTAAACCATCTGATGGTGAGGCTTCAGTCCTAGCGCTTTAGAGAATGAGAACTCATTCACAGTCAGTACTCTCATGTCCACTCAGATCCAGTGTGGTAGTATCTATTATGGTCCCATCAATGAGTAAAATAGACCTCTTTAAACATTTACTATACTGGAAACCATTTAACTTTGTACATTTTGTATAAAGGGAAAAAACAACAACACTGATGTATAAAGATATCATTTTTTCTTTTCTTGTTTTATTCATTACCCGAAATGTACGCATGAGTTGAGAAAGAACGGGCTGGATATGGTTGAAATGCATACACACAAGGGTGACAGGGCAGTTTTTCTGAGAAACCTCTCTGCCTTTCTGTTTTGTTCTGCCAGGCTCGAAATCTTCTCTGGTTTATCTAATTTTCTGGACTTCCACACAACCCTCGTAGTCACACGTCCCACCTACGTGTTGCACGTGCAAACACCTCTTGTCTAGTATGTCACCCACGCAAATAACGCAGCATTTCTGCAGGGACATCTGCGTTCTGTTAACTGATGGAAACATGTACATCCTGTTATGCCACCCACGCAAATTATGCGACTTGTCAAAAGAATTTCCAGTCGACATCCAACATGGAACTAAGAGATTAATATTAAATTGAATTATCAGTATCATATAACAATGCTTGAAACCATTCTACTGTGTGTAAACAAATGAGTTCTAGCTCTTAAAAAATATTTCCTCCAAACTATCCGTTTCCAAACCATGTAACGGGATGTGGCATTAAATAACTTACATCGATTGATATACCATAAAATATAATCTATCTATCACATATTTATTTCAGTGTAATATCACCGAATCAAATATCAGTGAGTTTAATAAATCTTTCGCGCAAGTTGCCCATTTGCAAACCCTTTCTTTGCAACCCAAAAAACATACAACTTAGAAATAGGATCCGCTAAATTGACTTTGATCTTCGTTTTTTTTAATGAAATTTGGACATATTCTTTTTTTCAAAATTTAATTCTACATTTGTTTGATCCACTTGTTCAGATCAATGCCACTGTTTTTATGCTTTTAGTAATCAGTTCAGTCATACTTATTGGGAAGGAATGAGATCTTTTCCCACAAAAATCACACCTTTTGACTTACGGTAGAAAAATGTGTAGTCTACGCTTTGTATTCTAACCCCCCTGCATGGAAAGTTCCATTACTTTCGTATTTAAAAAAAGAAATAAAAAAGAAACAGAATTCTACGGTAGGTTGCATTACTCCTTTTTTGAAAGAGCCATTAGTCTTCATTAAACCAACGTTTTTGTGCAAATCTGTCTCAGCTAGCAATTTCCGGCTTAAAACCGCCGACAGTGGTTGAGTATTTATCATTCAGTGAATTTTTGTCGTTTCCCGCGCATGCGTATGCCAATATGTGTGGCTACGCTTGCACAGTTGTGTATACGCTGGAGTCAAATGTTTCCATATTGCTAAGAGCAAGAATAAACTAAACACTTGGAGTTTGAAGAAGCCATTCGCTGTTTAGCTGACAGTTTGTCATCTAGAGTTCAGTTAATATTTATTTATTGATGATGTTTCGTCTAAAAAAAGAAAAAAAAGGAAAGAAAAAAAAGAATTGACAACACAAACATTGTTTAAGTTGATACAGAGTTCGTTTAAAAAAACACATGCTAACATAAAAGAAAGCCAATCATTAGAACTGTTACCTACCATCTAGATAGATAAATTTCAATTTTGATCCGAAAATGAAAAAAATTGATCTAAGTGCCCTGACAAGGAAAGGAATTATGAGAAAAAGGTTTTGTTTATTTTACATATTAACATATGAGAAAGTAGATCAATAGATATGTCACTTAATATGTAGATAGATAAATCTGTTAATACCATCCTTTCCTCTTTTCTTACATTGGCGAGACCTTCTATGCTGGGAGGAAGGCAAAGAGCAGTGTGAGTGATACCGGCCTTTGAAAAGAAGAGGAATTATTCACCGAGAAACAATGATAAAAAGTATCTTTTTGGAGACAGGACAGTTAAGGTAAGACAAAGAAGAGGTTGCTCTATCAGAAGAAAGCGTTTAAGTCTCGAGTAAGTTTTCTTTTTTATCGTGTATTGCTGAACGTTGTTGTTTTTCTCTGTTCTTTTTTCGTGCTATGTTTCATCTTGGACTCTTTACCTATGTGTCTACGTTATTTCTTGTTTGTTTCGCTGTCAAATTCTTGTCAGTAGCCTTTCGTCATTTGGACGAAGTCGTCGACTTATTGAATAAAAACAACTAGCTTTCTTTCTTCTTAAGCTTTATTTATCTGGTTCCCGTGTTATTATTGTAATTGTTGCTCGTCTTTACTCTTGATTTTGCCTGGCCGCTTTTTACTTCTGAATTTCCGCTGCTGCCATAATCAGTGTCCGGATTAAAAATTTAATAAATCGAGTAACTGTGCAAGGCGGTTTAACGGCAGTTTCCGATTCATAACATCACACACACACACACACATATATATATATGTAAATTATTTTTTTTGCTGGAATTCATTACTTATTATCATAGATCTTTACTGTTGACATCAAGATAAATAATTTCGTCATGCAAATATAAATGATTATATTTTACTGATATGCACTTATTCAAATTTTCTTTCGAAAGTTTCGCATGGAGGTTACTTATTGCAAAATCAAACACTTGAAACGATCTAATTGACATTTCGGTATTAATTTGATACATTTATTGTGATGTATTTAACCAGCTCATTGGCCTAGGGAGACCTAAGTTCAATCCTAGGTCGAGTCATACCAAAGACTTAAAAATGGTACTTGATACCTTCTTGCTTAACAGCATTATAAGGTACGTATCAAGAGTAAAGTGGAGCAATCCAGGGAAAGGAGTAGTGCCTACCCCTACATCTCGGTATAGTAGCTACTGAAAAGGGAGCCTTCTGGTCGCCCTTGACAACAGTCGCCAACTTTACTTACTTATTGTGATTTAAATTGTTAATTATCTTCAATTCTACCAGAAAGATAACATTCGCTTATCCCAGTATATTTTTTCAAAACACAACACTGGTTGCAGTTTAGTGTTGTACCGACGGTTAATAGTTATGCTAAACATGTCTTGTGTGTGAGTGTGTGTGTGGGTGTGCAAACACTGACGTAGGTGGAGCTTTGTAGTAATAAGTAACAGTTGTTATAATTGACAAATTTAGAATAATGATTTTCACTGATGTTGATGTTGTGAATAGTTTTAATTGATACAAAGTCGGTTAACCTTGCTTGTTCATATGCTTATATACATATCTTATTTTCTTCTGTTTTTTCTTTTTTCTTGATTATTAACTTTTTATGCTCCTAGTTTTCCCATGCTTAATAAATTCTTGTTCACCTTTTGTCCTTCTAAAGATTGGCCTTTGTCAAGTTTTTATTTTCCTTTGCTTTTCTTAAATTTTTGTTCTACAGAAGATCGAGTTGGCCTATTCTAAGAAACGAAGGTATGAAGTCCTCTCGGTGGTATCCAGTGTCTGCATAGTGTTTAATATAAGTTTTTGCCGTTGGCTTACTCTGGTATGTCCATGTGCTGAAGTCCATAGGAGAACGTCGCTAATGAGTTTGTCCTTACTTCTCTTGCAGTGAGTAGCATTTCTTGCCTAACTTGTTTATGTGTACGCGTGTGTGCCTGCGAGTTTTTATGTATGTATGTTTGTATATATATATATGTGGCAGCTGCATATAAAGGAGTTTGATGTTTTTGATGTTCAGGTCCATGAAATCTGAGAGTTAATTAGCTGAGGATTTAAAGGGCCAACCCTTAGAACTCTGGGCCTCCCACGTTCACAGGCCTCTCAACCTTGGGCTTCTAGCTTGAAAAATAGCTGAAAATGTCAAATGTTGTCATGTTTATTTAACCGCTTTACACGTTATTAAATAACAGGTTAGAGAAATCGATAGACAGAAATGTATAAGAAAATAATAAAATTATATATAGAATATAAAATTGCAATATTTTACTGGCAATAGCGATGTAGAGTTTGGAAATCCCAGTCGAAATCCCGTCAGCCTGAGTTTATGTGCTTCAACTGAACGGCCCAAAAAATCGGCCGCTCGGTTTCAAAGGGTTAAACGATCACTTTTCATCATTTGCTCGTATTTATTTTTCTTATTGAGACTGTAAATTCAGTGTTAAAATTTGTGTTTGAAGACTGAATTCGTTCGATCAGACTTTCCCAAAATTCCTTAGAGATTTGGTTGATTCGATTTCTTGAGATGCTAAAAAAACCCAACAAATTACTCTGAGATACGACTAAAGTGCGTATACATTTCTATTTTCATACAAGGATCTTTATTCAATTATCTAAAAAATTCAAGAATTACCGGTTCATTAGCCTAATGAGTAGCATGTTTGCCTAATGGTCCGGGAGACCGGGGTTCAATCCCAGGTCGAGTCATAACAAAGACTCAAAAATATTACTTGATGCCGCCTTGCTTAACACTCAGTATTATAAGATACGAATCAAGTGTGTAGTAGCTATTGAAAAAGGAGCCTTCGGGTCACCCTCGACCAAGGTCGTCAACCTTACTTATCATATTAATAACATTTAAATTGGCTTGCTATGAGCAATTTTTTAGTCTTCTAGCCACTGATTTTATCCGATGTTATCATTCTCTATTGGATATTCAAACCAACTTAATCCAAAATACGGAATAAAACTTTTCTGGGAAGTTCACGATCCACAAGAGTCTACGCATGTTGAATAGGATTCATATAAGAAAACCTAATTGGCTCTGAGGTAATTTGGTATATTTTGAACCTGTTAATCTACAGGGTGTCTCCATATACATGGTTCCCATGTAACAGTTAATAACTCTAAGAATAATAATATTGTGTTCCTCTTTGTTTCAAATTTGAAAATAGTATACTATAACAACTATTAATCCCCGATCACAATGCCTTGGACAAGAAAGGAAAAGATATTTTGCATCACTAATTATTTGGAGACAAAATCATTAAAAACTGTGCAAGCAAAATTTCGCCGGAAGTTTAACAATTATCTCTAGAAAAGCCAAATTTATCGTTGGGTACACAAATTTCAAGCCACAGGATCAGAAAAGAAATTCAATAAGAAGGTAGAAAATCCCAGATCTGGCGGGAAGTTAATTGTAAGATGTCATGACAATGTGGATACAGTGAGAAATTCTGTTGAAAGGAGTCTGAAAAAGTCCTCCCAAAGACGTTCCCAAGAACCCGGTCTTTCATGTACATCATTGCAAAGAATCTTAAAGAAGGATCTTCAGCTGTACCCATACAGAATCCAGAAAAACCTTTAGTGATGTGCCGGTGGTTGGAAAATAAGATTGAAGAGGATCCTGACTTCCTTGATGATGTTTGGTTCAGCAACAGAGTATACTTCTGGCTCCGTGGACATGTCAATGGCGATAACTGTGTGTAGTGTGGCTCATAAGCCCGAGAAGAGGTGCTTCAGAGGCTCTTGCACTCTTTGAAAAACACGACAGAGTGGTCATCTTAAAACATGGAATAATCGGACTATTTTGGTTTGAAAACGCAGACGAGGAAACAGTCACTGTCACAAGGGAGCGTTACATTGTTGTGCTGAACAACTTCTGGAGGTGTAAATCGAGATTTTCAATAGTTCCAACAAGATGGGGCAATTCCACATATAGCTGACTTCGATTTCCTAATCAGCTGATCAGCAGGTGCCGCGAGCCCGAGTGGTCTCCGCGTTCACCCGATCTTAATCCCTCATATTTTTATCTCTGGGGTTTCTTGAAGCCCAAATGTACATGAGAAAAATCAACAATCCATTGCTGAACTCAAAGTGGCCATCAACTAGAAGATTCGTGCCATACCTAAAAAAGAGTGCGTCAGGGTGATTGACAACTTCACTTGACTAATTCAAGTGTGACATCAGCGCAATGGCAGTCATTTGGAACCCGTCCTATAAGAAATGTATCCTTTGAGCAAGAGACATCAAATCAATGTTTTTTTAATTGTTATTATATTAGCTTCCAGGACATGCAATCTTTTTTTGAATATCTTGTTTCAGTAATAAATCATTATCACATTAATGGGTTGCATCTATTATATGGCAGCTTATTCTTTATACAATATATACTGGTTTTGTTGAAATAATTGACAATAAATACTGGAAGTGTTTCACAGACAGAATGGATGTGTTTATATTTGAGTAAATATTCCTCGTGTAAAGTAGATTTTAAATATTCATATATCCATTTGCTACAAACTGTTCCACGCAGACGATGCGCAAAAAACTTCAAAAGAGAGAATTAAACAATGACAAAAACGAATTGCCTTACAAAAGTTATGATGTATAACTAAACATTAACTGTTTTATTGGTAAAACTTCAGGTTATCTATCTATCTATCTATCTATCTCCTGGTATTTTTGATTAATAAGAAAATTAACACTCATAAAATTCTTAGAGATATATTTCTTTATGAATGATATTATATATCAGTGTCGTTTATTCCTAAGATATTTTTATCGGCGACAAAATAGTTGAGGTGCTTTCAATGTTAAATTACTTTGAAATTTTTTTTAATATTGTGGCCCACCTGATGATGGGCTATGTATCACATGAGCCGCTTCTCGAAAAGGTGTCCATGATTGGTATAGAATCAGTAACAGTTAACACTGACTCATGGAAAGTAGGTGGACTGTTCACCAGTAAACATTTATAAAAAGAACGCGTTGTATAGAGAGATCGAAGGGGCAGATCGTCAAGGCGAGACAGAGAAGAGACAGCTTTATAAGAAGAAAGAATTTAAGTCTCGAATAAATGTTTCCTTTTTATCGTGTATTGCTTTTTATCTCTGTGTCTACATAATTCCTTCTGTTAGTTTTCTTTTAAATTTATGCTAGTAGCCTTGGACCAGTTGGGCTAAAAAAAGTATTGGAAGTGAATCTGTGAACATTATAAGTCCCCAAAATTCACTCTGAACTGTCCAACGGGACACATGGCGTAACAGTTATAGAGGTTGGTTCCCTAAGCTTCTAATCATCTGGAGGTAGCAGGTTCAATCTTGACTGTGCGTACAGGCGAGTAACAATACAGCAATACTTAACACTTGTACCCGGTTATGGTTAACGGAATCCTTTAATCGTCCACAGGAGTATGTCACTTATGAGTTCATCCCTACTTCTCCAGCAGTGTCCCGCATGTCTGGTTCGTCTAACTTGGATAGTTTTCATGATGGGTGGTAAGTGACCGTACAACTGCTGCTTTGTGGGGTGCTGCCTCCACGACTTATTCAATATTGCTCTCAGCATTCTTGTGTAATTGCCGTCAAGCTTTTTATCCATACGTTTTGTTAGCATCCATGTAGTGCATCCATATAGCAGTATCGATACGACTGCTGCTTGGAAAAAACTGCGTTTTATTTTATCTGTCAAGTCTGACTTGCATATGACCGATAGACTATCTATGGCAGTCAATGCCTTTGTTAGTCGCATGTTGATATCTGTCTCGGTTGATGAGACACAGTTTCCTAGGTAAGTGAGCTTGTCAACTAGTTTCTGAGAACCACCGTTTAGTGTGGAGATGTCATCTGTTTGATTAAAGCACATGTATTCAGTCTTGTCTGCGTTGACATGGAGGCCAATGCCAGCAGCTGCTCATTCCAAACTATGTAGCAACACTTCGGCTTGGGCGGGTGTATTTGCCAGAAGCGCTATGTCATTGTCGTAGTGTGCGTCCGTAATTGTTTGTGCGGGGTACCTTCTGGTTCTTTGCTTTGTCAGCGTGAAACCGTTGTCTTTCATTTTATCAATAAACGTTCTAAGAACGAAGTGTAGATAGATGATAAAGAGGTATGGGGCTAATGTGTCTCCTTGCAGTACATTTGCTACAATGTCGAAGTAGTCTGTGTCTCCATCCAGGGAGCAGATTTTTAATTTAATGTTTCTATATAGCATCATTATGGCTGCAACGGTTTCTTTGGGTAGACCGTAGGCAAGTAGTATTTACTCCATCTTCTCTCGGTGTATGGAGTCAAAGGCCTTGGAGAAGTCGACAAATAATATTGTTGCCTCTAGGTTTTTTGCACGAACACCTTCAAGAATTCGACGGATAGTCAAAATTTGTGATGTCGTAGATCGATTTCTCCGAAAGTCATTATGGTTCTTCCTAAGTATCTTCTCAGTTCTGGGTTCTATGCGCTTGCATCGCAGAGCATTGTATATCTTGGCAGCTATTAATGTAAGGATTATACCTCGGTAGTTCTTGCCTAATCCCAGGTCACTCTTCTTCGGGAATCGGAGGATGCATCCTTTTGTCCATCTGTATTTTATGTTTTGATTATATTCGGCATTACAGTATTGGAGCAGTATGTCGTCGAATTCCCTGGTCTTCCATACTTCTGGGGTAATTTCATCAAGCCTTGCTGCTTTTCTATTTTTATTTTTTCTAAGTGCTGAGTCGAGTTCTTCTTGCGTAAACTGTCCTAGTTTGATGTCTTATTGTTTACTTATAATTTTCGTGATTGGTTCATGTATAAATTTCGGAGCGTTTCCGAGTAAATTCTCGAAATGTTGTTTCCATAGTTGTATTCGTTCTTGTTGACTGGTAGCTTTCAGTTTAGCTTTGGCAATGCTCTTCCTTCTACTTACTTCGTTTACCGTTTGCCATGCTATCCTTGATTGTCCATCTTCAACCGAGTCTCTAATCTTATTGATCTGATTTTGTATGTATTCTGTTTGTTCTTTTAGGTATATGTTAGCAAATTCATTTTGTGCCTTTTTTAAGTTTCAGGGTTTTGATATTGGTTGGGTTCCTCCTATTGCATTTGGAAGTAGTTTTCACGTCTGCACGCTTTTTCTAACCGATTCTAAGAGGACATTGACGAAATTCTCATATTCGTCATTCGGATTATGTGTTTCTGTCTTCTCCTGTAGTGCATCGAATTTGTTTTTTAGTGTTAACGCATAATTATTTCTAATATCCCTGTTATTAAGCAGGGAATAGTCATAATGTACGGAGGTTGTTGTTCGAGCCGTATCCCTTCGTAGGCTCAGTCGTTTTTTT
>OY757912.1:112964150-113026650 GCA_963585895.1 Sepioteuthis lessoniana | reverse complement strand
AGAACTGACTGACACAGAAATCACACGGATGATCAACACTTTGACGAAGATGATGATACTGAAAGCGTAAGTTCTGAAGTTTCTGAAAGTGACAAACCAGTGCCAAATTCTTTGGCTGCATTGAATGCGCTTGAAACTCTGACAGCCAACTTTGAAGCAAAAAGTAATAATCCTGATGGCGCATTGAAAATGATTTATGGACTCTATGAAAGTGTTCATGATGTTAACAATTTTTTGATTGAATTATTTGTGAAAACTGATTGAAAATGTATTTTTGTCTGTGTTTTTGTGTTTTTTTAATGTCTATAACTGTTAAATAAACCCGCGTTCTGTACGTAAAAAGCGTTATATGAAGTGTTCCCATACTTACCATAACAAAATAGACCAAACCCGGATATAAGATATTTTTTCTCCGGTCCCGACAACTCTCTTATATCCGGGTTACACTGAAGTTGTTTTCACAGTTGCAAATAAAATATGGCGGGATAAAATAATACCGTCAAGTTCATATAATAATATTAGTAAAAAGAAAAAGAGAATCAATTTCAAGTCTTACAATCTCTTGTTCACCAAGTAAGTGTTGGTGATCGAAAGTTTTGGTTTTGATAATATATATACGAGGATCATTAAATAAGTTTCCAGACTTTATTCGTATGGGCACTTTTATTGATAGTACACACATGAAACTCTAGTCCCCTTCCAAGTAATCTCCTCCGGCTGCAATGCACTTATTGTACCGTTCCAACAACTTCTGGAAACTCTCATGGAAGTCCTCTTGTGTGAGTGTGTCAATGACCTTCGTCACAGCCTCTTTCAACTCCTCAATTGTCTCATAGCGACAGCCTCTGAGCTTAGGGAATAACCAAAAGTCACAGGGAGCAAGGTCTGGACTATAGGCTGAGGAACTGTCTTGATGCCCATCTTCGTCAAATAGTCTGTGACAAGGATGAAATTGTAGACTGGTGCATTGTCCTGGTGGAAATGCCACTGACCCGATTTGAAGAGTGCTGGCCTCTTCCGACGGAATCTCTTCCTGAACTCCTTTAAAACCTCAACATAGTAACCCTAACCCTAACCCTAAGCCTTTGGCCAATCAACTCTAGTGTTCTGACTTACTTACTCTTCCACACCTCTCATCATTTCTCACAGACTCTCTGCCTTCCTTGAATCTCTTATGCCACTTAAAAACTGATGCTCGATTAATGGAAGATGCTCCAAAAGTAATCTCAAGCATTCCATACGTTTCTGTGGCATTTTTTCCAAGTTTAAAACAGAATTTTATTGCATATCGTTCTTCTAAAGTGTCCTCACGTCCAGATTGCATTTTTGAAATTCACCAGCTGTGACAATCAGGCTTTAGTAGGGTGTATTCCAATTGCTGCTGTTGCTGTTCCTTTGAATCTGAAATCATAAACATTTGTCAGTCATCTCATAAGATGTATAGCAAGGACATACTGAATTTTCAAGAGTCTACAACAATTTAAAATGCCTGTACAAAAAGTCTGGAAACTTATTGAATGTACCACGTATATATATATATATATATATATTATCAAATTTTAGTTTTCAAAGATTTTATTTTCTTGGATCTGTTGAAATCCTGTTAAAATTATTTTAGAATCTTTGATTCATATCAATGCTCTTAACAGGATGGAAATAAATATATTATCCTAATGTGACTGAATATTAGTTTTTCTTGAATATATATATATATATATATATATATATATATATATATATATATATATATATATATTCGAACGAATTGAACACTCTGGTATCCGGTAAGGTATAAAATGTAAACAAACGAACGCTGCTGCTGTTGTTGCAACTTAATACCTTATAATTCCCTAGCTGATGTGGTACGTTTGTTGACCGAGCGATCTGATACTAAGTCTAACGTAAAGTTGGGCGTGTTTCGATCCTAGCTTCAAGTGTCTTACGTGTCTAGCCACACTGAAGAATTGTGATACAAGGAAACAGTCTGTCTGACAATATATATATATATATATATATATATTCACTCAGGGTGAAAAGGTAGTAGTCAGTTGAATTTTTTGGCTTATCAACTATCAACGACCAATAAGGGTAAAAGAAAGATAAAAACAACACACACACACGCGCGTGCGCGCGCACACGCACACACACACACGATAACCCAGTGAACTTTACAGCATATCAACTATCATAGATTAATTTTGAGGAAGAATAATAATAATAGAAAAACAAAGAATTTGAAAATATATACACATCCATGGTCACAACCGCCAACGCAGAGACACAAACACACAAAATATAATTTTATTAAAAAAAAAAGAAAAAAAAAAGAGAAAAACGAAAATTTGTCACTGACAATTAACAAATAAACGTAATCCGAAAATTCTTAGACATGAATCCTGGAATTAAAAAGAACAACAAATTTATCAAAACAGTCACCACTATGTAAATAAAAGGATAACTTCCTGAAGAAAGTGAAAAACTAGAAACAGTAAAATAGATAATTTAAGAAATAAATCTAGTGAAGCTATTTATTTTAAAGTATTTGCAATCTTCATTCATTGGATAAAAAAATTATATATATATATATATATATATATCATTAGGTAAGGCAGACACATAGCTTCTGTGTATTTTATAATTGATTCGTTCAAGTCTTTGTATGAGTCGCCTGACATCTGGATGGAATGAATCCAAAAAGGCACCATATTTTTTTACTTACTTTCGACCCCAGTCCGAGCCATTTTCGAGGGAACGAACATTGAAATAACAAATACAATGATGAGTCGTATGCATTTTTATAACAAATTGGAAGAAGAAGAATTAGGAGAGGAATTTACGAAAGGGAACTTTACGGGAGCGAAGAAGGAGAGTCATCAGGAAAAACGTTAAAGGGATTTCAGAAACCCTACATCGGCCAGAGTACAACGACTCTATCGAGACATTTAACACTTCACCTATCCGACATTAGTTCCATCACTCTACACCTAAAAACACATTTGCACCTCATCTCCAAATACCGAAAAATTCTAAATGAAAACACATCTATATTACACAAAGAAAAAAAATTAACAAGAACTTCAAATCTTTGAAGCTTTTTATATAAAGATTAAAAAAGGTCAAGTTCAAATGTAGCTGACGCATTCTTAAATGCCTCAGCCAAAATGTGAGCATTAACTTAATCCACCGTTTCAGGTGCTAGACTACCTGGTCTGTTTTTATCTTTTAATACTATTTTGGTAAATTGATAACATTTTTGACAAAAAACCTTTTTCGTATACATAACACATTCTTTAGAAAATTTCACATAGTTTGTACTTCTCAGCCACCGAAGATTTGATAACAAACCTCTTTTCAACCCTGGAGCACTCAATTTGATCTAACGCCATTTTGAATATTTTTACGGGATTAAAAATGAATTAAGCTATTAACAAATTCCAGAAAATGTTGAGTTTACATTCATGAAAATGATTTTGAGAAAAAAAAGTTATTTTGCTTTTTAAAAAAAAAATCACTGAATTTTAGAATGACCGTCGTAGATAGATAAGAAAGATCGATAGGTTCTTATTTATTGAATGACGTTCGTATATATACAACATTTGATCAAAGAGTATCCATAATGAATCTTTAGATTTCAAAATTCTAAAGGTGTGTGCAGTGCGGAATACACACATACACACACACACACGCACGCACACACACACACACACACGTATATATATATATAATTACTATTTTATTGAGGTGAAGGTTAATTATCAATCGACTTTATGGGTAAGCCGTAGAAAAGCCTGGAAGCAATGAAGCAAGTGTAAGAGATTGCAATATAAAAGTGAGCGAGAGAGGTTTGGTTAAGTTTGATTTTTTAATGGCATATCAACCTTCACGGCTTATTAAATACCAAAGCCAATTTTGTGGAAGAACAGCAGTGATACGATTCAACCCATTCCTAAGTGTATTAAAAAGTGAACGTAACAGAGCGACTTCAGTTCGAACTCGCAAAATTCGGGCCTGTAGACTAACACTTTAGCCATTACACCACAAGGACTACCTCGGAGAGTGAGAGAGAGAGAGAGAGAGAGAGAGAGATGATCATGATAATGAGCCCCAGTCAGCAAGATAGGCAAAAATTAAGGAGAAGGACACACACACACACACACACACGGAGAGAGAGAGAGAGAGAGAGAGAGAGAGAGAGAGATTCTAACAATGTATAGTGCTGAACGCTCAATCGTTGAGTACCCAATGCTGTCAAAATTCACTATCAAGAAAAAAAAATTACGGAACGTCAACCATCAGAACAAAGCAAGTGCCCATAATCAAGCATAGCAAATTTCGCAGGCCATTAGGAATTGGAATGAAGTTAATCAATGCAGCAGTCTTCTTGAAGACAGCGAGTGAAATCGCTGTTTACTTGACGATCCATAAGCAATTCATACGAGAAATCTAAAATAAGATGTTTTTGCTGCTGGTTTTCTCTCTTCACGATACCGTAGGTCGATGGGGGAGAGCAAGGTTCTATGTAAGCCAGAACTTTGAGTTGCCAGAACGAGGCTGAACATAACGTCGAACTGCCTTAGCAGATCAATTTCCTTGTTTTGAATTCAGATTTTTTAAAATTTTCGTAGATAGGTTTGACTACCGATAAATTTAGAGAGTCCAAGCTGCCTTACTATTTACCCATTGCTGAAAAGTGGAGAGAAATGTGTTGTATATCAGGGGAGCAAGAGACTATGACACGTGTTAATAAAAATATAAACTATTATTTTATTTACGACAGTCGTGATGGTTATGTGTGTGTGTGTGTGTGTGTGTGAAAGAGAGAGAGATAGTGAGAGAGAGAAAGGACTGCTAGGAAAACGTTAAGTTGGTATACTCATATTCAGAGCGTTGCTTCTTTGTACTTCTTCCCCGAGAGGCTGATACAGGGCCATCTCCTCAACCCAGGGACCGCTGCCCCCGGCTAGCACCCAAAACAGCGTGACATGTCTACTTCGCTTACTGCCGATACCGATTGACCGCTGGGACTCCCGTCATTATATATTTTTCTGACGCCCACACATTTCCTTCCAGCACGGTTTACGTGGCATTGCCGCTGTCCCGTGGCATTTCTGAGGTGCAGCCGTTTCTTAAGGTGTTTAACTTAAGACACAGCTGCACACCCTGTCTGGGAAATCCACACTAACCGGGTGTCTAAGGTCAACATGTAATAAATGAATTCATGCTTTTACTAAGGGTATTAGTGCGAAGTGAAAAGATCAATACAAAGATGCCCTGTTTTTTTTTCGTTTCCATTGGCACTTGGTTATATAATTGTTTGACACCCACCTGCTTCCTGTAGGTGTCACATCTGCACCGAATTCAACCCGTCCACATGTCAAGGTGATATTCCGATATCTTCGACCGGATACACCTGTTTCTTAATTGACGGCTCGGTCAAAGGTCAATATGTTACACTAGAGCTTCATCATTAAATGCTGTTTAGTGTCATACTCTAGATAGGAGTAGTCTATCCTTCCGTAGGATATACAGGCAGCCATGTATTCTATGTTTCACTGATAGGGTAGTTAGTCATCTAACCGTATATATATATATATATATAATAAATATATATTTATAAAATGAATAAATATATATTAGATATATATATTTAATTCATGGAATTTAGACTGCGATTTGAAAACGCAGCGCGTTGTATAAGCGGATGTGAATTCGTAGGTGTATCTTAGTATTTCGCTACATTATACAGAAATAAAATAATGTTACGAAATCTGAAGATACACCAACGAATTCACATCCGTTTAAACAACGCGCTGCATTTTCAAATTCACCTAAACTCATACAAACACGCATTAATACGCAACAATAACCCATACACGCCTACGCACACACACACACACACTTACAACCACACGTAAATATTCATACAAAATCTCAACGGTTTTTGACTATTTCTTCGTATTTTTTCGATTCATTTCATTTTCTTAACTGCCTGATGATTGTTGTTTCGCAAAAAACTCCATGAAACCCAGGGGTCACAGTCTAAATTCCATGAATTAGATATATATATATCTAATATATATCTATTTATTTATTATTATTATTATTATTATTATTATTATTATTATTATTATTATTATTATATAATAGCTCAATCATAGATATTGAGAACTCTCCATATTATATTGCACTTGGTTCGACACAAACCCAGAAAGTGATTTAGTGACCACCAAAGCTGTTATAATATATATATATATATATATATATATATATATATATATATATATATATATTCTTAGTAAAAAGAAAATGAAGAAGAGAAAAAAGAGGAAGAGAGAAACAAATGCAGAGACGAAAATTTGTTAAGGACAATTAACTAGAACTGAAAATTGCAGACACAAATCCTGAAATTAAAAGGAACCACAAACTTACCTAAAAAGTCGCCACTATACAAATCAAAGGTAACATATTAACAAACCTTTATCACTTCCTGAAGACAGCGTAAAGCGCTAGAAACACGTGTTCAAGAGAAATCAATAACTTAAAAAATTTCCCTTGCAGACCTAATTATTTTAAAGTATTTACTTTTTTTATCTCTTTAGACCAACAAAAAATTTATATATATATAAAAACCTTCCACACGAAGCTGATGGATCCTCAAGAACACTCTGCCATACAGCTTCCACCTCTGCGTCAGTGTGCACAGTGCGCTAAGGACCTTCTTCCTGGAAGATCGCCGACTGATCCAGTTATTTTAACCCGGACAATTACGTTCCGAATCATGTCATCGATAGGAGATACTCTGCCGGTATTTTTTCTCAGTTTGAATAATTGATATTTCACTGCTATAGAAAATCTCAATGAATTTTATTCGTTGCTGGGCATTATACGCGACCATTCAAATCTCCAATACATGCACTGAAACCTTCAAAAGAAAAAAGAAAAAAATATTATCCTATTTACCCACCCCTCCGCTCGGGCAGGATATGACACAAGGTCAATTTTTAAGCGGAGTTTAACAGGTTTGAATTCAGAGTTTTCCTTCTCCTAGACTAGTTGCCTCACAAAGGCTGAAGAACCCAGTCTGTCCTACTATTTACCCATAGCTGAAGGGAGAATTATTGGATTCATACCTTTCCCAAGGGTATTAGTGCTATGTGAAATGCAATCATTCTCGTCCAGGATTTGAACTCGAGTCGCCGTGTTCATTTCCTACGGCGATAACCATTACACCACGGGCACCTCCCATAAATAAAAAATTTTATAAACGAATAAATTATGACTTTCAAAGCCTTCAGTTTTTAAGTGACCACGATACACACACACACACACATATATATATATATATATATATATATATATATATATATATATATATATATATATATATATATATATATATATTATGGATTCCACTCATTAGGACCAACTGTTGTAAGGATCTGCTGCGTAATTGGACCTATTTTGTAAGAACCAATTCAAAAGTATTCAACCTTTGCTAATTTACATTGTTTATTATAATCAACAACATTTTTATTTGAACCAATTCTACCGCAACAAAAATTTCTTGAAAATTCTGATAGAAAAGAACAAGAAAATATCTTTTAGTTCTTAAAACTGCAATCAAATGTTTTTCTCGCGACCCAAGTAATATGAAATGACCGAACTCACAAAATATACTTTGTTATGTTCTGTTTGACTTAGTAAAATGCACAGGCAATCTCCCTCCCCACGACACACAGGATGTGACTCAAGGTCTTCTTTTTTATGGTGGAGTACTATTAGATTTTGAATTCAGAATTTTCCCTCTTTTAAACTGCCTAAATAAGGGTAAAGAACTGTCTACTCAACTATTCACCCATTGGTATAGAATAGAGGAAACAGGTGCATTCATGCCTATCCCAAAGATATTAGGGTGAATTGAAACACAAACAGCCTCGTTCAGGATTTGAACTCGCGTCGCCAATTCAATTTTAATCGAGCATTTCATTTCTTTAGTCGACCGGTGGAATAATTTCTAATTCTTTAAACTTCTTTATTCACTTATAAAAAACTTCTTAATTAGTCATCCAAATCTTTGCAATCCCGAAGATCATTAAACTCGAATATAAACGAATCTTCATAAATCATTACTCGAAAGGTATTAATCAAAATTAATGTTCAATCTTTTAATTCTTAGTCGAAAAATTAACTGGGTGGAGACCATTAAGTGATGCATGCTGGGAAATATACTGATTTAACTGACCTAATTCCAAAGGGTATCTTTCTAAAATCTGTTTAGGATTCGATAATATCGGAAAGCTTTTCTCAAAGTAAATTCTTTGGAGAAGCCATCGGATGGTATTACTCTAATTTTTGTTGGTTTGGTTTGATTTGGGTAATTTATTTAATGGCACATCAACAATTGTGGGTCATTTTTTGTTTTTTTATTAAATAGCATGTAAATCTTATAGGGTTATTTCTTGCTTTCCTTATTAAATGGCATATCAACCTTCGTGGTTTATTTAATACCAAAGCCATCCTTGTAAAAGAACAGTAGTGGTACTATTTAACTTATAATTGGAGTGGTGGTGGATAAGGGAGTTTATACCTTTTCCTTAGTCCCCAAGTCAACTTAATAGCGCGACTGGATATCGAATTCACTTACTATAATGTTGCAATCCAGTACTTTAGCCACTACCCCATCGGGACTACTCCGTATCTTTAAAAAAAAATAATATAAGAGAAATGTTTAAAAAATAGTCTTAAAAATTGATTATTCTTTTACATTATAACGACATTTAAAATTACTTTAACTGTTTATGTAGAGTCAGTTTTTGTATTTCATTTATATTTTCGAGGATTGTCAAGGGATATAAAGACAACATTTTCCCTAAGTAGATCAATACATTTCATAAAATTTAAATAACACTTAAATGTTATAATTTAATGTGTTGGAATTGTTTTTTGCTGGTTTAATTGATTGATTGATTGCGTCGACGACATCTCAATCCATCAAGTGGTATTTTATGCCTAGAAATTTGGGTATCGCATTCATTGTTTGTCCATATTTACATTTTTTGTGTGGTTGTTTCAGAAGAAACATTTTTTTCCACACGGTTTAATTTGTTACGAATACAAATCAACGTGACCCAGAGACGTAATCCTAACGGGTACTACCTCTCCTGGTCAGAATGGATCTGGGAATAATTGTCGCATATTGCGCCGCTGGACAAACAACGAAAAACTCGTAGATATATAAAAATATAATTTATATTGTTATTCTTCCACGGCGACGTTTGTGTGCAGTAGGAATACAGTCAGAGAGAGTTCGCACATATCTTTCTTCTGTGGCGAAGACCCTTTTTGTGAAGTAGTGCAACGGCAGGAGAACATACACGTGGGGAGCTGACAGGTCTGCTTGAGTGACCAGCGGGTCTCTCCCTTTTGCTTGAGAGACCAGCGGATCTCTGCCTTCAGTCCAAAATTACAGACCTTATATTGTCTTTTCAAGTCCCATGCGGAAATATGAATATCCTCTTCGCCCACATATTTTCTGTTTATGGCTCCTTATCGGAACTTACATACTTCCGTTTTTTTCTCTCCAGTAATTTGTTGATCTTATCGGCGAACGGAAATATCTGTCATTCAATTCGCAGGCAATAAATTACATTTTTCTTTTTCCTGTGAAACCACTTTGTTGATGTTATCTTGCGACCGTATTGAATCTGGTAAGTTCATCGTCGCCAGCTAAGCTAGTATATTACATAAAGGCGATGAAGGAGTACTCCACACTCCCAGATCTTCTGTACAACCTTTTCGAGGACTGTATTGAGATCCAGGCGCAGATCTATGGGGTCTCCTGAGAATGACTGACGACATTAAAACTATTCTTACTGTACATAAAACAGTGACACACATACATGTTGAGGCGTACTTAAGATAATGGTTATCGTCTTAAGAAATGAAATTAGTCACCGAACTTCAAATCCTAGACGGAGCTGTTTGTGTTTCATTCGGGAAATGCTAATGCCTCTGGGAAAAGTATGAATCCATCTGTTTTCGCTTCAACTATGGGTAAATAGTAGGGTCGACTGGGCTGTTTAGCCTTGCTAAAGCAACCAGTCTGGGAGAAGGAAAACACTGAATTCAAACCAGCAGTATTCCGCTTAAAAATGACCTTGCGTTTCATTCCGCTCGAGCCGGTGGGGTTTGTGGAAATGTGTACATACATACAGACAAACAGATTGCTGTCAGATCGATATATAGGTTGATTAGGAGTTAGAAGGATCTATTGATAGATTCCGGTTCAAAGTAATCAGAAATTGATAAATATTGAAATACTGAGTGAGAGATAAGTATACATATAAAAGAAATATATTGACAGGCGACAAAACAAAGAGGGTATGACTAATAAATAAAAAAGAAAACTTTTAAGAGCTTACATAAAAGAAAATAAAAAATAAAAAAAAACGTCCGCCAGGATTCTGCAAATCAATTCCGAATTGAAACTGAATTCCAACTTATGCAAAATCATAAACAATAAAAGACATGCCACTATTCTTGGGCATTGCATCCCTTTGCCAAAGTCAGAAACCTAGAATTGGATTCATAACTTCATTCCACAAATTTCAGTGTCTTTCTGTTTTTCTAAAGAATCGGCAAACTCACAAATGCTCAAGAGAATGTCACTTTCTTTTTCCATGACGTCATTCATTTCAATTCCATTCAGGGTTTACCATTATACGGTGCCAGTGGCTTTCTGCGATAAATTCTCTGAACAATGGTTTGTATGTAAAACATGGAGACACGAATCTTCTTGAATTGTCGAGTTTAGAATTTAAAAAAAAAAGAGAGTAATATAATTTGGGCAAATGTGGGAAGGGTTAAGAAAAATAACTATGGACAACAGAATTGAAAAAAAAGGAGAAATTGAAGATGGCGATTGGGTCCGATAGAAAAAAAAGAGTTTATGAGTGAGAGAATAATAGAGGATCAGCTGAGATGTAAGTGTGTAGTGCTTATAGGGATGAAGGAGAATAGATGAGGAGGAGAGAAGATTGAGAAATAGAGAAAGAAAGAGAGAGAGAGAGAGTTCGCGAGAGAAAGGGGATGAGAGAAGAAGGAGATTAAAAAAAACTGAAAGACAAAAAAAAAAAAATGAACGAATAAATGAGAGAAATAATTAAAAGAAAGAACAAGAACAAAGTAAATATGTACGTAGAGACGAAATAGGGTGAATTTACAAATGCTGTAAAACAGTCACAATGGGGCGTAAATATCATTAAAGGAAAGATAGTTTTATAGCAAGGAGAAAAAAAAAAGAAAGTGTAGCGAGGTAGGGATGAAAATGCATATCAAAACAACGGGCTTATTAATAAAATTGTATTGCGATCTATATAAATAGTGATATATATATATACATACACACACACACACACACACACACATATATATATATATAGAGAGAGAGAGAGAGAGAGATGGAGAGACATATAAAAATAGATTCTAACAAATGAATAGATACATACGAGAAAACGTATAAGACAGACAGATAGACAGAGAGGAACAGTCTGAGATTCATGGGAAAGTATGTAGTGAGGAATGGGCAGACTTAGATTGAGACAGATAGATAGATGTGAACTGATTGAGATAGATGAATTAACATGAGCAGAAAGATATAGCTCTATATGAACAGAATGATATACATGCATATATATATATATATATATATATATATATATATATATTTATATATTTATAACCAGCTCCTTCGCACGAGAAGAAGGTGGCACAAGGTCAATTTTGAAGAGAAGTTTAACAGATTTGAACTAATAGTTTTTTTTCCTCCTAGACTAGTTGCCATACTAATGAACCAAATCTACCCTACTATGCAATGTTAAAAGGCAATGTTAAAATGCAAACAACCTCGGCCAGGATTTGAACTCTGGTCACCGTGTTCATTTTCTACAATGGCAACAATTACACCGTAAGCACCCTCCCTCTGTCTGTCTGTCTGTCTGTCTGTGTGTCTCTCTCTCTTTATATATATATATATATATATATATATATATACTCGGTGCGACAGAAATACCTCTTATATTTTAAACTGTCACCGGTGTGATGAAAGTTAAATCAGACAAGTGGTAATGGTCGCTCCATTTAGGTAATTTTTTAAAAATACGGTTAGCTACGATCATAGCTTTGACCGATGCACATAGTATGATTGCTGTTGAAACGTTTTTAAGACTGGTGAATCTCTCTTTGCTACAAAGAAAGCTTTTTGAGTTTATTCCACGTTACTTTGAAATGATGCTGTTCTGAATTGATAATCGAGGCAGCTCTGGGTTGAAAACTTTGGAACAACAGTTTCATTAATTAAAAAAAGCCACTTAAAATACATCGAAGTGTTCGAACTCCAGAAAAAGTCCATACAGTGAGACGACAGCCTGTTGTGGAACTCACACACCTTCAGGAAGAAGAATTTTATATACTGATTAAAAGTTCCGTCCATTCAAATGAATGGTTGCTCACGATCAGCAAGAACGCAACTGGGAAAATCATATGGGATGTTATGACTATATTCTTCAAAGTGTTTCTGCTGTTCTCATAAGCGATGATTGGTTTGGTTTCTTTGTTTAATGGCATATCACCCTTTGTAGGTTATTTAATGCCAAAGCTATTCTCCTAGAAGAACAGAAGTGGTACTATTTAACCCATAGCTGGGAGGACAAGGGTATTTGCCCGAAAGTGAACGTAATAGCGCGACTGGAATACGAACTCGCTTACTACGATTCAGCAGTCCTTCGCTTTAACCATTACACCACGAGGACACCCCGCATAAGCGATGAAGCTCACTTTTATATCTGTTACCAGAAGATAACCCTAGACAGTTTCATGAAAGACCTTTACACAGCGAACTAGTGAGGTGGGGATTTGTGAAATCTGGTGTATGGGGTGCTTATTTTATTTTATTTATTAATTTTTTTGTGTGCGGGAAAGCTATTCGGTTACGGTAAGATTTCACCGGTAGATGTCGGGACTTAAAACTCAGAGTTTAGAAGCTTGGATCTGTGGTTTCAACAGGATGGAACCACCGCACGCACATACGGTGAGAAGATCAATGAATCTTTGAAAGAAGTATTTCCAGGACATTTTATTTCTTTACGGGGCTACATTAGGTGACCTGCAGGCTTATCTGATCTCGCCCATGCGATTATTTTCTCTGATGTTACTTGAAAGCTGAGGTTTACAAACACTGGTCAGCAACCATTGAAGAAATAAAGGATACTATTCACCGAAAAGTGTCTGAAATACCACCCGACACGTCTCTGGCAGATGAAAAAAATTTAGAAACTGTTATCAATAGAATAGAGACCGATATGTTGAGGATGTCATTTTAAAAATGAAATTAATAAAAACCATAACCCTTTGTTTAAACAACAAGGAAATAAGTATTTCATTATCAATTTCTTCGATAAATTTGTGCCAACCTTTCTAACAAAACATTCTTCTCTGTGCATATTACATTTTCTTCTTTAAATTTCACATGGTTTGCACTTCTCCGCTACCAAATGATTTGCTGCCATTTTCAATAGCCTCATAAGAAATGTTTCTGCAAAGATCAAAATGCTTTTTGCAATAAACCAATTCCAAACAAGGTAGACTTTACATTTATGAAAAAATTCTGGAAAAAATTTGACTTTAAAAAAAAATTCGCCTTCCGTATCTCTCTCTCTCTTTCTCTCTCTCTCTCTCTCTATATATATATATATATATCATCATGTCGCGCTGCTAGCACGGATTTCCCTGACTCTATCTCACCATTCACCTCTATCAAAAATCACATCCAGCAGATTCTCTAAACTATTTCTTGTGTCTGTACAGAGCTGTTGTAGATAGGTTCTAGTTGGGCGTCCAACACCTGTACGTCTGTGTGACAGGTCCATAGAACGTCACTTATGAGTTCATTCTTACCTCTCCAGCAGTGCCCCGCATGTCTTGTCTTTGGATGGTTTTAGAGATGGGAAGTAGGTGGCCGTACAACTGCTGTTTTGCAGGATGTTTCTTCCAGGATTTGTTCAATATGGTTCGTAGCATTCTTATATTTACAGAAGGCGAATTTAAAAAAATATCAGTTTCTTTAGAATATTTGCATCAACCTTTAAGAATATGACCCGTTGAAGCCATGATCGTTACATTTATGAAAAATTCTGTATATATATATATATATATATATATATATATAAGGCTCATTAAATAAGTTTCCAAACTTTTTGGTATGGACACTTTTATTGACAGTACACACATGAAACTCTAGTCCCCTTCGAAGTAATTTCCTCCAGCTGCAATGCACTTGTTATACCGTTCCAACAACTTCTAGAAGGCCCTATGGAAGTCCTCTTGTGTGAGCATGTCAATGACCTTCGTCACAGCCTCTTTCATCTCCTCAATTGTTTCGTAACGACAGCCTCTAAGTTTTTCCTTGAGCTTAAGGAATAACCAAAAGTCACAGGGAGCAAGATCTGGACTATTGGGAGGGTGACGAACTGTCTTGGTGCCCATATTGGTCTAATAGTCTGTGACAAGGAAGGCGGTGTAGACTGATGCATTTTCCTGGTGGAAATGCCACTGACCCGATTTGAAGAGTGCTGGCCTCTTCCGACGGAATCTCTTCCTGAACTCCCTTAAAACCTCAACATAGTATTCCTTGTTGACTGTCTGTCCAGTGGGAACCTAGTGCATGTAGATCATTCCAGTGCTGCTAAAAAAAGCATCATCAAAGTTTTGTGGGTGGGTTTGCTCTTTCTGGCCTTCTTGGGTCTGGGAGAGCCAGTATGCTTCCACTGGGAACTCAGTCTCTTGGTCTCTGTGTCATAGCAGTAGATCCAGCTTTCATCGCAGGTCACCAGAGCATCAAGAACTGCGGGATCTGAAACGATCAGCTCAAACATCTCCCTGCTGTCATGACATCGTCTTTCTGTCTGATCTTCTCTGAGCACCCTTAGGACAAAATTCATGCAAATCTTCCGCATCTTCAGTTCCTCGCGAATAATTGTGTACAGTTCCCATTTTGACATCAAACTGTGCATTTATTATCGATGAAATTCTTTATTTGGCCAAGCAACACTGGTGTTCTGACTTCCTTACTCCTTCCACACCTCTCATCATCCCTCACAGACTCCCTGCCTTCCTTGAATCTCTTATGCTACTCAAAAACTGAAGCTCGATTCGTGCAAGATGCTCTAAAAGCAGGCTGAAGCATTTCATACGTTTCTCTGGCATTTTTTCCAAGTTTAAAACACAATTTTATTGCATATCGTTCTTGTTAATTGTCCTCACGTCCAGATTGGATTTTTGAAATTCACCAGCTGTGACAATCAGGCTTTAGTAGGGTGTATTCCAATTGCTGCTGTAGCTGTTCATTTGAACCTGAAATCATAAGAATTAGTCTGTCATCTCATAAGATGTATAGCAATAACATACTGAATGGTCAAGAGTCTACAACAATTTTAAATACCTGTACAAAAAACTTATTGAAGGCACCTCGTATATATATATATATATATATACAAAAGGCGAAGTTCTTTGAAAATAGCCAAATGAATTTTTTTCCTGAAATTCTAAATAAATATTGCGATCATGGCTTGGACAAGTCATGTTTTTTAAGGTTGAAGAAAATATACCATTGTAACTGATATTTAAAAAAAAAAACGCCATATATATATATATATATATATATATATATATATATATATATAAGGCGTTTTTTTTAAATATTCTTAGTAATAACATTTATCAAGCTTCATCTCAGAAATGTAGACAAATAGTATCATCAGTTTATAAAATCTTTTGAGTTAGAAAGTCCAAAGGGAAACGAAGTTAGTAGGGATTTGTAGTTAAAACAACATTTGCAATTTTTTTTTAGTTTTCTTTCAAGTGTGAATAATTGCATCATGAAACTATGTATCCTACTCCAGTTTGGACAATAAACGACTTTATTCTATGTTCATGCCCCAACCCTTCAGTCTGATGAGGAGACTGTCGTGACTTTTTGTGCAAGCTTTCATACTGCTATTGTCTCAACGCCAAATGAGGATAAGTTGATCATCCTTAGTGATTTTACTGCACGTATTGGCAGGAATTTTGAGATATGAAATGTTCTTGGTCCTTATGGCATTGGTAAGGTTAATGCAAATGGTTTGATACTTCTTGGGCTTTATTCAGAACTCAATTTTACAATTTCCAATTCTATTTACCGACAGAAAATAAGATATAAGATTACTTGGACTCATCTAAGATCAAAACATGGCCAGAGGATAGATTTCATTATAATCCGCAGATATGATATTAGTGATGTCTGTAATTCATGGCTCATGTGAAGCCAGAATGAAACACAAATCGGTTTGGTCCGAGGAAGATTAAAAATCCATGTTCGCTGAAAGATTCGTATGCATGGAGTGAAAGTTCTCGATTTTTATAAACTAAAACAAAAAGATGTTTGCGCAAATTTAACTGAACGACATGATTGTTTGGATTTTTCTTGTATTTTGGAAAATTTTAGAAATCAAATTTATTCCATTGGTGTAGATGTATTTGGATTTGGAGTGAGGAAACATTTAGACGATTCTGACAATGCAAAACCTGCGATCAGCCAATTACTGGAAAAGAAAAGATAGTTTTGTGTAAGTTCACAGCAGAATAAACCCTCATCCAATCCTTCTACAATAAAGGAATATATAGAATCCAGTCGAGAGTTGATGAGGATGAAAAATGAGAGATGGCCAAAGGTTTCTTCTGAAATTCAAAGAGCGTTAGATAAAAAGTGTCTTAGATTGTTCTACAGTCTCATGCGTGAAGTTTTTGGTCCATTAACTTCTTCCATTATTCCTTTTAATTCAAAGGACAACACTACTATTATCAAAGAGCCAGAAAAAGTTTCCGGTTATGGCAAAGGCCCTTCCTCGATTTATTTGATTATCCATTTGTGATTATTGCTTATATTCTGGAGAGTCTTCTTCAATGCGAGATAAAATTGAGATTGACCAATTGCCGACTCATGGTAAAATTAAAATAGCAATAAAACAAATTAACATTGGAAGGACATCTGGGTTAGATGGCCTTCCAGTTGAATTGTTGAATTGTTGAAAGTGAAGAGTGAAAATGTTTAGCTTGCTGGAATGGATATCCTTTATCAAATTACTTGGTTGATGATGCTTTAGTGTTTTTGTAGAAAGGCAAAGGAAAAAAAAGGAACTTCTGACAACTACCGTAGAATCACTCTTTTGGATGCAGTTGGCCAGGTTTTTTCCAAAGTCTTGTTGAATCGAAAGGTTTGAAAGTTCTATCCTGAAGTCATTCCCAAATCACAAAGTGGTTTTAGATCTGACAGAGGAGAAACTAACTTGATATTTTCGGTGATGCAGGCGCGGAAGTCTATTGAATAATGGATCCTTCTGTATCAGGTTTTTGTTGATTTGACAAAAGATATTGATACATTTAACCGGGATGCATTTTCGACGATATTTGGAAAATAAGGTGTCCACTAATATTTGTCAATATACCCAAACAGTTTTTTCGATTTGACAAAAGATATTGATACAGTTAACCGGGATGCATTTTGGACGATATATGGGAAATAAGGTGTCCACTAACATTTGTCAATATATCCAAACAGTTTTACGAAAGTATACAGGCTTGCGTTGTCATGAGTCGTTGGTTGTTGGATGAGATTGCGGTTGATAAACTGGGTTAAAATGTCTCGAGCCCAACATTATCCTCAATATTATGAGCTGTGCTGCTGACTCAAACGTTTCAGCTTTGTGAGAAGTGTGTTGTTTTGGAATTCAGAACAACATGTAGGGTATTAGATTTGATGCGAAGGTTTAAGTTCAAATCGAAGACTTTTCACACACCAATTAGAGAGTTTCTTTAACGCTGACGACATTGTTATTCTGGCTCATATTATCCAGGAATTCATTGGTATAATCTGCAGCCACAGCTTTCTTGTAAAAAAAGTTATATATTATCGCGTTAATACACTTCGATATGATATATGTATTTACCAACCCCTCCGCTCGGGCAGGATATGACACAAGGTCAATTTTTAAGCGGAGTTTAACAGGTTTGAATTCAGAGTTTTCCTTCTCCTAGACTAGTTGCCTCCCCAAGGCTGAAGAAATCAGTCTATCCTACTATTTACCCATAGCTGGAGGGAGAATAATCGGATTCATACCTTTCCCAAGGGTATTAGTGCTATGTGAAATGCAATCAGTCTCGTCCAGGATTTGAACTCGTGTCGTCGTGTCCATTTCCTACGACAATAACCATTACACCACGGGCACCTCGATATGATATCAACAAGAAGAAACTCGATAGTAGTTTATGTTTTAAGTTTACATAATATATTTCGAGTATTGAAAGATCTTTCTGTGATCATGTCACTATGTCAAGGCAAATCATATTCATTCGCTAAATTGAAAGTGAAAACAATCAGTAGGAGGAAATGTAATTATAGTAGAAACTGTCTTAAAAGGACAATCAAGAAGAAAGGTTTTTCGCTCGTAGAAAATAAAGAAGCGATGTTAAAATCAAATACATTTTTGAAGGATAGGGATGCTGAATTTTCATTCAAAGAAATAAAAGCGAACATTTTGGTGCCACTTGAAAATTATCTAGTTCGTAATGAAGTCTAGTCTATTTTATCGCTTCATTTTTAAGATTAAGATAGGCTCCAAATTAGATGAAAAGTGAATTCTAATTGGCTAGTGATTCTAACTGATTAAAAATGTATCTTTATTAATCTTGGAGAGAAAATATTTCTTAAATTATTTGGGGATTTGATCATTCATATTTTGCGAGGCAATTCAAATATTACCGCCTACTATCTTCAAGAAATAGAAATGAAAAGTAACGTCTCAAACAAAGGTGATGATATGCAAAAATACATATGCTAAAATTATAGCTTCTGGGGCTTCTTTCTATACATTTTTTTTACTTTCTTCATATATATATACGTGTGTGTATGTGTGTTGTGTGTGTATGTGTGTGTTTGATCAAGTTGTGCTGATTGTCTAGAACTCTCTGACTCTCTCTCGCTTTCCGTTTCATGGAGGTGCCCGTGGTGTAATGGTTATCGTCGTAGGAAATGGACGCGGCGATACGAATTCAAATCCTGGACAAGACTGATTGCATTTCACATAGCACTAATACCCTTGGGAAAGGTATGAATCCAATTATTCTCCCTCCAGCTATGGGTAAATAGTAGGACAGACTGGGTTCTTCAGCCTTGGGGAGGCAACTAGTCTAGGAGAAGGAAAACTCTGAATTCAAACCTGTTAAACTCCGCTTAAATATTGATCTTGTGTCATATCCTGCCCGAGCAGAGGGGTTTGGTAAATATCATTTCTATTGTCCATCTCTCTACTAGACTGCATCCAGTATCCGCACACGCCTGATGTATGTAAGTCTTTGGTGGTCGGCCAACACTGGCGTGTCTACGAGTTGGAGAACGTCTTTACTGTCTCTAACAGTGCTCCGCATGGATTTTCGTCTTACTTGGATGGTTTATGAGATTCAAGGCAAGTAGCCGTACAAATTCTGTTTCATGGGGTGTTGCTTCCAGGATTTGTTCATTCCTCTAGCTTTCCTATGTACTTCCCATATTTCAAACAAGAAGGAGCCACATCCACTTTAAGTAGAAAGTCTCTAAAATTAACTCATTCAGATACCTCGGCAGTGATATTACAGCGACTCAAAGTGATGTCAACATACGCATAGGGATGGTGTGAAGAGTTATTGACAAGTTATCGATCTTATAGAAATCTGATCTCACTGATAAAATAAAAGGGGATTTCTTTCAAGGTGTGGCCGTATCAGTTCTATATTATAGATGCACCACTTGCACTTCAACGAAACATATTATATATATATAGCTGGCGTAAAGTCAGCCTGGTTTCGGTCCTAGCTTCAAGGATCTTGCGTGTCTAGCCACTCTGATGAGTTGTGATATAACGAAACAGTCTGTGGATGACAATATATATTCTCCCCACCGGGGGTTCATCACTCTCGCAAAGCATCTATTAAGCGGATATATGTAAACAAAACAATAGTGATACATATGTGTTAAAATCCCTTCGCTCACGCTGAGTTTCCTGGTGGCTGTACAGTAGAATGTCCAGCTGGCGTAATGTCAGCCAAGTTTCGATCCCATCTTCAAGTCTAGTCACACTGATGAGTGATGATACAACGAAACAGTCTGTCTGTCAATAACATACATACACATATATATGGTTTGATTTCTTTTTTTAACAGTATATCAACTCCTTTTGGGTTCAGCCTGCCGGCTGGGACTGTAAAAAACGCCGACTGTATCTCTGCAGAAGGGTAAGACCCCACCAACAAATGTCATCGAATGACTCTAAACTTCATCTGATGGTTAGGTTCCAGTCCTGAGGTTTTGAGAAATGTGAAGTTCCCTTTATTGTGATTATTCTTAGGTCTACTCGGATCCGGAGTAATAGTACCTGTTAGCGTCCCATGGGCACCTCTGGTGGTGTAACCGTTAGCAAGCTAGACTAGCAAACCTACACGAGTGAGTTCGAGTCTCATTGGGCGCCCCATTCATTCGGCCTTGTGCCACATCAATGCAAAGAGCTTTGTAAATTACTACCTGTTAGCGTCCAATTTATGGGTTAAATAGAACTTCTCAATAATTTACTTAGGATTATTATTATTATTAGTTATTTGAAAAGAATACAGTAGTGTGTAAAGTATTTACATTCCATCGGAATACTTTATAAATAGTTTGGTTTGGTGTGGCTTCTTTGTTTTAATGGCATGTCAACCTTCGTGGGTTATTTAATGCCAAAGCCATCCTTCTAGAAGAGCAGCAATGATGTTATTTAAACCATTGCTGGGAGGATAAGGGGGTTCATACCTTTCCCAAGGGTATTTGTCCGAAAGTGAACGTAATAGTCTAGCGTTTTAACCATTACACCACGAGGACACCCCATTATAAATAGTGCTACTAATGTTAAATGGCAATACTTGAAGTCATTTAACTTTTTGCAAACAAGTGAGCTCAATCAGCTCGTTTAAAAAATAAAGTTACCTTCAAACTATTCGCTTAGAAATTATATGGTATTAAATAATCCAAAAAGGTTGATATGCCTTCAACCATTAACATTTTGGATTTTTTAATACCGAAATTTGATTTATCAGTAAATATTGGATGTATATATTTATGATGATGATATATTTAAAATGTGACATTTCATTTTTTAAAAATTGAATATTTTCTTATTTGTCTATAATCATTTGTTAGCACACAGTTTTATAATATAAAGTATTCATATATATAATGATACATGTTTATGTGGTTTAAAAAACTATTCCTATTAAATAATAATCTTTCGTTAAATCTTATATGATTTAAAGTATTCCCATCTTGCATTAATAATTTACTAGTAATCATATTGTTTCAAGTACCTAGTGATAACTCTTAACCATTGGCCAAATGAGTAGAGTATTCGCCAATGGTCTGAGAGACCGGGGTTCAATCCCAGGTTGAGTCATACCAAAGACTCAAAAAGGGTACTTAATGCAGCCTTGTTTAACACTCAGCGTTATAAGGTAAAGATCAAGGGTAAAGTGGAGCAATCCAGGGAATGGAGTAGCGCCCTTCCCTACACCCTGATGTAGTAGCTATTGAAAAAGGAGCCTTCTGGTCACCCTCGACTTAGGTCACCAACTTTTACTTAGTGATAATCCTGAGCAAACAATTATGGCTTCAAGTAGCTATTCTTAATGAAAATAATTAACAATTATATGGTATCAAGTATTTATATCTCGTACAAATGATTTTCGAACACATCTGTTTAGCTCATGAAGCTAGGACATTAATAAATACCACCTGTCTGACTCTGAATAGACCTGGGAACAATGATAATGTAGAGATGACTACATATTCCCTAGAGTTCTAGAAATTGAGTCTCACTGCCGGATGCTGGTTATTAACGCACCGGTGACACTCTTTAGGAGATCGTACTCCTCTACAGAGGATGCGTTGGAGAGCGAAAATGAAAAGAAAACACCACTGATATATAATTATATAATCTGCTTCTTTTCTTTTTCCTTTTATTGCGAAATGTACGAAATACTGGCGTGAAGGAGAGGGTCAAAGATGACTGAGTTTGCATTGACACAGAGGCAATGGTACGGTTTTTCTGTGAAACCTCTTTGTCTTTCTGCTTCGTTCTCCTTTCACGAGACTGTAACAAAACGTTTAATCATCTTCGCTTCTTCTTTGTTCTTCTTTCACGAGACTGGTACAGGGCCAACTCAAAACATCTAATCATCTCAGCTTCTTCGTTTTTCTTTCACGAGACTGGTACAGGGCCAACTCAAAACATTTAATCATCTCAGCTTCTTTGTTTTTCTTTCACGAGACTGGTACAGGGCCAACTCAAAACATTTAATCATCTCAGCTTCTTTGTTTTTCTTTCACGAGACTGGTACAGGGCCAACTCAAAACATCTAATCATCTCCGCTTTTTCTTCGTTCTTCTTTCGCAAAACTGGTACAGGTCCAACTCAAAATATCAAACCATCTCTGTGTCTTTTAACTTTAGGGTCTTCGCAAGGCATTCCTTCTTTCTTCAGGGATCATGCCAATTTTCGACTTTCTTCACTTTTTATTACTCATGGTATTTAATCATCTTAGCTTCCTCATTTTAGCGAGTCTTCAACGGGCCAGATCTCTCTCTCTCTCTCTCTGCCACTCAACACTGGTCTGCTGGCACAAGGTCAGCACTTAAGGGACTTTTCTTCCGGCTTAATCATTCTCCTTCGCTTTCTCCCTGGGTCAAAAATCGTTGTATAATTTTCCGGACACCCACGCAATTCTCATGGTCACTCTCCCTTCCGGCATGCCACCCACGCAATTCACGTGGCATATCCGTCGTATTTTGTTTACCTTAAGAAACAGGTGGACATTCAGCTTTGCCATCTGCCACCCACGTAACGTACGCTGTCAAAGAAATCTTCTTTCAGTTGCTATTCAAAAGATGCAATCGGCGTATCCTAAGCTCCGCAAACTGGGAAATCACACACACACACACACACACACACACACACACACATATATATATATATATATATATAGAGAGAGAGAGAGAGAGAGAGCGAGAAGGAGAGGGCATAAGTGTGTAATTGATTGAATAAAACAGCGATCTATTGATTAATAGATTTTTTTAGTTTAAATTGAAAAGTTTGTTAAAAAACAGAACTTACAATGGTTTTTCTTGTAAGAAAAGATAATGTTAGTTTGAGCGTAAATATATTAAGAGAGAAAATAAAGTATTAACATGAAACAGTTTGCGATTGTCTAACTCTAGTTGATATTTTTTGTGAGTGTAAAAGAATTTTGTGTGAGTATATCACTATGTCAGGGGGTTAATATGTACGTGGGTGTTACCAGAATTTTCATCAGCAGGTGAAAGATTGAAATCGCAGTACGAATAAATCTATGTAAACAATATCTTCATTCAATCTATAATAATTAAGTGATGTTTAAATTAAATGTTTTCTTAAATAATGTTAGATTTTCACTCAAAAGAAATAAAGTCGAAAATTTTTGAGTAGACTTATGGAATAGATCCGTAAATCTAATGAATATCTTATCGAAATTTGATAAAAAAAGTTGATGATTGATCTACGATTCTAATTGGTTAAAAATATACTTTAAACAATCTAGGCGGAAAAACATTTCTTAGATTATTTAGGAGTTTGGTCGTTCAAAATTTTCACGATGAATCAAATATAGGGTGGAACGATAAAATTGTTGCCCTAGAAAAGACGACATGACTCCATTTCCGTTTAATGAAAACCGGTTTTCTTTTTTGTTGCAGACCATCTAATAGTTGGCCAGTTGTGAACAAATCCCAGGAGCGATAGGAGCCTTCTATCATGTCTGAAAGTGACACAATGTTCAACGAGCGAGATCGGAGATGCACCGCAGTACAACACATGCTCTCTACCGATCCAAGTTATGACAACAGGACCATTGTTACCACCCTCAAAATGCAAATCTGGATTGCCACGAATAACAGGGACGTGCCCAGGGTGATGAAAACAAAGTTTCCAGCTACGGTTATGGTTTTTGGTGTGGTTTCAAGTGAGGGACACATCATGCCACCTCATATCTTCGAAGTCGGCTTGAAAGTCAACACCAAAGTGTACCTGGATGTGCTGAAGAGTGTGGTGATCCCCTGGTGCAGTCAGGTGGCCGGTGGCAGACCCTGGGTGTGGCAGCAGGACTCGACGCCGGCCCACAAGTCCAAAGAGACCCAGGCTTGGCTTCAGAAGGAGTGCTACGACTTTGTACCCTTCTCTCACTGCCCCCTCCTCTCCCGAGCCGAACCCGCTGGACTACTTCGTTTGGTCACACGTCAAGAACATCACCAACATGACCTCCCACAACACCAAAGTCAGCCTGATCGCCGTCATCCACCGAGTATTCACCGAGCTCCCGCCAGCGCTTGTGGAAAAGGCATGCTCCCAGGCCCGTATCCGTATCGAGGCGGTGATTGAGGCTGCAGGCGGCTACATTGAATAGATGTCAGCTCTACTACATAATTAAGTTACCTGAATTGATTTATATTCAATAAAAGTTTTAAAACAAATCTGTAGTGTGCTTTTCTTTAGGACGACAATTTTATCGTTCCACCCAGTATTGTCGTCTGCAAATCTCAAAGACATTTTAAAACTTTCGACGATTAGTCAATAAATGTAAAAATACAGATACAAAAATTACAGCTTCTCAAGCCTATTTTTGTACAAAAACTAAAACTTTTTTTTAGAATGGAAATCAGCTAATTTTCCGTATATTCATATATATATATAGTCATTCACAGACAGACTGTTTCGTTGTATCGCCACTCTTCAGTGTGGCTAGACACGTTGGACGCTTGAAGCTGTGGTCGAAACCCTCCCAAATTTACGTTGGACTAAGTATCATAACGCTCAGCCAACAAGCAAACCACGTCAGCTCGGGAATCAGAAGGTATTATGTAGTAGCTTTCGTTTGTTTACATTATCTATCTATCTATCTATGTTCGGGCTAAAATCGACAATTTTTGTCTCTTTTTTTTTTTTCAGGAACATTTTGATTTAGCTGTGAACAATCAATGGCGTTAGGGAGCATGAAATTGAAGTTATTGTTGAATAAAAGCTAACATGGAGGATTGAAAACTGTCTAAAAATTCGAAAAGAGTTATCCGTTTTAAGATTATTCGGGCCGGGAATCAAAATATTGACATCATGACAGCAGCTCAATGTTCTGTGAACGGTGTAAAGGCTGTAAAATGTGACATGAACTGATGCAATGGAGACTACAAAGCTGTGGCCAGCAAGAAGGGAGTCATCAGGTGTTTGGATAATATATATATATATATATATACACACACAAATATATATATATATATATATATATATATATATTGTACTTATTGTTTATTTTTTCTCGGTGGTCTTATAGTAACTGTTAAGGTCTTATCTACGTGCCAAGTAGAACTATTCAATCATTTAGTAGGGATGATTATTGATATTTAATAGAATTATTTGTGTTGAATAGCAATACGTGAAACCGTTTAACTGTGTACAAATAATCAATAGCAATACTTGAATCGTTTTAACTTTGTGCAAATAGGATTATTAGTGTTAAATAATAATACTTGACAACATTTAACTGGGTGCAAATAAATGAGCTAGGACGCGTTTAATATGATTTTATCTAAAAACTATTTTCGCACAAATTATATATATATATATATATATGTGTGTGTGTGTGTGTGTGTGCAAAACAGGATTTAGCATTAAATAACCCACTAGGGTTGATATGCAAGAAAACACAACCAAACACAGACATTCATAAATGAAATTACAAATGATTAAATAACAATATTTGAAACCATTTACCTGTTTGCAAACAATAAATAGCAATAAGTTAAATCATTTAACAGTGAAAAAAATAAAGTTACCGACAATCTATTTATTTAAAAATCGTGATATATATATAGTTACAACAATTATTTCGTGAGTCAGGAACTAACCTACAACAGTTTCGCCTAAGCGGCTCATCAGGGTACCAAGTCGGAATTAGGTATCCTGATGAGCCGCTTAGGCGAAACTGTAGTAGTTTAATTTCTGACTCACGAAATAATTTTTGTAACTATTTTGCTCTACTTAGTATTGAGCACTTTTTGTACTTGTAGCTTAGCAGCAATTTATGGTGTTTGTTTTCTTTTGACCAATCGATTGCGTATCTGTTGATTTTTTTCAATTGGTGTGACAAGGTTGGCCTTTTCATTTTTTTTTCCAATATATATATTTTTTCCTCTAGACAGTGATTCATTGTATATTTTTATCTTCGAATTACTTTCGGTTTTTTTCCCTTACCGTAAGTGCTATTATTCAGTAAGTTATTTAATTATATATATATATATATATATATATATATACATATATATATAGGATTTGGCATTAAATAGCCATCAAGGATTGAGATGCCATCAAACAATATATATAACAATAATTGAAACCATTTACCTAACAGAAATCTTGGTTATGTATATGTTAGCTTAGTGATAAAACATAAAAGAAATTAGTGAAATATATAAATATTAAAATATGACAGATACATATACATAACATATACATATACATTCCATAATGATTTGATATTTATAATTACAACTCAGTTTTAAACAAAGAAATTCTTTTAGTTTTTTCTGCATAATAGGTCACGACTAGTCGTTTTGTTTTTATCTTTCATGGTATTTAGCAAATCACAGTAAATAATAAAAAAAAACCCTAGAAGACTTTCTGCTGAAGATAACGATAGGTTAAGATAGCAAGAGATCATAAAAGGGAAAGAAAAGTGGAAAGAAAGAGTGGGAAAGAGACAGAGATAGGTAAATAAATGAAGAGAAAGAGAGAGAGAGAGAGAGAGAGAGATAGAGATAGATAGATAGATAGAGAGAGAGAGAGAGTGAGAGAAAGGGACGTTAAGGTAGATGGAGCAAATAGAACGAGGAGAAAAATAAATGCAGAAAAGAAGAAAATCAAAATGGAGAAAAATAAAGAAAATTAAGTTAAATTAAGAGAGAAAAACGGAAAAACAGATAGAAAAGTCAAGTTAGACAAGAAAGAGAGAGAAGTCAATATATACAAGAGAGAAAAGGATCAATATAAAAAGTTCAGGAGAAGGGAAAAATAGATACAGAAAGAAAAAGTCAAGATAAAGACATAGAGGGGAAGTTAGATAAACAACGAAAGAAAGAAAGAGGAAGAGAGAGAGAGAGAGAGAGAGAGACAGAGAGGTCGAATTAGACAAGAGACATAAAGAAAGCGAGTGACGTCAAGATAATCATTAAGGATAACCGTCAAGATAGCAATAGTGGGAAAAGGGAACGAGAAATTGAAACTGATAAAAAGTTAAAGTTAACATAGTGACAGAGTGAGGGGAATCAAATGAGATGAATAAAGAGAAAGAGACAGAAATAGAGCAAGAGAAGTCAAGATAGACAAGAAGGAAAGAGAGAGAGAGAGGGGGGGTCAAGGATGACAAGAGAGAGAAAGGTCAATAAAGAAAGAGTGAGAGAGGGAGAGAAAAGAACACAGAAAAAGAGAAAAGTTACAATAGAGACTGACAGTGTAAAATGATGAGACTTCAAAGAAAAGGGAGATAGAAAGATAGATAGCAAGACAGACAGACTGACAGACATACATTCCAATGAGTAATTTTTGTCCAACAGAATTTATTTTTGGAAACAAAGGACGCACCGAAATCAAAAGTATGTTCTTTGGTATTATGGAATTATGGATGTTCTTGTTTTTATTGGAAAAACAAAACAAAACAAAAAACGGTACATGGGCATCCCTGTAAATATATAGGACACTGCTGGAGAAGCAGGGACGAACTCATAAAAGATGTACTCTTATGGACCCCCACACATGGCCGTGCAAAAGCAAGACGACCAGCACGAACATACATTCAGCAGCGATGTGAAGATACGGGATGTTGTCCTGAAGACCTACCTAGGACGATGAACGATAGGGAGGAGTGGCGAGAGAGGGTCTGGGATATCCGTGCTACCAGCACATGATGATGATGATGATATATACATATATATATATAGCCTGTCTAGCCACACTGATGAGTACTGATAGAACGAAACAGATCTGTCCGTGGATGACAATATATATATATATATATATATATATATATGCTCCCCTACCCCTGTAGGGTTGAGCTCTCTAGCGAGTGAAGTAATAGTGTTTCCATTAGCGTATATGCAAGGCTCTTGGTTGCCGTTAAGCGGATATATGTAAACAATAACAATTGTGATTTATAACCGTTTAAATTTCCTGTGCTTGCGCTGGTTTCCTCGTGGCTGAGGGGTAGAATCTTGGATTGGCGTTTAAGTCGACCGGGTTTCGATCCCAGCTTCGGGAATCTAACCTGTTAAGCCACACTGATGAGTTCTGATAGAACGAAACAGATCTGTCTGTGGATGACAATATATATTTAAGAGGATGCCCATGTAGATGTATATATTTGTGTGTGTGTCTTATAGGTAATCTCTGTGTCTTCAATTTTTACCCTAGGTGAAAACATTTTGATATATTATTACCAAATTTGTAATGTATTTTGATTGTACAAAATGAAAGATTTTAGGATAATATAACTGACCAATTGGCATAGTTGGTAGAGTCTTCACCAATGGCCCGGGAGACCGGGTTTCAATCCCAGGTTGAGTCATACCAAAGACTCAAAAAATGGTACTTGATACCTCTTTGCTTAATAACACTCAGTATTATGAGGTACGGATCAAGGGTAATGTGGAACAGTCCAGGGAAAGGAATAGCACTGACTTCTGTGTAGTAGCTATCGAAAAGGGAGCATTCGGGTCACCCATCACAATGGTTGGCCAACTGATATATATATATATATATATGTTTTCGACTTTGGTACTTAAGTTTTTATCATTTTAAGATATTTGTGCACTATATATAAATATTTCAGACTTTATGTCTTCTTCAGGAGAATTTGCAATTTTACTTTAAGTTTCAGATATTGTTTCTATAATAATTATTTTAAGTAGAGGTAATTTTTTTAATTCCAGGATTTGTGTCTGTGAATGTGCAATTGGATTGAATTGTCTATGAAAATCTCTAGACTATGTAAATGTTCATTGTATGTGTAAGTAAATTTTCTATACAAGTATAAGTATGCACTGTGTGTGCGCGCGTGTGTGTGTGTGTATGCATGTGTGTTTAGAGATGTAAACATATAAGTACATTCATTTATATATTCTATAGACAGCTTTTGTTTAATTGTGTTTAATTCCAGCATTTGAGTCTGTGAGTCTCTTATTGGAGTTAATTGTTCGTAAAGAACTCTGGTCTCTGTGAATCTCATTTTTGTATAATTTCGTATACTATGTATATCTAAGTGGGTGTATGCGCGCATGTGTGTGTGTATTTATGCACACACACACACACACGTACACTAATATACACATACACAGTCGGTACGCATATATATTTTCAGGGGTGTTGTGTTAATTTTGTACTTCTTTGTTTTTCCTGTCCACACACACACACACATATATATATATATGAATATATAATATGATAAAAACCTAAACAGTAAATTTGAAATAATTTGCAGACCAATTCATTTTAGAATATTTACTTTTCCCTCGTTAGACTATATATATATATATATATATATATATATATATCATGTCATGATATATATATCATGTCGCTAGCATAGATTTCCCAAATCCTCTCTCATTATTTGTCCCTATCGTCCTCTGCTCTCGGTAGGTCTTCCAGGTTATATCCTGTGTCCATACAAAGCTGTTGTTGTTGGGTTCTAGTTGGTCGTCCAGCTTTTGCTCGTCCGTATAAAAGAGCCCACAGGAGTACATCGCTTATGAGTTCGTCTTTATTTCTACAACAGTGCCCCGCATGTCTAGTTCGTCGAATTTGGATGGTTTTCGTGATAAGTGGTAGGTGGTCGTGCAGCTGCTGTTTAGTGGAATGTTGCCTCCAGGATTGTTCAATACAGCTCGTAGTATTCTTGTGTAATTGTCATGAAGCTTTTTCAGCTTCCATGTAGTGCATTTATATAGCAGTATTGACACGACCACAGTTTAGAAAAACTGCGTTTTATTTTATCGGACAGGTCTGACTTCAATATGACCGATAGCTGTTCGATAGCTGTTCATGCTTTTACTAGTCACGTGTTAATATCATTTTCGGTTGATGAGGCATTGCTCCCGAAGTAGGTGAACTTGTCCACTAGTTTCAGAGAACCAACATGTAGTGTGGAGATGTCTCCACTTTGATTAAAGCTCATGCATTCTGTTTTGTCTGCATTGACATGCCACCTACTTCCAATTCCAGACTATGTAACAGGTATTATGCATGTGCGGTAGTATTTGCTGGAAGTGCTATGTCATCAGCGTAGTCCGCGTCCGTAATAGTTTGTACGGGGTGTATTTTGCTTCTTGCCTTTGCCAGCGTACAGCCATTTTCTTTCATTAAATCTATAGGCGTTCGAAGTACATAGTCTAGGCAGATAATAAACGGGTATGGGGCTAACGTATCCCCTTGCAGCACACCTGGTACAATGTCAACGTAGTCTGTGTTTCCATCCGGTGAGCGAACTGTAACTTTTGTATTGTTATACAGTATCATCATAGCTGCGACGGTTTCTTTGGGGAGGTCGGAGGCCAGAAGAATTTGCTCCATCTTTTCTCTGTGTATGGAGTCAAATGCCTGAGAGAAGACTACGAATAATAATGTTGGTTTGAGGTTTTTGGCACGAACCCCTTCTAAAATTCGACGGATTGTCAGAATTTGTGATGACGTGGATCGATTTCTCCGACAGCCATTTTGGTTCTTCCGAAGTATTTTCTCAATTTTAGGTTCGATGCGGTTTAGTAGCAAAGCATTTTAGATCTTGTCCGCTATGGAAGTAAGTTTTATACCAGGGTAGTTCTTGGCTATTTCTAAGGAGGATGCAGCCCTTTGTCCATCTGTCGATTGTGTTCTGGTTATATATGGCGTTGCAGTATCGGAGCAGTATGTTGTCTCTCTATATATTGTCATTCACAGACGGACTGTCTCGTTGTATCACAACTTTTCAGTGTGGCTAGACACGCAAAATTCCCGAAGCTGGGATCGAAACCCGGCTGATTCAAACGCCAATCCAAAATTCTACCACTCAGCCACGAGGAAACCAGTAACAGCGAAGGAAATTTAAACGCTTATATATCAAATTTGTTTTGTTTAATTGAATAATAATAATAATAATAACCGGCCCATTAGTCTAATAAGTAGAATGTTCACCCATGACCCGGGAGACTGGGGTTAAATCCCAATTCGAGTCATACCAAAGACTCAGAAAATGGTACTTGATGCTGCCTTGCTTAACACATACAATTATAAGGTAAGGAGCAAGGGTAAAGTGGAACAATCCAGGGAATGGAGTAAGGCGTTGTAGCTATTGAAAAGGAGCCTTCGGGTCAGACTAGACTAAGGTCGCCAACTTTACGATACTTTTCCAAGGTAAAGTGGAGCAATCCAGGAAAGGAGTGCCCCTCTTCACCTCTCTGTAGTAGCTATTGAAAAGAGATCCTGACTATACTTGACTTCATATATATATATATGAATATGGATATATATGAATACATATATATAAATACATATATATACGTAGCGCCTTCAATAAGTTTCCAGACTTTTTTGTGCAGGCATTTAAAATTGTTATAGACTCTTGAAATCTCAGTATGTTATTGCTATGCATCTTATGAGATGACCGACTAATTTCTATGATTTCAGGTTCAAATGAACAGCTACAGTAGCAATTGGAATACACCCTACTACAGCCTGATTGTCACAGCTGGTGAATTTCAAAAATGCAATTTGGATGTGAGGACACTTTAGAAGAAGGATATGCAATAAAATTGTGTTTGAAACTTGGAAAAAATGACACAGAAACGTATAGAATGCTTGTGACTGCTTTTGGAGCATCTTGCATAAATCGAGCGTCAGTTTTTGAGTGGCATAAGAGATTCAAAGAAGGCGGGGAGTCTGTGAGGGATGATGAGAGGTGTGGGAGGAGTAAGGAAGTCAATACACTAGAGTTGATTGGCCAAAGGGTTACTATGTTGAGGTTTGAAGGGAGTTCAGGAAGAGATTCGGTCGGAAGAGGCCAGCACTCTTCAAATCGGGTCAGTGGCATTTCCACCAGGACAATGCAACAGTCTGCAACTACTTCCTTGTCACTGACTATTTGACCAAGATGGGCATCAAGACAGTTCGCCACCCTCCCTATAGTCCAGACCTTCCTCCCTATGACTTTTCCCCTTAGCTCAGAAGCTGTCGTTATGAGAAAATTGAGGAGATGAAAGAGGCTGTCATTGACACGCTCACACAAAGGACTTCCATGGAAACTTCCAGAAGTTGTTGTAACGGTACAACAAGTGCATTGCAGCCGGAGTCGATTACTTCGAAGGGGACTAGAGTTTCATGTGTATACTATTAATAAAAGTGCCTATATGAAAAAAGTCTGGAAACTTATTTAATGATCCTAATACATTTATGTACTAATACATATATACATATATATATATATATACATGTACATATGAAGAAAAAAAAAAATAAATAAATGTACATATATATGTATATATAAACATAATTAAATGAATTTATATATATATATATATATATATATATATATATATATATAGAGAGAGAGAGAGAGAGAGAGAGAGAAGAGGGTGTTATCGTCTTTAAGAATAAAAAAATCATAACTGGTAAGTTCATCTATTTCCAAACGAAACTGAGCACACAGAATTTAAATTTGACAGATATATATATATATATATATATATATATATATATATATATATATATATATATATATAACTGAAGTAATTTTCTCGTTTGATTAAACATTACGAATCTAGTTTATGAATAGTTGTTTGCGCCACAGGTGAAATATAATTGCATAGCATTATTGCCAGGATTGACAACTTAGGCAAAAATATTGATGAATCGACAAGTAACCTAAATCTCATTTAGATTTAAAAAATCTTTTTAATGTTTTTTTATAGGAACACGCCAACTTCATCAGCTAATATAGAAATAAAATTTGTAGATTTATTTTCTGTTACGAGGACTTATCATTTCATCACTATCCTTTGTAACTGCTTGGTGCAATATTTTCATTAACTTCCAAGATCCGAGGTTAGCAGTTGTTTTAAATAATGAAATAAAGAGAAATCATTTTCAATGTTTTTGGTTTGGTTTGGTTTCTTTTTTTAATGGCATATCAACTCTTTTTAGGTTATTTAATGCCAAAGCTATTCTCCTAGAAGAACAGTAGGGGTATTATTTAGCCCATAGCTGGGAGGATAAGGGGGTTCATACCTTTACCAAGGGTATTTGCCTGAAAGTGAACGTAATAGCGCGACTGGAGTACGAACTCGCGTTCTACGATTCCGCAGTACATCGCTTTAACCATTACACCACGAGGACACCCGCTTTTTTGCGTTAATCTTGATGTACCTAGCCAGAGATCCAAATCTTGCTTTAGTCGCACCTTTGCAGAGGAGTATCACTCCTTCTTATGGGTGTTCAGGGTATTACTCTAAACTATCAGATAATGAGGCTACAGTGTTGAAGCTTTGGGGAATGTGGAGTAACCCTTCATTGCCATTACTCTCAGGTTCACTCTGACCCGGAGTGGTAGTACCTGTTAGGGTCCCATCTATGGGTCACATAGAACTGTTGTTTAATGGTGTATCAACCTTCGTGGGTTATTTAATACCAAAGCCATCATTATAGAATAGCAGTGATATTATTTCACCCATAGCTGGGGTTCATTCTTTTTCCTGAGGCATAAGTACGAAAGTGAACTTAAAACGATGACTGGAGTTCCAGCTTGCATCATCGAGACTGTAGTCCAGCACTTTAGCCGTTACTCAACGGGAGCTCCCCTTCATCAATCTTAAACAAGTTATCTGTCCTGGATTTTAATTGAACTCAACGTCCTGACACGAACTATCATGGATGTTTGTTTTAACTTTCCCGCTTTTGTAAAATTTGTTTTATTTTCATGTCTAAAGATATTGTTTCAGATAAATTTTGCTCACAATATTTATAATAAAAACCGGCTCATTGGTCTTGTGGGTAGAGTGTTCGCCAATGGTCCGGGAGACCTGGGTTCAATCCCACGTCGCGTCATACCAAAGACTTTAAAAATGGTACTTGATACCTCCTTGTTAAACACTTAGCGATATAAGGTAGGTATCAAGAGTAAAGGGAAGCAATCCAAGGAAAGGAGTAGCGCTCTCCCCTACACCTTGGTGTAGTAGCTATTGAAAAGGGAGCCTTCGGGTTGCCCTCGACTACAGTCGCCAACTTTACTTTACTTATTTATGATAATGTTACACGAAGTAAAAAAAATAACGTAGCTAAGTATTTCGGATCCATGAAAATCGACCCTAAAAACGAAGGAATTCTTTCTAATAACATCTGTTGTATAGCCACAATACAACTACACATGTAAATATACAAATATACACTTATATACGGGAACATAATCAACTGATAATGACGACTTCAATGAACGAACGAATACACTTCTTTACAAAAATATAAATCTCTCACACTTTATTTTCGAAAGGGTGATGTTCTGTTGTGTGTGAGAAATAAGTGGAGACAGGGACAGACTGCTATATAGACCCAAGTTCTTCTCTTGACCATAGCTGCACTTATTTCGCATCTTGGCTGGGGTTGCTCAACCGTGGGTCACTCAGGGCCCAGCATTTTGCAAGCAGGTTCTCACTTTGGCATTCCTGTCTCCGACTGACCGACGGCCGCGGGCACCCTGTCTATATTCTTTCTTAACATCCACCTGCTTCTGCTCCTCTTCGGCTTATTTACACAGGTGCATCTCTTGAATGACGGTTCGGTCGAGGGTCAATATATGAGACATCTCTCAAATAATCAGATATCTGGCAAAGATAATAAAAATAATCTTAACGAATTTCAAATGTGTTTTACTTCCTATTTTTTTTTAAGAATACATTTTTGTTTTAACTTATCAGCTAAATTTTATCTGTAAATAAATATCTTTTGTTTATGATAATATAATGAGCGAAATTTAATAATAATCTTTTAAAATCTCAAATTTACTTTGCTCCTTGTTTTTTTAAGGAATATATATTTGTTTCAATTTATCTACTAAATTCTATCTATGACATCGGACCCAAAAGATTCGAGCCCCAACCAAGTTGTGTACGTATGTGTATGTGGGGGGGGGGTCTGTGATCTGTTCCGTTGACCCAAACATTCACCAGTTAACATCAAAGATTCTGGTGGCGACTAAGAAAGACGCTTAACTTGAATCAGAAAAAAAATTGAGAGAAAATAGAAAAAAGAAAAATAGAGTTGATAAAGAGAAATATCGTTTTTTTTTTCTTTCGTAGAATGGTCAGTTGTCAAGTATCAGTCGAGCAAACCTGCACAGGAACAGAAATTTGATGAATAATATTGAGAAAGAAATGTGGGTGATGCTAAAATTCTTATATTCTAAATTATGCATTTGGTCAATAATGTTAAAAATACAGCATTGAAACTCTATATCCAAAAATGAGATCCTTTAAATATATATAAGGTGTGCGCATGTTTTTATCCCTATGGTATGTTCTGCAAAGTCGTCAGAGCTATCCACGATCGTTTACTTTTTAATGTGAAGGGCGAAGGGTTGCTTCGGAGTTGGAATCTTTTTGGTATTTCGAACAAAAGATAAATTGTAACCGATTCTAGCAAAAATAGCTGAAAGCAAAGCGCACTACCTCAAACATCCGGACCGGAATTGATCATATTCGTATTTTCTTTATTGTCTTGTTTTTTTTATACATAGATCATCCGAAACAGACTGAAAATAGTCTAAAGAGTTGAAAATAGAAAATACTGTCAACACTTGCACCTTTTTCAAGGAAATCAATAGTGATTATGTCCCAGAACACTGTCAGCATGACCTTCTTTACTGAACGCTACGCACGGGACTTTTCCTTTACAGTAGAGTCTGTGTACTTTTACTCTATGGACTGTGGTTTCGACTCAGGGTCGTAGTGGTAAACCCATATTGAGCAATTTTGGACATTTTTATTTTACTAAAACATGCTTCTTCGAACATATTTCATATTCTTCGAGAAATTTCACATGAGTTGCTCTTTTAAGCCACCAAAGATTACAGACATCTGTTCAAGTATTCTGTTTGATTTGTCACCATTTTGAATAGCCTCAAAACAAATATTTTTGTGAGACTGAAATAGATTTCGTAATAAACCAATTCCAAACAATACAGTATTATGTTTATGGAAAAAAATTCCGAAAAAAATATATGGAAAAGATTCCGAAAAAAAAATTCCTCACATTCATTGATCCTCGTATAAAGCAATACGTTAAAGGAAATTGAAACAAAAACTGATTTTAAAGAAAGTTTTAATCCTTTCTAGCAAGATGTTTGAATGAGGACTTTCAATTAGGTTTTGAAGATAACAATGAAGCCAAAGGTTTTGTCTTCCTTCCAAATAACCGAGTATTGTGCATTGATCTTTAAACAGCCGAAGGCAGATAACAATTGGAAGACATTAAAATCGTAAAGCTCATGATTTCCCTGAAGCAAAGGTCAGGCGAGTGTAAAACCTTAGTTAGCCAACAGTTAATCATGACTGGTAAGTAAAAAGTCGTAAATACATTTAATTGTTTTGTTTTTCCTTTGCCGTGCTCCTAGCAACGAGAAGACGTTACTAAATTGCAGTTTCACTAGCTGAAGTACACTTCTTGGTGGGTAAGAGATGAAGATGTAGATTGCAAATATGGTGACACTAAGAGACTCTTATAATAAATTCCTTCTACTTAGTTCATCTTTTTAAATAATCTCTATTTTACAATGTCAATTCAAAAAATTACAACAAACGATAATTATTACAAGCAAAGCCATATCCATATAATAGAAAATATATTCAACAAAGGGGAGAGTCCACATGGCGTACAGCCCAGTCGGCTAGAGCTGTGGAATATACCGACTGCATCTTCGCAGAGTGGTAAGATTCCACCAAGGAGTATCCAAGATATGACGCTAAATAATCTTATGGTGGGGCTCCAGTAATTCTAGAGTTTTGGGGAAAAAGGAGTACCTCTCCATTTTCCTCACTCCCAAGTCCACTCCGGTACAGACTGGTAGCGCCTGACAGGGTCTAATCTCTGGGTCAAATAGAACTGTTTGACATTTAAACTGTTTGCAAACAAATGATTTATTCTAAACTGAATTTTTAGAAATAAAACTGTTTGATCATTTAACTATGTGTAAATAAATGACTGATGTTTAATTGAATTGTTATTGATACATAGCAACACTTGCAACCATTTAATTCCGCGCAAACGAATGTGTAATGTTGAATAGAATAATTAGAGTTAAATAGCTATATTTGTAACCACTTTACTACGTGAAAATAAATGATCACTGATGTTACATTGTAACTGTTACATAGTAATACTTGAAACCATTTAACTGTCAACAGAAAAATGAGCTGAGGCTGGTTTAAAAATGTGTTGTATACTCACAACCATAATCAACTGATAATGACGACTTCAATAACGAACGAATACACTTCTTTATATAAATCTCTCACACTTTATTTTCGAAAAGGTGATGTTTGTTGTGTGTGAGAAATGAGTGGAGACAAGGACGGACTGTTATTTTGACCCAAGTTCTTCCTCGCCCATAGCAGCACTTCTTTCGTATCTTGGCTTGGGTTGCTCAACCGTGGGTCACTAAGAGCCCAAAATCCTCTTCTGCAGATGGTTCTCACTTCGGCATCCTCTCTCCAACTGACTCGAACCACTCGGGCACCTGGTTATATTATTTTCTAATGCCCACCTGCTTCCGCCCATCTTCTTATTTACACTGGTGCATCTCTTGATTGACGGCTCTGTCGAGGTTTCAATTTATAACAAATGTATCTACAAAATGAGTTTACAAATCATATATTTAATATATATGTAAGAACAGGATTTGGCATTTAATAACCTACAATGGTTAATATGCCATGAAAACCAACCAAACCTAAACCACGTGGCCTAATGGCTCACGTGATGGACTGTGACATCGTCGTAAGCGAGTTCGAACTCCAGTCGCGCTATTATGTTCATTCTCAGATTAATAGCCACGGGAAAATTATGAATCCCCTTATTTCCCCTAGGTATGGGTTAAATTGTGTCACAGCTGCTTTTCTACAAGCATGGCTTTGGCATTTAATAACCCACAAAAGTTGATATACCATTTAACATAGACACCAAACAATATTCATCAATTATTTTTCATATTATCTTATGAAACTAACAAAAAAAAAAAGAAACCTTGTTTCGTCGGGACATTTTTTTCCTGTAGCGTGTCTTGAACAGAAATAGACTGACTGAACCCAACCATCTTCTAGTCTACAACTCGTTGTAATTTAGTATCTTCTTTTTCCTAGATCGGTTGCCATACCAGGTGTTAAGAGCTCAGTTTATCCTGCTATTTATACTTACCTGAACTGAGAAAAGTTTGTTTCATAGTTTTGGTTTGGTTTGGTTTCTTTGTTTAATGGCATATCAAGTCTTTTTAGGTTATTTAATGCCAAAGCTATTCTCCTAGAAGAACAGAAGTGGTACTATTTAACCCATAGCTGGGAGGATAAGGGGGTTCATACTTTCCCAAGGGGGTTTGCCCGAAAGTGAACGTAATAGCGCGACTGGAGTACGAACTCGCGTACTACGATTCCGCAGTCCATCGCTTTAACCATTACACCACGAGGACACCCCACTTCATAGTTTTGGTGGAGTGAAATGAGAACTGCCATTCAAGGCCCATACTGTAAATCGCAGTACAGAGTATATGGCTGTTTTGAACACTCTTTATTTACATTTCAAGTTTCATTGCCAGTATTTCTCCGCTACGAACAATATGTGACACAAGGACAATTCTCAAGCAGAGTACAGTTTTTTCCTTCTTCTAGACTGGTTGCCATAGCAAGGCTAAAGAGTATAATCTATTCTACTATTTACCCATAGGTGAAGAGAGAATAGTTAGATTTATATCTTTCACAAGCGTTATGTGGTTATGTGAAATTCAAACAGCCGTGTTCAGGGCTTGAACTCGTATAGCCGAATCCAGTTCCTACGATGACAACTATTACAACTCAAGTGCCTCTTGGTTATTTGGTTTTATGGCATATCAGCTCTTGATGGTTATTTAATGCCAAATCCTTTATATATATATGGTTTGTAAGTAAATAGTTTTTCGATGACTTTATGTCTAAACGAGTGAGAACTAATATTTTTGCACACAATCAAATGGTTTGAATTATTGCTAACTAATACTACAAATTCGAATTTAGTATTAATCATTTAATTGTTTCAAGTATAATAAGTGATTATATAGTTCTATTTGACCTATAGATAGGACCCCAAGAGATATTACCACCCCGGGTCAGAGTGGATATGGGAGTAATTGTAATGAAAGGGTATTCCACATTTCCCAAAGCATCAGGACTGAAGCCCTACCATCAGATGGTTTAGTGTCATACACAGGACACTCATTGGGAGAAGATCTAACACTCTGTAAATTTGTAGTTATTCTACAGCCCAATCTAACAGGATAAAGTTTTGTTGAGAATATTTTTAAAAAATTAAGTGCGATGAGATTTATCAATTTAAAGATTTTTACTTTTTGTCCGGACTGCTGGTTCGAACTAAACAAGAATGCAATGCAATTATTTTACATGTTCACCTTAAATGACTGCTTATAAATTTAATTTGCAATGATTGATTAAATTTGAATAATTACTTTACTAATAAACCGAATTCGTTTTTTTTTTTAAAGTTTGGAGATTTGAATTCTACATTAAACCGAATTCGTTTGTTTTTCAATGTATGGAAATTTGAATTGTACATGATTAGTTATGTATTGCAGCAACATGGCTTCCCACGGTTCATTGATTATTGTTAGAAATTCCTTCTCGATGAATCTCTCCATTTCCTACAAGGAACACGTTTTTTTTACATTAAAGGTTTTACCTGCTTCTAATAAGTATGCGTACCAAATTTGGTAGCTTTTACAAAAAAACGTTTGGCTGTCTTTAGATAACAGCAAAAGAAAGTATTTTCAATTATTGATATGAACTAGTCAGCAGTTCTTGTTTTTAACGTTCGGTTTAGTTTTTATTTTATAAATATTTAAGTCTGTGCCAGTAATTTCGAAGCAACTCAGACGCAAACAAAAAGTTAAATAGAAAAGACGTCTGGCTACAGGACATCTAAAAAGATATATTTTTACATTGATAACTTTTCTTTGTTGTTAAAATCAACAGACTCTTTCTATACACAGAAGGTATACTAAGCAACAAAACTTAAACATAAATAGGAATGGGTTGCTTTTTTCATCGTACTATACCAGCGTGACACCCGAACTAATATAGCATATATTATAATATCGATATCTTAGAAAGAAGAAAAGTATTTAAGTATCTTAACTATACAAAAAGCATCAAAATCTTAATGTAGAAAAATCATAAGATACAATAGAAAATTTTTTAAAAATCGATATGATTTCATCATCAAATAAACTGACCAATTCTCATTCAAATGATCTCAAATTTTAACAGCATGTGTTGAAACAACCCAAAATTACGTTCATTATTTTATTTTATTTTTTTCTTTTCTGGCAAATAAATCCCATTCACTGCAAAATAAAAGGCGTTTAAACTTTAAAAACAGAAGGAAAATCCGTAAAATGGTAATAGTGTAAACCATTTTTATTTCATTTTTTTGAATGCGAAAAATTCGAAATTGCTTTCTTCTCTAAGAATATTTTGGTTTGATTTATTTTGGTATCTTTGTTCTTCGTGGAATGCCAAAGATATCCTTGAAGAACTGTAGACATTTTAACCCGTTGCTGGGAGATATAAGAGGGGGGTGCAGTTAATATCTTTCTCAACAGTATTTGTCTGCATGTGAACGGAATAGTACTACTAGATTTCGAACTCGCTTACAATAATGGCACAGTTCAGCACCAACTACGCCACGAGGACTATACTCAAGAAAATTTTCCGGTTATTCTAAAAGCACGGATCGCGCTGAAATATACGAACAAAAGTAGGATCCGTATAATAAAGAGGAGATCTTATGATGTAGTGGCTAACGTGCTGGACTATGACATCGCAGTAAGAGTGTTCGAACTCTAGTCGCGCAATGGTTTTCACTTTCGCACTAATACCCTTTGGAAAAGGATGAATCCCTTCGTCCACCAGTTGTTGGTTAAATAGTTCCACTAATGTTCTTCTACAAGGATAGATTTGGCATTAAATAACCCACGAAGGTTGATATGTCATTAAACAAAAAAACTGAGCTAAACCAAATCTTATAATATATGATGACATTTATATTTTGGAGAAGACTTTTTGTATTTATTCAAATCCTTTGACACAGTATGTGATACAAAGTCAATTTTTAAGCAGAATTTTAGCCGATTTGAATTCAGAGTTTTCTTTCTCTTAGACTGGTTTCCTTACCAGGCTAAAGAACCTAGTTTGTACAATTCTTTACCCACAACTAGAGGTAGTGAAGTATGATCTATACCTTTTACAGGGGCATTAGTGCAAAGTGAAATACAAACAACTTAGTCAAGAATTTGAACTCGGGTCATCGATTCCATTTCCTACTCACTCTGTCGGCTGAAGCAGTAGAAAACGTCGACTGTGCCTCTGCAGTGGAGTGAGATCCCCACCTCCAACAAGGACACATGTTGGCCACTCGTAATGCTTCATGACGAAATCCTGAAGGCTCTGCAGACCGTAACCCGACACCCTCTGCAACAATCAATTTACGCCCTTACTGGGATAGACGGACAATCGGACAGGCCCGATTCAATCAATCGGCTAGTCAGACCAAGCCCTAACACTTATGAATATCCCAACTGTATTCCTCAAATTGCTCTTGTAGCAAATAAGCATCCAACCCTTCAATCTTCAATGTACTAGAAGATGGAGGCTGAGGGTCAATCAGAAAAGCAAAACTTTGAGCGCCCTGTTTATGACACGGGTCGCATCTGATGGTGAGACGCCAATCTTGGTGTTTTGGGAATGGGGAGTATTTTTTATTATCATTACTCTCAGGCCCACTCATGCTCTGGATGGCGTTGTCTGATTGGGTGCCATCAGTCGGTCAAAAATAATAGTTCAATTATTTACAAATGCTTGTCATGTCGTTCGTATTGAATAAGAATCATTGATACGTGGTGCATTCAATAAGTTTCCAGACTTTTTGTACTGGCATTTAAAATTGTCGTAGACCATGACTGGCCAATATTTATGATTTCAGTTTCAAATAAACAGCTACAGCAGGAATTCGAATACACCCTACTAAAACCTGATTGTCACAGCTGGTGAATTTCAAAAATGCAATCTGGACGTGGGGACACTTTAGAAGAAGGATATGCAATAAAATTCTGTTTTGAACTTGGAAAAATGCCACAGAAACGTATGGAATACTTCAGACTGCTTTTCGACCATTTTGCATGAATTGAGCATCAGTTTTTGAGTGGCATAAGAGATTCAAGGAAGGCAGGGAGTCTGTGAGGGATGATGAGAGGTGAGAGAGGAGTAAGGAAGTCAGTACACCAGAGTTGATTGGCCAAAGGGTTAGGATTAGGGTTACTATGTTGAGGTTTGAAGAGAGTTCAGGAAGAGATTCCGTCGGAAGAGGTCAGCACTCTTCAAATCGGGTCAGTAGCATTTCCACCAGGACAATGCACCAGTCCACAACTCCATCCTTGTCACAGACTATTTGACCAAGATGGGCATCAAGACAGTTGCTCACCCTCCCTATTGTCCATACCTTGCTCCCCGTGACTTTTGGTTATTCCCTAAGCTCACAGGCTGTCGTCATGAGACAATTGAGGAGATGAAAGAGGCTTTGACGAAGGTCATTGACACGCTCGCACAAGAGGACGTCCATGGGGCCTTCCTGAAGTTGTTGTAACGGTACAACAAGTGCATTGCAGCCGGAGGAGATTACTTCGAAGGGGACTAGAGTTTCATGTGTGTACTATCAATAAAAGTGCCCATACGAAAAAACTCTGGAAACTTATTTAATGATCCTCGCATATGGAATTACTGGTATTGAGTAGAAGTACTTGAAGCCATTTAACTGAGCACAAACAAATGGTTGATATTAAATTGAATGATTACTGTTTGATAGTAAAACTTGAAATCATTTAACTGTGTTCAAACACATGATATATATTAAATGAATTTATTAGTATTGGATAGCAATACCATTCAACTGCGTGCAAACAAAGAATTGATATTGAATAACATTATAAGTGTTAGAATATAATACTTGAAATCATGCAACTGTGCGTTAACGAACGGTTAACATTAAATAGTATCATTTAACTGAATGCAAGCAAATAAGTTCTAACTTATTCAGAAATAAAGTTACTAGTAAACTTTTCGATCACAAATCAAATATATATAAACAGAATTTGGCATTAATTAATCCGCAAGGGTTGATATGCGACAAAGCACCAACCAACAAACCATTTCCTACAATAACCATTACCCTAAGCTGTCCGCCAGAGAAGGCAAGTGTTTAATATCTAAACTCTACGAAGTCTTTATTGACAGCCTGTATATCGGAACAACGATAAATTTGCTTTGATTTTTCCCACTAAAGAGGAAGAAATGTTATTAAAAATATCAATTGTACAATGATTTTATCATATTTTAGTTAACTGACTAAATGTTTTGATAAGAAAATAACAGAACTGTGATTCCGTAAAACGGTGATAGTGTAAGCTATCATTACAAAAATTTGCATGGAACATTTCAAAACATAAGTTAATGCTGAAGATTAAGGCAAAACATTGTAAATGTTTAATCATATTTTGTGTCCACACTGAAATGCTTTCCCTTTTATGATCATCATCTGTTTCTACACATTTCGTGATGGTTTCTCCTGTTTTATTACCTACAAACTCCTTAGAACCACAGCTTTAATTAGTCTTCTGTCTCCAAGAATTAAACTTACAGTCAATTCCTTTTTTCCATCGAACTTGGAAAATCGGCAATAAATCAATTAGTTGCTCATTACTTCTTTTGATTGACCATCTTCGGCCTTTGACAATTACTTTTATTCAGTTAATTTCAAGACCAAAAATCTTTGCAATGAATACGCCTTTTCTAGTGTTTTCAGTTTTTCTTCCGTTCTTGGTCTGATGATCACTGAGACAAGAAACTGACTGTCACCAAGTGACGTTGACTCTGTACCAAGTTAGATCTAGCAATGATGTATCACCAATATGGAACACTCTTTCTTTGGATTGGTTTCTTTTGTTAACGGTATATCAACCTTCCTGAGTTATCTAATGCTCAAGATATCGAAGTGGAAAAACAACACTGATACTAATCAACCTTTCCTAAGAGTATTTGTCTGAAAGTAAACAAAGTACGACTGGAATTCGAAGTTTCTTACCTCGAGGCAGCTGTTCAGCAAGTTAGGCACTACGCCATGTCGACTCCCCCTCATTCTTTATATATATATATATATATATATATATATATATATATATGTAGTCTACAGACAGACTGCTTCTTGTTTCACAACTCTTTCGTGTGGATAGACCGGCGAGATGCTTCATACTTGGATCGAAGTAGGGAGACATATTACCCAGAGCCATCGTCATTCTCGGCGCAAATGAAGGAATTTTTTCGTAGTGCTCAATTCTTGAGAGGAGCTATTGCGTTTCAGATGGCAAATTCTCCAATAGGGAGCTCAACCCACGGAGGAGGGGAACCTATATATTATCATCCACTGTTTCGTTTTATATATATATATATACCGGCTCCTCTGTATGAGCTGGATCTGACACAAGGTCAATTAAGTAGAGTTTTCTTTTTCTTGGATGGTTGTCATATTAAGGTTACAGAGCCAAGTCCGCTTCTCTATTTAGAGATAACTGGAGGGAGAATAGTTGGATTATTACCCTTTCTAAGGGTATTAACGCAGCCTTGTGCAGAATTTGAGCTCGGATCACCGTGTCCATTTCCTACGGTGGTAACCATTACACCACACACACACACACACACATATATATATATATATGTATATATTTATGTGAGTGTGAGTCTGTGTGTGCGCGTGCGTGTTTACGCATATGTTTATTTACGCAAACCACTCCGCGACAGACAGAAATCAGCACAAAGTAAAATTTAAGCAGAGTACAGCCAGTTTAAATTCAGTTTTTCCTTCTCCTTGACTAGTTGCCCTAACCAAAACTAAAGAGCCAAGTCCACTCGACTATTTTCCCAAAGCTGGGAGGGAGAAAAGAAGGATTCATGCCTTTCCCTAAGGAAAATTGGAATGATTACAGCTTCGTTTAAGATTTGAACCTGGATCACCGAGTCCATTTCGTATGATGACAACCGCTACGTCTCTAATGCTTCTCGTCTGTGTATGTGTCCATATGTGTATATATGTATGTGTGCATATATGTGTATATGTGTCCATGTGTATATGTGTGTGTGTATGTGTGTGGAACATTAAGAAAAAGAATTAACCGTAGACTGAAGGGTTATTTAAGGTTAGACGATATGTACTTTATAAAACTTTCTGATAAAAACTATGACGTCATAGTTCGGACAAATAGTCGAGCTAAAATGAAATTAGAGTGTCTGGAGTCTTAGGAAAAGAAAAAGCTAATATTTCCAAGTGGCAAACTTAAGATTGGTACCACGATTGATATTTACTTTTTCTTTCGTTTATTTGCTGGCGGCTAAAATTAATTTCAGAGAAATGCTGACGTTTTAGAGACTCACTGTTTAGTGATATAGCGATGATCCTGGTTAGGATTGAACTAACTATACAAGCCTATAAGATTTAATCTTAGTAATCATTTACTAAGTTTAGCATTGTTTGGTACAAGATAGGTCTTGTGGGTAGAGTGTTCACCAATGGCCTGGGAGACGTGGATTCAACCCCAGGTCGCGTCATACCAAAGGCTGTAAAAATGGTACTTGATTCCTCCTTGCTTAACACCCATCAATATAAGGTACATATCGAGGGTAAAGTGGAGCAATCCAGGGAAAGGACTTGCGTCGTCCCCTACACCTCGTTGTTGTAGCTATTGAAAAAGGAGCCTTCTGGTCGCCCTCGACAACGGTCGCCAACTTAATTTTTACTTATGAAGCACCCAGTGAAAATTGAACTCCCTACCGAGAAAAATGGATTTGTGATCGGTGCTAAGCGTTATACCACGAAATGATACTCTTAAACTAAGCTTACTCAGATTTGACCGAAGGTGAAAAGTTTGGAGCTCCTCGTAAGAATCAAACTCACTGATTACTTGCGATTACACTATGGGGTGTTCTCCCGCCCAATATACTAGCTCTGGATAGTTGTTGAGCTCAGCTTTTCCCGGCATAATCGTTTTTTGAATGAAATTTGCCACAACCCTTTGTGAGCAACCCCCTTTGTGAGCAACCCCCTTTGTGATGAAAGCGCATGCTTATGAGCAACGAGCTGATTTATCCGCATACAACTCAATAGCGAAAAAGAAAAATGATTTTGAAAATATTGAATCCAAAGCAAACATTAATTACGGTTAGTATTTTGGTAAATGTAAATAATGTTTATAAATTCCATCAGGAAAAAAATTATTTTCTCAAAATTTAAGAATCAAAATCATTTAATTTTCACAAGCACAAATATTTCAACATTTCTGTATTAAATAAAGTTGTGTTTGTCTTTTCTGTAGTCAGACGATCGATTAATTTTAACGGCATGTCAATCCGTCTAAGGTTATTTTATGCCTTGAGATTAGGGGATTGCCTTCATTGTACATTCATATTTACAAGAAACGATTAAGAATGTATGATTTGCTTTACACCGAAACAAAATCAAAGTTTCTTTGTATACCGAATACAAAGCAAAGACAATTTTTTTATTAAAAATGAGCTTTTTAAGGAAAAAGAGAAGTGGAGGATTGATCAAAAAATGAAACAAAGGCTTTTTAACTGCTCTCGCTACTGCGATTAAGAAGGACCCCACAACGTCCATAAGAAAGGACGCTAATGAATTGAAAATCCACGAGAAAACTGTGAGGACAGTAATTAAACAAGATTTAAGCCCAGACTATAACCCCTTTAGATACGCTATATGGGAAGTTTTAGAAAAGAAAACAAAAGGGTCTTTTCATCCAAATATTGGTTGGCTTTAGATTGCTATTGAGGAGGAATGGAATAAAATGCCTGAAGAATTTATTTTGATGGCATGCAAATCGTTTCGAAGGCGTGCTGATACAATTATTGAAGAAACTGGTAGCCATATTGAGTAAATTTACTATTTTGTGCCTATCTTCTTATTTTGTTGTTTATTTTTTTTAATTAAAATTAATCTTGTTTCATAATAGAGTCTTTTATTATTATGCTCTATGTTCCTAATTTTGCTTCCGCGCCCTTTGAAATTCAGCTTCACTATCAGATTCAGTTGGGTATTATACTCCTGACATCCCTTATTTTGAAATGAGGGTGATCTTATCCCTTTTCCGGGGATAGACACAACGTATTCTAAACTCCATCAACAGGATGTTCTATTATAGAAGAAAAGACTCTTGATACTAGATTGGTGATGACTTTTTAATACAACAAACAGATAATGGCTTTTTTTTATATTTGGTGGGTCGAAATGAGAACTGAACTTCAAGGCTGGTCTTGTAAATCGCAGTACAGGGTATATAGCTGTTTTTAGCGCACAATCTTTATATTCGAAATTTCAAAGCAAGTACGTTTTTACTCAACCCCTCCGCAATGGGCAGGGCATGATAAAAGATCAATATTTAAGTTGAGTACAGGAGTAGCGTTCTCCCTTACACCTCGGTGTAGTAGCTACTGAAAAGGAAGCCTTCTGGTAACCCTCGACTACAGTCGCCAACTTTACTTTTACAGCAGGTTCGAATTCAGAGTTTTCTTTTTCCTAAAACATTTACCAAGGCTAAAGAGCCCAATCTGACCTACCTATAGCTTTAGAACGAAGACATGTATTCCTACTTGGCCCGAGGCTTTTATCGCAAAGTTAAACACAAATAGCTTCATCCAGGATTTGAGCTCTGGTTACTGATTACATATAACCGTTATGCTTGATGCCATTCAAGCGAGAATGATTTATATTCTATTCTTCAGGTTGGCAACCATAACTGAAAATCAGCTGATCTGTGTTGACCTTGAAAAGATGAAAACATTCTGTGCATTTTTGCCAATCAGAATTCATGTTCAGCTGCGTAATCTTCGGTTATTACTAGGGTGACATAAAAAGCCTAATGGAGTTGAGGTCCTCTTGGATATTGTCTAATATGCTGAATAACGACATTATCATATTTACCAACCACTCCGCTCGGGCAGGATATGACACAAGGTCAAATTTTAAGTGGAGTTTAACAGGTTTGAATTCAGAGTATTCCTTCTCCTAGACTAGTTGCCTTACCAAGGCTGAAGAACCTAATCTGTCCTACTATTTACCCATAGCTGGAGGGGGAATAATTGGATTCATACCTTTCCCAAGGGTATTAGTGCTATGTGAAATGCAATCAGTCTCGTCCATGATTTGAACTCGTGTCGCCGTGTCCATTTCCGACGACGATAACCATTGCAGCACGGGCACCTCCGTGGGCAGGATATGACACAAGGCCATTTTTAAGCGGAGTTTAACAGGTTTGAATTCAGAGTATTCCTTCTCCAAGACTAGTTGCCTTACCAAGGCTGAAGAACTCAGTCTGTCCTACTATTTACCCATAGCTGGAGGGAGACTAATTGGATTCATACCTTTCCCAAGGGTATTAGTGCTATTTGAAATGCAATCAGTATCGTCCAGGATTTGAACTCGTGTCGCCGTGTCCATTTCCTATGACGATAACCATTACAGCACGGATACCTCCGACATTATAGTAAGCAAGTTCGAACTCTAGTCGCGCTATTATGTTCACTTTTGGACAAATATCTTTGACAAAGTTATGAAACCCTTCATCCCCTATTTAAATAATAACACGACTATTTTTCTATAAGGGTTGCTTTAGCATTAAATACCTACGACTGTTGATATATCATTAAACAAAGAAACCAAACCAAAAGACACGATATACTTTTCTGTATTAGATTTAAGGAAAATGACTGAAATATTTTACAAGTTAACACAGGTTGATGGAGATACGTTCTATTAAAGTTTTAGCTGACACAAGGCAGTTTTGAAATGTTAAGAGTCTGTGGTTGGTAAATCATATTCTGATTGACCTATCACTTGACAGAGATTGGAAAATGAGACAAAAATGAAGAATCTCATAATATCTGATCGATATTTGACAGTGAGAAACTACATATTCCTATCATAATTTCTTTCTTTCTTTGTTTTTAAATATTTCATGTCGAAGCAGAAATAGAATACTTTGTGAGAAATATCTTTCGAATAATCAATTAGTTAGATGTAAAAAAAAGGACGTAAGGGAAACACAAATGTAACAATCTGATAAGCGAACCAGCTCATTCAGCTGTGATCCCCAAAACGTTTTGGACAACCCCCTTCTTAGCTCCTTTATAAAAACATAGCTTGGTCTCAAGCAAATTTGCACCAAATTTGCACGGAAAAAAATAGTGGAATTAGCACATTTAGAGGATGTTCTTTAAAGTTTTTTTCATTTAGCAGAAAATAAATAAACCGATAAGATATACCATAAAGGTACTAAATAAACGTTTGTACCACCACGTGGCGAACGGGTTTATGCGTGTATCGTTCTGTCTTAAGTGGTAGTCGGACCATGTGGTAACCGTGCTGTGGAAAAAGGTAACGAACGCACAAAATTCTGTCTTAGTTTACTAACACAAATGCTTATTCGCACCTACGCTCTTTAAGTAGTCTACGGGAGGAAGAAAAAGAGTATGAAAGCTGAGTCAACCACGTTAGCTGGAAAAAGAGTCATTCGCCTGTGACTGGCTGACCGTCAACGAATGCTTTGGCTTGACTCCTCAGAAGTCACCTGTCCGTTCCGTAGACTTTCTGTCTGCTTTTTCTTCTTATTTTTTCTTCTCTCTGTTCTTTCCCAGAAATTATACTCTCGCTGTCTTTATAACTTGGACCTACTATATCACGTTACAAAGACGCAAAACTTTTTATTTAATTGCCTGGCTTTATAAAATATAGTAAAGGTAAAGTTGACGACCATAGTCGAGGGTGACCCGAAGGCTCCTTTTCGATAGCTTCTACACCAAGGTGTAGGGGAGGGCGCTACTTCTTTCCCTGGATTTCTCCACTTTACTCCTGATCCGTACCTTATAATGCTGAGTGTTAACCAAGGATGCATCAAGTACCATTTTAAAGTCTTTTGTATGACTCGACCTGAGATTGAACCCAGGTCTCCCGGGCCAATGGCGAACACTCTAACCATTATGCCAATGTCCAGTACTTTACTTTATAAAATATACCTTGAACAAACCAGGTTATTCAAGTCAATGATATAATTTTTTCCCAAATCCAAGAGAGGAAAATATTATGGAATAATCTAATGTTGAAGAAAAGATTATGGAATAATCTTGTAATTTTAATTCCTCTATATTAAAACCAGTTTAAGCATAGATATGCAAATCTGTCCGCAATTAAAAGACAGTTCTTGCCAACCACTCCTAACTGTTGGCCATATCTAATAAAAGGGAAATATAGTTCCAAAAAATTACTTATTTCGTAAAAAGCTACATCGATTAAAGATGAACTAAATAACTATGCAGACTGGAAAAGAAATTATTTTTTCATGCCTTTTTTTTATTTTGTCAAAATCATTCATCTTTTAAAATTTCATTCTGTACAAATGATTTGATTTGAAAGAAAATGTTCGTTGCACATTGAATCACTTTTAAAAAATTAAGAAAATAACTTTTTAACATTTTTTGCATAATTTGGTTCATTATTTAATTCGGAGAATTTTCAGGAAAAATCAATCAGAAAAGAATTAGAGATGTGGATTTTATTTCAAAAGACAACTGATAATTTCAAATAAAATATCCCAGCCGATGTATTTGAAGTCTGTCTCTTTGGAATGGTTTGAAATATCTAGAATAGGAGAATTGTTTTTCTTCATCTATACAGTTAGAATGATAAATTGATATGGATTGTCTTTTAAGCGGATGTCTGGCAAGACCTCGCGTCAAAAAAGACGTCTGTTTGCCCTATTGTTCAAAGTTTATTATCCATGAACACATAAACAGAACCGGCATTACTATCAATCTATCTATAGATCAATATATCTATAAATATATGTATATATATATATATATTTCTAAAACAAAAAGAAAACCTTCTTCGCTGACAATGATCTAATGTCAAAACTAGTCGAGAACAAATAAAAACAAATAATTACAACAATATACTTATTTATCTGATCACTTCTGTTCATCTTTTTCTCTCCCTTGCTCTCACTCTCTTTCTCTTTCTCTTTCTCTTTCTCTTTCTCTCTCTCTTTCACTCTCTTTCTCTTTCTCTCTCTCTCTCACTCTCTTTCTCTTTCTCTTTCTCTCTCTCACTCTCTCTCTCTTTCTCTTTCTCTCTCTCTCTCTCTCTCTCTCTCTCTCACTCTGCGTATGTGTATTTTAATGGTAATCTTTTGATGTCTATTTTTTCTCATCAATAGATTCCAAACTTAAAGACGTGTTATAGTAGTACTTTAATAATTGACCGATTTGATCTTGGCAGTTGACCTGTGAGGTTCCCCCACCCAGCATCTGATGAAACGCTCCATTGATTCGTCTTTGGTTTCATCCACCTTATTTCCCATCCACCATGCCGCTCCTAATGGTTTCTATTACTATACACTTGTTGCTCAAGCTCTCCCCCTTTAGAGACTGCTGTCCAGTGACAAGCTGGAACTGGATCACTATTGCGGAGTTTTATGGTCGCAAGTTATACCTATCTGGTATAACGCTTCGAGATTTCATTCTTACGCCTTGAATTTTCTCAAGTTTTAATTTAAGAAAAAAAAAAAAGATGAATGAAAGATGTTCGGGACGGATGGCGAGAAAGGGTCAGGGAACTCCGTGCTGTCAGTATGACTTGATGGCGAGAAAGGTTCAGGGAACTCCGTGCTGTCAGTATGACTTGATGATATATATATATATATAAACGATCGATTTTGATTTTTTAAGGCTTTCAAACTAAATCTTTCTCTCTTAATATGTTTTGTTAATGAGAAGTTACTAACTCAGAACAGATATACTTTACGAAATTCTTGATAAAATTATACATGTCACCTCCCAATATAACGCTGGACTACATCACTTTCCTATTATCAGATTCAGAAAACGTTTCTCACTGAAACTTGTAGCGGCTCCATATCATAAGCGATATAAATGATACTTTTTGTCGATCAAAATGGTTAGTTAAATGGTTGGCAGTTCGAGCAAGTCTTATCAAATATGTACTTACTGGCTGTCAGTTCTCAACGTAAGACAAAAAAACAACAGTTCCCCGCCTACTAAAACGTATTTTTAGTCTTGGATTACCTTTGTAATTTGCTTGCAATTCATATTGTCTATGTAAATATTATTAGTCTTATACACCTTAGTTGAGGTGAAACAAAATGGCTGAATAAACTAGGGATGAAAAAAGAAAAAGAACAACAAAAAACAAAATCGTCAAAGAAAAAGGATAGACAATAAATAAGAGATAAAGCAAACAAATCAAAAGGTACAAAAAAGACAAAAGGGATATAAATAGAAGAAAGTGGCTTAAAAAGAGCTGCAGATAAATAAAAGCTAAAAGGAAGAAAAAAACCCAAAAGAAAGCGAGAAAAGTAACCAAAGAAAGAAAGAAAGAAAGAAGGAAGCAAGGAAAAAAGAATAAAAGAAAAAATGAAAAAGAAAGAAAAGAGAAAGGACGAAGGAAAATGTATTAAAAGAAACAAGGAAGAATGGAGGAAAGAAAAAACGAATAAGAGGAACAGAGAAAGATGAAACGAAAGAAAGTGAAAACGGAAGGAAGAAAAAAAGAGAGAATGACAGAAAGAAAGAGAGAATGAAGAAAAGAAAGAACATGAGGAGAAGATAAAGAAGAGAGGAAATAAAGGGAAAAGAAGATAAAGAAGAGAGGAAATAAAGAGTGAAATAATAAAGGGTTGAAAGAAAAAAAGGGAAATCGAAAGGATGAAAGAAAGAAAGAATAAAAGAAAGCGAAGAAAAAGGAAGGAAAGAGAAAATAAAATGATCAAAGAAAGAAGACACAAAACGAAAGAGAGAATGAAGGAAATAAGAACAAAAGGAAGGATGGAAAAAGAAATGAAATAAAAATCTTGAAAGAATGAAAGAAAAAAGAAAAAAAGAGAGAATGAAAGAATAAGCAAAAAAAAAACGAATAGAAAGAAAGAATAATTTAAAAAGAGAAAGAAAGAAAGAAGGAAAAAGAAGTAAAAGAAAGAGTTAGAAGGAATAAAAAGAAACAGGAATGATTGAAAGAAAGAATTATATGAAGTTAGGAAGAAAAGGAAAAAAGAAGAAGAGAGAAAAACAGAAAATAAAGAATAAAAGGAAACAAGAAAAATAACGGGGGAAAAATGAAAAGAAGTGAAAGAAAGAACAAAAACAATAAAATAAAGAAACATGAAAGAGAATAAAAGGAAGAGAAGGAAAGAGGCCATATATATATATATATATAGAGAGAGAGAGAAAGAAAGTAGAGACTGAAGAAAATAAATACAACAGTTTTAGAAGGAATAAATAAATGAAAAGAAAGAAAAAAGAAAGAAAGAAAGAAAGAAAAAATAAGAAAGAAAGAATAGAGAAAGGAACAGTAAAAGAAAAAGACAGATAGAAGAACAGAAGGAATGAAAAGGAAAAACTAGGAAATAAGATTTAAGAATAAAAACAATAAAAAGAAGAGAAAAAAAAGAATTAAAAGGGAAAAGAAATTGAGAGAGAAAGAAAGCAAAGTAGGTGTAATAAAGGCAATAGAAGAAAAAAGATATGAGAAAGAGAGGCGTGAAATATACAAGCAAAATTTTAGAAACAAAGAATAAAGATTTTTATGGCATATCAACTTTCTAGAAGAACGGTGGTGGTAATATTTAACCCATAGCTGAGAAGATAAGGAGGCTCACACTTTCCCAAGTGTATTTGTCTGAAAGTGAACCTAATAGAATGACTAGAGTTCGAACTCGCTTGCTACGATTCCGCAGTCCAGCGTTTTAACCATTACACCATAAAGAAAGAAAAACATATGGAAAAGCAAATCAAAGAAAGAGAAAGAAAGAAACGCAACTCGTTGAAAAAAAAAGATAAAATAAATGTGAAATGTTATATAAGATTTAAAAAATGAACAAGGATTGGATAAAATATATGACTAAATTTAGAAAACGAAAAGCAAAAGGAGAAACCAAAGAAAGTAAATAAAAAAGAAAGTGGAATAAAAAGAGACAATCAGCAACAAAGGTTTTCGCTTATCTTAAGAGTTTTGTCTTGCAGATACTCTGAGATATTTCCAGTATTTCATTCGATCGTCTGCTCTGCATTAAGTTTCAATACTCCCCCAACTGTTAATACAAACCCATCATTTGTATTATTTTCAGCTCACATTTGTCTGCCGAATACAATTAATAAAATAATCAAATATTACGAAGAAAGCAGGCAGTTCTTTGACGAGAAGCAGCTTGAAAAACAATTCTGTGTTGGTTGGTTGGTTGGTTGATTGTTTGGTTGGTTAATTTGTTGGAGGGTTTTACAGTTTATTAGATTGGGTTAGATTATTTCGTTTAATAGCATATCAATCCTAGTTGGTTATTTAATGCTAAGTCCTCTAATATATATATATATATATATATTGCCATCTCTATTTACTCGATATCATTCTTACTTAATTTTGCTGCATTATTAAGCGATCGATTTTGATTTTTTAAGACTTTCAAACTATATATTTCTCTCTTAATATGTTTTGTTAATGAGATGATGCTAACTTCGAGCAGATATACTTTACGAAATTCTTGATAAAATTATACTTGTTACCTCCCAATATAACGCTGGACTACATCACGTTCCCATTATCAGATTCAGAAAACGTTTCTCACTAAAACTTGTAACGGTTACCTGTTATAAGCGATATAAATGATGCTTTTTGTCAATCAAATATATATATATATATATAGAGAGAGAGAGAGATAGAGAGAGAGAGAGAGATAGAGAGAGAGAGAGAGAGAGGGCTGTGGCATTAACTAACCTATAAAGGTTTATATTCCATTAGAGAAACGAAAAAAATAACAAGTAGTTACACGGCTTCAAGCATTTCAAGCGATTCTATTGTTTCAGGCGAATAATTGTAAATGGTACACTCGGAAAGGAGAAGGAAAATCTGAACCATCCAAACCACTACATTGTGAAGATCGGCTAGAATACTGAGAAGAGTCCTGGAGACTAAAAAAAATTGCTATTACTCAGATTCTAGTGAAAAACCACTAGATAACACTAGCGGGGGAAAACTCGCAGAAAATCACAATAATAATCGTTTGTATACAGTTACAGCTTCGAGTAAATATAGCAATAATTTGCACACAGAGTATGATACCAAAATGCATCCAGAAATGAGTCTCCAGCACAGGAACGACAGGAAGTGTGATCAGTTTTTTGTTACCCAAACTCCAAGGTCAACTCTGACCTGGAGTTCCATTTTTGTATCAAATAAATGTTTAAAAGTTGTTTATGTTTGGTAGGAATAGTAAAAAGTAAAGTTGGCGACCGTAATCGAGGGCGACCAGAAGGCTCTCTTTTCAATAGCTACTACATTGAGGTGTAAGGGAGGGCGCTACTCCTTTCCTTGGATTGCTCCACGTTACCCTTGATACGTACCTTATATTTCTGAGTGTTAAGCAAAGAGGTATCAAGTGCCATTTTAAAAGTCTTCGGTATGACAAGACCTGGGATTGAACCCAGGTCTCCTGGACATAGCAATGTAAATCAATCATATTAAGAATAGCCGCTTGAAGCTATCTTTTTTTTTTTTTTTACAAATTATTATAGATCATAACGTCCCTTGCAAAAATGACTGACTTCGGCATTAGATGACCCAACTAGGGTTGGCAGACCACAAAACCAACCAACCAACCAACCACCAACCAACGGACCGACCGACCGACCGACCCATTTTCAACTCTTATAACTTATCTCTCTCTTTATTTGTGTCTCTGTTTTTCCTTTCTGCCATTCTTTTTATCTGCTGCTATTTTTTCCGTTGTTGATTTTAAGTTTAACTTAACTAGAATTTTCTCTCTGAACTCTTGATTTTACTGTCGCTATTGATGCTGCCGCTGCTGGCAGTGATAATAATTCTAATGTCAGTGGTTCAATGAACATCATCTATCGACGGAGAATCGGAAGAAACCCAAGCGTGTTATTTCCCTCTTTCCCGTCAAAATATCCGCATCATCAATTCGCCCCAAACGGACAAAAGCGTTTCTTATTTAATGGTTGATCGCTAAAATATTTTCCCCGTACTACAAAAGGAGTCACTGATGTTTAATCATGCGAAAGCTTGCTCCCAACATTACTTGAGTTAATTCCCTACGACGAATCAACAGGAAAGGAGACACCAGCAGTAAGTTTATTTCAAAATAGTATCGCTCAGTGGGAAATACAATCAAATTAGAGGAAGAAAAAGCAGTTAAGAAATAAGGTAGGTAACAATAATATATATTCTCAAGGAAATGCAACACATGTAAGTATTTAGTTATGGAAATTCACTAAAGCGAACCTCTGCCTCAAACTTACAAAATAAAATAAATAAATAAAAAATCGACAAACGGTTCGTTTTCCTTAAAAGATCTCAGGAGTTAATAGATTCACGTAGGAAAATAGACTCAGATTTGGATGCGTTTCAACAAACGTCACAGACACCTGCAAATTTGCCTACAAAAAATTAGATAAAAGAAACGAATAAAAAAAATCGACAACATCAAAGAGAACACAATTACCTATTATATATATATATATATATATATATATATATATATATATAAATACTGTAACATTATATACAGGCTGATTGAAAAGTAACTCCCGATTTTAAAATTCTTATAATTTTTTTTAATAATCATAATTTTTATAAGAAATGAAATATAAGTATATATATGAGTTATTTTTCAATCACCTTGGATATAAAAACAAAAAACTCGTATTTTCGGCTAGTAACATCCAATGTAGTACTTGTGAGGATTTACGTAACAGGAAAAAAAGACCGTTGCAGAGGAAACGCTTTTTTGGAGGGAGGGCTTAAAAAAACGTTAAACATCTGTTATTTATTAAGTCTTCTTTAGTCTTATACAGGTCTTATACACAAGCCTCCAGTCTGAACCCGGTTGGCTGACACCATTTTTTTGTGTATTGATAGCCATTAGGCTGTCCCAAATGGAGAGAAGGGAGGCCCAACGGCTATGCAGATCATGGATACTAGCGGATTCACAATATTCGGAATTTTATGAACGAAAGTAAGTTATATCTAATGTGTAAACAAACACTTATGTTTTATATCGCTACAGAGAAAAACCCCCACAAGAATATGAGTTTTTTAAAATCTATTTCTTCTTTGATAAACTTAATTTCACTGAAAGTTTGTTATATTTTATTGTGAACATGTTCTGGTCTTTGTTCTAATCAATTTGCTCTAGGCTCTTTGATTAGTCTGTGATACTTAAAGAATAGGTCATCTATTAATTTTGTACGGTAATGTAGAATTCAAAATTTATGAATTCAAAAGTTAACAGGTAATTCGTTAGAAGAAGAGTTATAGAAAATAACCAGTGATGTGATAGACAAAACTTAACCCTTTGCTTGCTTTTTAGTAGTTCTCTAATTGTTTGGTTTAGTCCTGAGAACGGATCAGTTTGGTAGAGTTGATTAAAGAGAGTCTAGGCGCCGTAATGAAGGGACGCCTAAAATGGCTATTTTTTTATCCGCACGGTTGACATTGGAAATAGGGTGAATAAAAACGTCGAAAATCAAAGTCTTTGTGCCCATTTATAAGAACAGAAGTGGACACGGAGACCAGAATAAACACAAGACTACCCGAAGAAGTCCCTGATAGAAGACCTAGTGTACAATATTTGATTTGGGAGACAAGGTTCAGTCAGAAAGGATAAATAGAGTAGGTCTGACTTATCAATGCTTGTTTGTCTCGTTTGCGTCGGCTAGATTTTACCTTTAATGCATTATTCGTCTGTTACCTTAAAGCACTTTGATCTTACTTCATGTATATTACTTTTTAACAAATATATATATACAATTACATTATTTCAGATTTGCATCCTATATTGCGTAATAGACATTTTATATTATAACCCTTATCTATGATTGTGTCCTGCATTAAACTGAATCTAATACTGAGGCTACAATCTTGGAGTTTAGAGAATATGAAGTACCCCTTATCATGACTCTCACATTCACTCTGACCCGGAGTGCTTGTATCTATGGGTCAAATAGAACTGTTCAATCTTTTTTCTAGGGCTTATTCTTAGTATTAAATAGAATTATTTGTATTAGATAATAATACTTGAACCCCTTTAATTGTGTGCAAATAGAACTATTCGTGTTAAATAACAATGCTTGAAACCATTTAACTGTGGGCGAACAAATGATTGTTATTAAATAAAGTTACTAATATTAGATGTATCAATCATACCACAGACTCAAAAATGGTACTTAATCCCTCCTTCCTTAACATTCAGCATTATACGGTAGGATCAAGGGTAAGTGGAGCAATCTAAGGGAAGTAGTAGCGCCCTCCTCTACACCTCGGTGTAGTAGTTATTTAAAAGGGATCCTTCGGGTCACCCTCGACTACGTACGGTCAATGTTAAATAGCAATACTTGAATTGTGGGCAAACAAATGAGTAATATTTAATAGACTCACTAATGTTAAATTGCAACACTTGAAACCGTTTGTATGTGGGCAAATAAAGGATAAATGTTGAATAAAGTTACTAATGTCAAATAGCAATACTTGTAACCATTTAATTGTGGGCAAATAAATGATTAATACTAAATAGAGTTAGTAATGTTTAATAGAAATACTTGAAACCATTTAATTGTGAGTAAGGAATAAATAGCGATACTTGAAATCATTTAAATGTATCCAAACAAATGAGCTCTAACTCGTCTAAAAATGAATCTATCTACAAACTATTCATTAAAAATCCTAACATATTTATATGAAAATATATGGCAATGAAAACGTGAAAGTCTTCTGAGGATGATTCTATTTATAGAAATATTTGCCAACCTTAAACATTTCTGTTTTTAGGGCGTATAAGACTGGATTTGGCATTAGATAACCATCAAGGGTTGATGTACCATTAAATCAAATAACTTTTTTACCTTGTACCTTTTACCTGGCATCTAATACCTTTGAAATAGTGCCCTTTATCTTTTACCGTTTTATTTATTTATTTACTGTAGATGACTATTATGAATGGCGATTAAGAGGAAAAAGTGACAAAATTTCCCCTGACGAAATTAGCCGCTTTATGTATAAACGCCTACCCCTGGGAATTCAGCTCATTTAGCCGTCATTTTCACGTATAATCATTTGTTGATGTATTGACCTTTGCAAATCAACAATAAAGATAAGATAAAATCGATGTTAGAGTTAAAAAAATAGATAAATTCAAACTAGCAATTATCAGCAGATATTGTTTGTATTAAGGTAAAAAAGAATTACGATTTGATGGCTTTCCATCAGAACCTAGAGCCAAGTCAGCAAAACTGGCGTGGTTAGTCGTGTATAACATAAATTCTTGTATAATACGCACCCCCAACTTTCGGCAACGAAATTAAAGAAAAAAGACATCTTTCGTGCATAATACGGATTGACTTTTTATAATTTGTAGCGGCTAAATCTTAAGTTAAATTTAATATTTGTTTAATTACCTGATTTTTATCGACTAAAAATAAAAATTTATATACTTTATATGATGTTTCGAAAGACAAGATTTACAAAGTATTTAGAGTAAAGGAAAAACATATTCACATAAGAATATAACAAACTTTCAGTCAAAGAAGAAACAAATTATATACAAATACGAATTCCAAAGGCAATTTCTCTGTAGCTGTGCAATTGCGTTTGGTTTACATTATTTAGTCCTGGGCACATATATAACTTACTTTCACTCATGCCATTCCGAATATGGCGACATCCATAGCAAGAAGAGAAGGGTAATATTTAGTTCTTGTGAATAAGACGCATCTCAAGCTTTTAGATTAAGAAATTTCGGAAACAAGTGTGCATTATAATTGGGCTAATGAGTAGAATGTTCGCCAATGGTCCAGGAGACCGGGGTTCAATCCCAGGTTGAGTCATACCAAAGATTATAAAATGGAGGTGTCCGTGGTGTAATGGTTATCGTCGTAGGAATTGGACACGACGATACGAGTTCAAATCTTGGACGAGACTGATTGCATTTCACATAGCACTAATACCCTTGGGAAAGGTATGAATCCAATTATTCTCCCTCCAGCTATGGGTAAATAGTAGGACAGATTAGGTTCTTCAGCCTTGACGAGGCAACTAGTCTAGGAGAAGGAAAACTCTGAATTCAAACCTGTTAAACTCCACTTAAAAATTGACCTTGTGTCATAACCTACCCGAGCGGAGGTGTTGGTAAATATGATATGATAAAATGGTATTTGATGCCGCCTTGCCTGGCACTCAACATTATAAATTGTGGGTTAAATGTTAAGTGAAGCTATCCTGGAATGGAGGTTGCGCCCTCCCTTAAACATCCGTGTAGTAGCTATTGAAAAGGGAGCTTTCAGGTCACCCTCGACAAAGGTCACCAACTTTACTTACTTTATACAGAAATAAATGCGGTAATGTCATTTTTAGATTCATTATTCCAGAAACGCACTAATTCGTTCAATGGTCCTTGGCAACTAAGCAAAAAATTTATTTTGTGAGGTTGTGATATTTAACGGACTGATTTATATGCCAGCGCATATAAAACTTGTGATATCAAAAGTCTCTCTCTAAGATCTCATCACACAAAGGCTGATATGTCATAAAACAAAGAAACCAAACCTCAGATCTCATAATGAAATATTTTACAGAAAAATGTCTGAAGATATAAATGTTTTTTTTTTTTGTTTGTATTTTTTGTTGACGGCGTTCTTTCCGTGCAAATACGAAATACGTCCCTGAGTCTCATCGACTTGTAAACATTTTGTTTACTGTTGATTTGTCATTACAAAAGGTACCATTTCAGCTTGAGTCTCGGTGTCTCACGTATATGTCGATGTGTAAAAGTGATGTCTTTACATAAGTATAAATTCATTCAGAAATTGTTGCTCTGTGATGTAAAAAGGACCGTTCTTACACTGATACTCATAAACAACTTAACGCAGACGATCTGCCTTCTACCAATAGAATATACGCCTATATAAGCTTGAATAATATATTCATTATAGATAAATAAAGATACCAAATACTTATTAGACTGTCGATTTTGAGTTTGACCAGCTTTCACGGGTTCCTTGTCAATATTTTTTGTTCTTAATAATACCTATATGATGTTTGCTAATAATATTTGTGATATCGAAGCGAGAATATAGGACGTTGAATAGATGTTGTCAGAGAAAAGATGGCGGAAACGAAAGGAACCAGACATGAAATAAACAGTGCCAAAAAAAAAAAAAAAAAAAAAGAGAAAAGAAAAGTAATGAAAGAAAAGAAGAAGCCAAATAAAGAAGAAGGAAAATAGAAAGAAAGAAAAAGGTTAAAAAGGAAGAAAAATAATCGAAACACGAAATACCAGACGGATTATAAAATACGTGAGAAAAGGTATTAAACGGGTTTCTTTGCCTGTGTGCATATATATATATATATATATATATATATATAAGATGGATGAGTTGATGGATGAAATAGGAAGAACAAAATATAGGTAAAGATACATTAAAGAAAGAGAAGAAAAGTGAAGAGGAGAAAGAAAGAAAAAAGGAAGGAAAGAAAGAAAGAAAGAAAGAAAGAAAGAAAGGAAAAGATTATTGAATAGTAAAAGCTTAATTGATGGAAAAGCGAAAAAGAAGAAAACAAAGGACAAAAACAAGGAAGAGAATAAGGATAGAAAGAAAAAAAGAAAGAACGACAAAAGAAAGGAAAAAAAGAAAGAAAAAGTTTAAATGTGCTGAAAAAGGAGAAAAATGAAAGGCAGAAAAACAGGAGATATAAACGAGACGAAATAGAAAAGTAAAGCCTAAATAGAAAGAGAACAAAAAAAAACAAAAATAAAAAAAAAAAAAAAGACAAACATGAGGATATAAAAGAAACAA
>OY757912.1:112874150-112961650 GCA_963585895.1 Sepioteuthis lessoniana | reverse complement strand
TGTAATCATATTTACCAACCCCCACCGCTCAGGCAGGATATGACACAAGGTCAATTTTTAAGCGGATTTAACAGGTCTGAATTCAGAGTTTTCCTTCACCTAGATTAGTTGCCCTACTATTTACCCATATCTGGAGGGGGAATAATTGGATTCATACCTTTCCCAAGGGTATTAGTGCTATGTGAAATGCAATCAGTCTCGCCCAGGATTTGAACTCGTGTCGCCGTGTCCATATCCTGCGACGATAACCATTACACCACGGGCACCTCAATCTGTAATAAAACAGAAACATGGTGTATATATAACTAGATGGAAAGATAGATAAAAAAAGAGAAAAAGTGAGAGTGAGTGATGATTAAATGAGAGAAAGAGAAAATATAATTTCGGTTTAGTCGGCATATCAACCTTCGTGGGTTATTTAATACCGAAGTCATACTTGTGGGAGAACCGAAGCGCTACTATTTAATTCATAGCCTGGGGGATAAAGTGTTTGATATCTTTCTTAGGGTATTAGTCCAAAAGTGAACGTAATAAGGTGACTGGAGTTTGAACTCGCTTACTCCGATATTGCAGACCAACACGTTAACCACAGCACCACGAGGACTCCCCTCCACGAGAAAATATGTTAGTCGATATTAATATTTGATTAGAATAGGAAACGCAGTAGTATTAGGAATATTTCGATGGTCATTCACATCATCATCAGTCACATACTCTGAGGATGACGTAAACAAATCATCGAGCAATCAACTAAAAAAATTGGCTGATTATTTTTGAAAAGCATAATTCTCTGAATTGCTTTCTATTAATCAGCAATAAAAATGTCGCTTTCGGATGCTTTTGGCTTTGAATGTTAGTAATAAATTGCCTGCTTTTAACCTTTGTTTTGTGATGGTTGTAATAAATCTGCTTACACAAATGAATTCCACCTCAATGTCAACATTTATGAAGTGGAATGTAGGAGACTGCAAATATATACATATATGTGTGTGCGTGTTTGTGTGAGTGGTGATGACTGCCACATCTTGACTGATGATAGCCGTTTTTTTTACCACCAAAATTACAATTCAAACATATTGATTAATAACTAATTGAATTTGTGAAAATATACACGATGCATTAGATGATAACGTAAAAAGACATCTATATGCCGTTGTAGGGTTGTACGAGATTTAAGCCACTCTCTGAGTCAACAGAGCTACAGCCCAGGGACATGCATAGCGAGATATATGGTAAATATGCAAACTACTGATTTTATTTCAGCTTAATTTCTCTTAAATTTGTCCATATATATATATATATATATATATATATATAACATGTCATTGTGGTTGTCATTCCCTTATTCGTTCCCTCGAAGATGGCTCTAGTTTGGGCCAAAAGTACTTGGGAAAAATACGGCGCCCTCCTGAATTCTTTCCATCAAGAAGTCAAACAACTCATAGGAAGACTTCAATGCATCAAAGATAAAATAGTCAGACACAACATGTCTGTCCCATTTAATCAAACATACCAGGTGCCTTCAATAAGTTTCCAGACTTTTTTTGTACAGGCATTTACAATTGTCGTAGACTTGAAAATTCAGTATGTTCTTGCTATACATCTTATGAGATGACTGACCAATTTCTATGATTTCAGGTTCAAATGAACAGCTACAGCAGCAACTGGAATACACCCTACTAAAGCCTGATTGTCACAGCTGGTGGATTTCAAAAATGCAATCTGGACGTCAGGACACTTTAGAAAAACGATATGCAATAAATTGTGTTTTAAACTAGGAAAAAATGCCAGAGAAAGGTATGGAATGCTTCAGACTGCTTTTGGAGCATCTTGCAGGAATCAAGCATCAGTTTTTGAGTGGCATAAGAGATTCAAGGAAGGCAGAGAGTCTGTGAGGGATGATGAGAGGTGTGGGAGGAAGTCAGAACACCAGAGTTGATTGGCCAAATAAAGAATTTCATGGATAAGAACCGTCGTGTGTCTATAGAGACAATAAATGCACAGTTTGATGTCAGTGTGGGAACTGTACACACAATTATTCGCGAGGAACTGAAGATGCGGAAGATTTGCGAGAAGTTTGTTCCAAGGGTGCTCAGAAAAGATAAGAAAGAAAGACGTTTTCATGACTGCAGGGAGTTGGTCGAGCTGGTCAATTTAGATCCCGCGGGTCTTGATGCTCTGGTGACCTGCGATGAAAGCTGGATCTACTGCTATGACCCAGAGACCAAGAGACAGAGTTCCCGGTGGAAGAATGCCAGACAGAGCAAACTTTTGATGATCCCTCTTTTTGACAGCACAGGCATGATCTACATGCACTGGGTTCCCACTGGACAGACAGTCAACAAGGAATACTATGTTGAGGTTTTAAGGGTGTTCAGGAAGAGATTCCGTCGGAAGAGGCCAGCACTCTTAAAATCGGGTCACTTGCATTTCCACCTGGATAATGCACCTGTCCACAACTCCATCCTTGCCACCGACTATTTTGATGCCCAAAATGGGCATCAAAACAGTTCCTCAGCCTCCCTATAGTCCAGACCTTGCTCTCTGTGACTTTTGGTTATTCCCTAAGTTCAGAGGCTGTCGTTATGAGACAATTGAGGAGATGAAAGAGGTTGTGACGAAGGTCATTGACACGCTCACACAAGAGGGCTTCCATGGGGCCTTCCAGAAGTTGTTGTAAGGGTACAACAAACGCATTGCAGCCGGAGGAGTTTACTTCGAAGGGGACTAGAGTTTCATATGTGTACTATCAATAAAAGTGCCCATACGAAAAAAGTCTGGAATCTTATTTAATGAGCCTTGTATATATATATATATATATATATATATATATATATATATGTGTGTGTGTGTGTGTGTGTGTGTGTGTGTGTGTGCGTATGTCTGTGTGTTTAAAAGGACATGGCCTATAAAATGAAATAATTCTACGTTGAAAAACTATACCAAACTTACATCTAAGGTCGATGGAGCGGAAGCATTTAAAATGTATTTTCTCGTGATATTTCGAGGAAAGTTTCTCTCTATGATAATAAAAAATGACCAAGAAATCAGCATGATGTCCTCTGCAGGATGTTAGTTCAAGTTGAGTTGTTGATATGTGTTGCTGTCTAGTTTGTGATTGAAAAATGTAACATCTAAACTGCTAATATGTATCTATTTCTGTCTGATTTATATTCTAAAGGATGTAGCATGGAGATGTTTGCTGATAAAGCGTTTATGCACCTTTAAAGAAATATCATCATTCTACATCTATATTAAATTTCTCTCTCTCTATATATATATATATTGTCATCCACAGACATACCTGTTTCGTTCGATCACAACTCCTCAGTGTGGCTAGACAGGCTAGATTCCCGAAGCTGGGATCGAAACCCGGTTGACTCAAATGCCGATCCAAGATTCTACCACTCAGCCACAAGATACTGAAACACACACAATCACATATATATGTATATATTGTTCTCTATTACAGCATATTCATGTCGCATTTCTGGGGAGAAGAGCCACATGAAATAGATATCAGTGTTCAACAATAGTACTCAAAAGTTGTATATTTCAAAATGTTAACAATATAATAGTAGTATTTATATGATAAATATATTGGATAAAATGTCCCACAGAATGTGAGAAATATGACTTGGTGTATTACTTATATATTCAATATAACTTTTCACTCACTTAAGAGCTTTATCAGATAATGATAGAACAAAATCCTTGAAAAGGTGCTGGAAAAACTGTCAACGAGGTAGTCATGGCAATGTATTGTTATACATATTGTTATACGTATTGTTAACATAGAAACGAAGAGGTTGTCACTTTATTCCAGTGAGGTCCATCAACTTCTTTAACACAGCCTATGAAGTTCCTATGATGAAGGAGACGATATTGTAAAACTATCTCGTAAGGCCAATCATTTCGGTACTTTAAATACGTGGAAACGAAAACATTCAAACAGATAACCTTTTCGAGCAACTTGCTGTCACTAAGACTCCAGTGAAAAAAAATCAGTTAAAACTCGTCTGGAAAAAAAACCAACCAAAAACAAAAACAAGAAAAAACCCCAATAAAGACCTAAGAAAATAGCAAGTGTAGAGTATGTGGTAATAAAAGAAATAGTCAACCACGTAATATGCGAATACAGTAAACTGACGCAGAGAGTTCAAGTGCAACCATGACTGAATGAAGAAAGAGAAGAATGTGATATACTAGTAATTGTCTATCTTTCTTTCTTATTCTTTTTCTCTCTCTTTCTTTCTTTCTCTCTCTTTCTCTCTCTCTCTCTCTCTCTCTCTCTCTCTCTATATATATATATATATATATATATATATATATAGTTAGTCTAGTGCCCAAACGCCAGTTTAGTTCTATTGATTTTTATTAATCGCGTTGTGCTATAAGTGGTGAACGGTAACTTTCACAGGTGTTGCGCATTTTTTTTAATTTCCTGTTCCACTAAAATTTAAATATTAACACAAGGAGAGAGAGAGAGAGAGAGAGAGAGAGAGAGAGAGAGAGAAGTGACTAGTTTTCTATTCCGTTCGTTTCTTTTAGGAATACAATTCAATCGCTAAAGTGAAAAAAAAAAAAAACAGTGGAAGAATCAAAACATCTGGAAAAAAAAAAAAAAAAAAAAAAAAAAACATGCGAAAAGAAATGACAAAAATCTTTGAAAAAAAAAAATCAATTTCTACAGGTCTTTTTTTAAACTTTTAAATCAATGATTGTTTTTATTTATGCAGAACATCTTTGGGAAGGAAAAACATTTTTATTTCGTAAATTAAAAAAAAAAAGAAGTTATTTCCGAAAAAGAAGAAATTCTTAACTGGATGGGAAACGGATTCTCTTTCATGTTAGAAATCCAACTAAAATACAGAAATACCTCCTCCCACACATTAAACTGTCACTTGTGTGGTGTAAGTGAGCTTAGGCAAGTGGTCATGGTATCTCTTTCTACTCTTACCATTTTTTCCTTTTATAATCAGTTACCAACATGGGTTGGACCGGTGCACACTTAATTTTAAAGACTGGCGAATCTGTAATTTCTACACAGAGAATTTTTTGTGCTAATTTCATTTTACGTCGGAATGACGCTGTTCCGTAAAAAAACGATACTGTTATGGGTTGAAAATTCTATCCGGAACAACATCCTTCCAATGTAACATGAAACGAACTATAAAAGCCAGCAATTATATACACCAGTTTAAAAAACGCAAAAAACTAAAAAGAAACAACAGTAAATGTACTGTGTACATCGGTCCAACCTAAATTGTATTGATTGTATCTGAAAATGGTCAGACATAAGCTAGATTGAGCTATCCTTACCACTTGCTTAAATGCACTCGCCCAAAAAAAGTTCTGGTTTAAAATGAGGGAAGTATAGTTCCAGCATTCCCTTAAAAACCTCAACATAGTAACCCTAACTCTAACCCTTTGCCCAATCAACTCTGGTCTATTGACTTCCTTACTCCTCTCACACCTCTCATCATCCCTCACAGACTGCCTGCCTTCCTTGAATCTCTTATGCCACTCAAAAACTGATGCTCGATTCATGCAAGATGCTCCAAAAGCAGTTTGAAGCATTCCATACGTTTCTCTGGCATTTTCCCAAGTTTAAAACAGAATTTTATTTTATCGTTCTTCTAAATTTTCGTCACGTCCAGATTGCATTTTTGAAATTCACCAGCTGTGACAATCAGGCTTTAGTAGGGTGTATCCTAGTTGCTACTGTAGCTGTTCATTTGAATCATAAAAATTGGTCAGTAATCTTATAAGATGTATAGCAATAACATAGTGAATTTTCAAGAGTCTACGACAATTTTAAATGCCTGTATAAAAAAAAGTCTGGAAACTTATTGAAGGAACCACGTATCGTTCAAAATTTGAATGAACTGAAAACGAATTGTAGAAATGTTTAAAAATTCGTTAGCTTCATTCGAGCATCCATTCCATTCTATTGTGTCTGCAATGTCGTTTCCAAGGACGAACTTATTTTGCTTATAAATCGTAAAAATGTCTGAAAGGGTGATGTGAAATTCCCGCTAATATAAAACGTCTTGCAATATCCAAACTATCCGGTAATGTTCTGAATCTGTTATCTGGATTTAATCCCAAATAATGTAATGCTTGTCCTTCTCCCTCCTAATATGTTCTGCTTTATCAAACCTTTATCCCGGCTCTTTGCATAAAAATAAATTTTATTTCAAATAACAGTTGATTTCTTCTTTGTCGAAGACTTTATTTTTTGGCAAGATTTTTTTTACTTTAAGAAATTATCTTTAAAGTTACATAAAGTCAGAATGTTTTCATTTCAACATTTTAGAAACTTCTTTTTAGGGTTTCTGATATTTACATTAGAAAATTTCCGCCTCTCTATCTATGAAAGACGGCATGGAAATTCACAAAAATGGCCGGCCATAATAATCAACATTATTAAGTGTGATAAACAAATTGTGACAATGTATTTACCTGATTTTTTGTCATTGGGATCAAGTGACAAGGAACTTTTCAAGGACCAACAATGAAATGTAGGGTTTTTAAGGTTATGTGCCTGAAATCACTACATGAAAGTAAAAAAAGTAACATACACCTTTTCATATTACAGCAGGTACCTAAGTATAAACTTGACCCAATCACAGGGCCATAAAACAAAAAACAGAACCCCAAAATAAAACAAAACAAGCAAACAACAAAACAAACAAAAAACAACTAAAAAACTTTAACATGTGAGGAAACATAGTTTTCAGCCCAGTCGGCTGGGGTTGAAGATTACGACGACGTCACATCTGCAGAGAAGTAACCCCCCCCACTAATGAGTGTCCTGATATGACACAAAACAATCTGACGATAAGATTCCTGTCCTGGAGCTTAGGGAATGGGAATACCTCCTCATAACCATTACTCCCAGGTCCACTTTAACATGATGTGATAGTACCTGTTATGGTCTCAATTATGGGTCTGATAGAACTTTTTAATCATTTACTATACTGGAAATCATTTAACTGTGTGCAAACAAATGAGCCCTGGCTCGTGTATAAATTGTTACCTACAAACTATTCTTTTGTTATATATATATATTTAGTATACATGCATAAACAGGGTTTAGTATTTGATAAACAAGGGTTGATATATCGTAAAACACACCAACCAACCAACCAGCCAACCAGCCCAACATAGTTTTTCTGGGTTCAAGTAAAAGAAAATCGAAAATGAAATATTTTCGTTAATACATTTTTATCTGAGTTTCTTTGTCCTCTGTTGACGGAATAGCATGCTGTTTTTCCCTATCTTTCAATTTCCTCCTATTGCTTGACTTATAGTTTTCTTTCAAAGATGCTAGTTTGACGTCATCATCATCTTCATTTTTTCCTATCTATTTATTTAAACCTCTACCTTCCCCACTTCTTTCGCTTGACACATGAACTTTGACCCATACTATACATGTAACTATTGTAAAAAATTGTGTTATATTTTCAGATGTATCAAAAGTTTGTCTCGGTGGTAGTCATGAGTTTGTTTGGCTTCTTTGTTTTATGGCATATCAACCTTCGTGGGTTATTAAATGCCAAAGTCATTGTCGTAGAAGAACAGCAATGATACTATTTAACCCATAACTGGTGGGATAAGCGGGTTCGTACCGGAAATGGATGACAGACATGTTTATCACAGAAACCACTCACTTTATTTTCTTGATGTTAAATTCTCTCTTCGGATCGGCCCCCCCAAAAAGAAGAGGTGGGCTAGCTTTTCTCAGTCAAAGAAGGAAAAATCATTTCATTAAAAAGCCGTTGCACCCCCCTGTCTCGCCACGACGAGAAGCGGGGATTTCTCTTAAGTCTCTGTTATTTGGCTATTACTCTTCTTAAGCCCGTGTTCAACGTCCCAGAATATCTCGAATCCTACGTGACTGCCTCGAGCCAATCAACAAGTTCCAAGCCCAGTCGATTAGGACTGTTGAATACGCCGACTGTATCTCTACAAAGAGTTAAAACCCCCACCAACGATTGTCATGTACATAACACTAAACAATCTGATGGTGAGGCTCTAGTCTTAGAGCTTTGGGAAATGTGGCGTACGCCTTCATTTTCATTACTCCAAGGTCCACTCTAACCCGAAGTGGTAGTTCTTGAAAGGGTTCCATCTATGGATGAAATGGAGCTATTTAACCATTTGACTAAATGGAAACAAATGACTGATGTTAAATTGAAATGTGAGTATTGCATAGCGATACTTGAAACCATTTGACTGTGTATAAATAAAATTCTTCGAGTTAGCATTACTTGAAGCCATTTGAGCATGTGCAAGCAAATGACTAATATTTAATAGAATTATTCATGTTAGATTGGAATACTTGAAAACAATTAAATCTATGCAAAAATTGAAATATTGGTATTAAATAGCAATACTTTAAACCATTTAACTGTTTGCAAATGAATTGTGTTGAATAGAATTATAATAATCGTATACATGTTATATAATTAAGGAATGATTTTTTTTTATATTAATCATTTTTCGCTAATTATATTTTATCATTCAATTTGGTAAGGCTTTGAGTCATTTGGTGTAGTTTGACACTCACGCGGAAAGGATATGACAATCACCATTTGTCATAATAAACCCCAGACAGTAAATGGGGCTGGAGTGTGGAAGACGTCATGCCCAGAAGAGATGGTCCTGAGAATTTGAGGATTTTGCAAAGACGTCGTTGGGTATTTGACCGTTGAAAGATGTAGTAGAGTTTTCAATCGTTGATACGAGAGTTGCGTTTTCTACCGTTAAAGCATGCGATGCGCGTTGGGGTGGGGTCAGCATAGTATGGTTATCATAGGCTTTTAAGAATTGTGTCTCTCTCCTCGTGTCGCCATGAAGCCAGAAGTCAGAAATTGATAAAACCGTTCGTGTCTGACACGAAAGAGTCAGCTTGTGTTTATATATGAATATGTATTGTATACAACATACCGGGGGATGTAAAGGACGACAACTCTTAAATGTAAAAGTATTCATGTCTTTTTTTTTTATCACGAAATGATTGGCGAGGAACTGCTAAGATTTACTCCGGGTTGAGATACGATATCTTCAAATCCTGGACGAGACTGATTGCATTTCACATAGCACTAATACCCTTGGGAAAGGTATGAATCCAATTATTCTCCCTCCAGCTATGGGTAAATAGTAGGACAGACTATGTTCTTCAGCCTTGGTTAGGCAACTAATCTAGGAGAAGGAAAACTCTGAATTCAGACCTGTTAAACTCCGCTTAAAAATTGACCTTGTGTCATATCCTGCCCGAGCGGAGGGGTTGGTAAATAGTATCTTCAGTGAGCCTTACTTCTTCATTCTGCTTCCATGAGGCTGGCACAGGGCCGATTTGAAACATTTAATCATCTTTGTTTCCTTCCTTCTGGGATCATACTCGCTTTAGACACTAGCAAATCTTGTACATTTAGATTTTTCTCTACCTCTTAACCCGGTGCCGTCTGGCCATCTACTGGGCCAACGCCTAGAACGACGTGACCTCACGATACAGGTGCATCCTGTTTTTGAAATCTACAAACTTACGCGGCCAGTTAAAGTTCAGTATGTAATATAAGTGTTAAATAGTAATACTTAAAACCATTCAACTATGTGCAAACAAATGATTAATATTAACAAGAATTATTAGTGTTGAAAGCATTTTACTGAGTGCACGCAAAAATAATTTTTTCGAGCAAACAAAGTAGCACTAACTAAAAAATACGATTACGAACAAACTATTCACTTTAAAATCATGTATGTATAACCATTCAACTATGTACAAGCAAATGACCAATGTTAAATTAAATTATTTGTGTTTCATAGCAAAACTTCAAACCACTTAACTGTGTGCAAACAAATCAGCTCTTTAAAGCTGTTATCTACAAAGTATTCGTTTACAAATCATATATTTAATATATATAAACAGGATTTGACACTGAATAACTTTCAAGGGTTGATTTGTCATAAAAACCAAACCAACCAAACCCACCAACAAGCTCCCACTGAATTTGTACTCTTTTCAGACTTTGCTTCGGTAGAAACAACCTTTGACCTGTTACAAATGTTTATACATCCACTGTCCAGAGTGCCGAGGGTGATGGTGGGCCATGGCGTCACTTATGTTAATGCAAATAGTTTTAAAAACGTATATTTCACGAAGACATATGCTATGTTTAGTTTAGTCTAATGGTCCAGTCACATTCAAATCTCCAGCTTCCGCTCATACACAGAATTTAAGCAGTGATGAACTTGAACATTTCTTTGTTGGGTAGCCAATTCAGAAATGTCATATATTGAAAGGATTGTGAGGACGAGATGCGCGACTAAGCAATGCTTATTAAATTCCTAAATCGTCTAGCAGACCATTATGGTTTCGATTTTAACTGGATGTCTCATACATCTGACTACGTTTATGTTAACGAAGTTTAAATTGGTACAAGGTGATATTAGAGGGTCATTTAGTAAGGATCGAACTCCTTACCCTGGGAACAGTATTTGAGAATCAAAAAACGCTCTTTTTCTGTGCTCTAATCTTTTATGATTAGCTTAATCTTGTACAAAACTACAACAATGAAGCACACAATGAGTATCAAACTCATTTGACTAGCAAACAAGTAATGTTCTGCATTGAGGTGCTCTAAATTTTTACAAATAGTATCTGCTACTTGTACTCTCAACTGATTTGGTTTCGTTATTTCATGGCATATCAACCTTCATGGGTTATTTAATGCGAAAGCCATCCTTGTAGAAGAATAGCAGTAGTACTATTCAACCCATTGTTGGCAGGGGATAAGAAGGTTCATATCTTACCCAAGGGTATTAGACCGAAAGTAAAGGGGGTGTCTTCGTGGTGTAATGGTTAAAGCAATGGACTGCTGAATCGTAATAAGCGAGTTCAAACTCCAGTCGCGCTATTACGTTCACTTTCGGGCAAATACCCTTGGGAAAGGTATGAACCCCTTATCCTCTCAGCTATGGGTTAAATAGTACCACTGCAGTTCTTTTCGAAAGATGGCTTTGCCATTAGATAACCAACAAGGGTTGATATGCCATTAAACAAAGAAACCAAACCGAAAGTAAATGTAATAGCGCGACTGGAGTTTGAACTCACTTACTAAGGTGTTGCAGTCCAGCACATTAGCCACTATGCCACAGGGACTCCACTGGAAATGGTCTCTTTTGCAAAAGCTCGAAATATCTATCTATCAATCAATCGATCAATAGATTGATAGATTGATAGATAGATTTAAAGGGAACAGAAGAAAGCATGGATATAATTGAAAAGGGAAAAAATAAAAGCGATATAGGAAGGATTTTGTATAGCGAAAGAAGCTAGTGAATATCTGGATAATCAGTGAGAGCGAATAGCTTGTAAAAAGAAAGTAACTCCGAAGTCAAATGCGACAACTTGTGTTTCTCAAAAGAATAAAATACTTATCCTGAAATGACGCAGAAGTTGATAAAAGATGTGTGTGTGTGTGTGTGTGTTTGTGTTTGTGTGTGTGTGTGTGTGTGAGAGAGAGAGAGAGAGAGAGAGAGAGAGAGAGAGAGAGAGAGAGAGAAGAAAAATACCGGAGAAAAGTAAATACAGTTATGAAAAAGATAAGTTGCACAGAAACATCGTTAATATTTCAATTTCTTCTGTCAATTTTACATTGTATAAAAGGTGTCATTTTTTTTTCATTTACCATTCTATAATGTGTGGTGGTGGTAGTGGGGCGCTCGCATTTGTATTTGTGCATGTTTGTGTACGTGTGTGTGCATATGTATATACAAATAGATGCATAAAGAGATGATATATTCGGCTATCACTTTCTAACTATTTTGAATGTAATGAGAACTTCTATTGCGTAGGTTCATCTTTGTTGAATCTTTTTTGTAAGTAACTCCCACGTCGTGTTTTGATGAAAAAAAAAAAAAAATGCCGCCGTGTTAACAAATTGATATGTTCAGATTTATTTCTTAAGTCTTATTTCCTTACCTACATTTGCTAAAAGATCTCAATACACAGCCATGATTCTTAAACGTTGGTCGGATGACCATTATTTCTTTTAATGGAGACAGGTTCAAGTAAGAATTAATATACGATAATATAATATATGATATATTATGAATACTTTTTTTTCATATGTACGTACTTACCTATGTATCATTAGTTTTGTCACGTTTCCTGTTTATATATTAATGCCGTTGTATTATTTACTAGACTGACTGATTTTAACGGCATTTCAACCAGTCTGGGATTACTTTATGCCTAGACGTAAGAGAATTGCATTGATTGTATGTTGATATTTATATTTTTTGCGTAGTTTCTGAAGAGTTTTTTTTTTATATACGGTAATGTGAGATCAAGTATACCTATCTAATACAAATAATTTTCAAGCAGATCTAGATAGGATTATAACAGGTTCTTTTATGCCGGGCTAAAATGGACCTTGGAATAATATCAAGGAAAGGATACTCCTGAGAGTTTCAAGAGTAAAGACTCACTTCCAGATGTAGTTTTGTGTTATATCGAGAACACTCCTTTTTGGGAGGTGACTTATATTCCTAGTTAGTTATTCTTGGCCCCACCGTCTGCGTGAGTATTATTTAAAGCGCCTACTCGTATTTAAACCAATCAGAGGGAGACCCCATAGCGTACTGGCTAAAGTGCTAGACTGACGCTTCGAAGTAAACGAGTTCGAGCTCTAGTCGTGGGGTTACGTTCACTTTCGGGCCAATGCCCTGGGGTAAAGGTAAGAACCACTTTATCTCTCAAGTACAAGGATGGCTATGGCATTAAATAACCCACGAAAATTGATACGCGATCAAGAAAAGGAAAATAAACTAACCGACTAACGACCCAAAGTCCTGAGAATTTGGTATGTACCACGCTAATAAAGTGAGGCACAGAATAAGCAAAGCGAAATCTGCCCCTTACCCACCAGGCATGGCCATATGGTTTTGCAACGTTGCAGGCGAACTGGACTACGAATATTTATAGAATAAAAAAAGTAAGAGACTGATCATATCTACTTTTCGATCTTCTCCCCTGGATACTCCTTTCTATTTAAGATTTTAGTCCCTCATCACTTCATCTACCAAGCCAGCTACCAATCTAGTAGTGTAAGGTGTGTGTTACGAGGGAAGAATGATGTCTATACATCTATAAAAGAGGCGAAAAGTGAGGACGACAACACACCTGACTTCTGGTAATTTACTTTTCCCATCATAATGTTGAAAGAAGAATTTTCTGAAATGAACTAATTAAGGCAATTAAAAAGATTTTAACGGCATGTCAACACCTCTCGGGTTATTTTATATTATTGGATATTGACTTGAAGACCCCTTTGTTATGTCGAAGCAGCTGCAGAAGATGGACATAACAGGAAATTCACCTGGTACCTTAAGTAAGCAGGACGCGTATGTTCTCGGCGGAAACGCCACGTAAATTGCGTGGGTGATATGCTTAAAGGAAATGTAATCACGTGCATTGTGTAGTTGTCCTTTTGCAATGTGTTGACGGCAGGCTAAAGGAGATGTGACCACGAACATTTGCGTGGGGGTCCTAAATATTATATAACCAAGGAGATTTCGACCCGAAAAGCAGAAAGGAGAAGAGGAAAGCGGTTCACTGAAGATTCATACTTCGGTCCCTATGTGTATGCAACTCAGCCATCTTCGACCCTCCTATACATGACCCTTTCATCCGTGTATTTTGGGTAATAAGAAGAAAAGAAAAGAAGCAGGTTGTATTTTCGTACATAAGCATTGTTCTCTTCCTCTGATATACAACAATATCTACATGTTAGGTAACTACGTTCATTGTATATTTAAATTTACATTTTTTTTTTGCGTAAGTTTCCTTTAATGTAGTTTTATGATATAAGTATTCCTGTCTACAGGCATTGGCCTCCATGTCAATGCATGCAAAACGGAATATGTGTGCTATAATCAAACAGGCGACATCTCCACACTAGACGGAACCTCTCTGAAACTAGTAGACAAATTCACCTACTTAGGAAGCAGCGTCTCATCAACCGAAAAGGACATCGACACGCGGCTAACGAAGGCATGGACAGCTATTGATAGGCTATCGATCATATGGAAATCAGACCTGACTGATAAAATGAAACGCAGTTTCTTCCAGGCAGCGGTCGTATCGATACTGCTGTATGGATGCACTACTTGGACGCCAACTAAACGGTTGGAGAAGAAGCTAGACGACAATTGCACAAGAATGCTGCGAGCAATATTGAACAAGTCCTAGCGGCAACACCCCACAAGGCACAAACTATACGGCCACCTGCCTCCCATCACGAAAACTATCCAAGCTAGACGAACCAGACATGCAGGACACTGCTGGAGAAGCAGGGACGAGCTCATAAGTGATGTACTCCTATGGACTCCCACATATGGCAGGACGACCAGCTCGAACATACATACAGCAGCTATGTGAGGATACTGGATGTAGCCCCGAAGACTTGCCAGAGGCGATGAACGATAGGGAGAAGTGGCGAGAGAGGGTCTGGGATATCTGTGCTGGCTGCACGACATGATGATGGTGATGATTCCTATCAAACACAAATAGTCTGCACAAAGTTGTATGGTTTCAAGTATTTCCATATAAGTAGGGGCTCCAAACAAGTACTTCCACTATGGGTCAGAGTGGACCTGGACGTAATCGCAATGAAGGAGTACGTTACACTCCTGAGAGTTTCAGAAATTAAGTTTCACCCCCAGATACAGTTTAGTGTCATACAAAGGATACCGCTTATTAGAAGGGTCTTATTGCTAAAGATACAGTGAACATATTCGAAATGGTTATACTTTTACGAAAAAAAGTTATAAAGGAATAAAATATTTTTTGTAATTTCATTGATTGGTTTACTTCATCGATTAATATTTTGATCGATTAATGCTCAAATCGATTAATATTTTAGTAACATTTATAATTCTTCTCAGTTTCGATATTTTTGTTACTAACCAGAACATTTTCTCGAACCGGCAACTTTTACTTAATTAAAAATCGAATCACTTACCAAAAATTTAAGTAAATAAGTTACGATTATTTCAGAATAAAAATCACAAGGCCAGTGGCAGCAAGTTACTGTTGACATTAGGTTTTCTTTCTTTTTTTTTCTCTCTTGCCGATTTCCGGGATTTTTTTGTGTTTGTATTTTTGAAATGTTATATCGATTGGAATAGATTTATGCCATTATTTGCTTTTATCCAGGTAAAAAAAAAACAAAAAAAAACTTTTAATTTTAGTCTAAATCAAATTATTTTGAGTAACACGTGAATGTAGCGGGATAAGTGGGTAATTTTAAGGTAAAAACAAAAACAAAGAATTTGATATTAGTAGTCTAAATTTCTAAGACGAAGCTTGATGATTTTTATCATTAAGGGTTTTCGGACAATTGTCTTCATCTTTATTGTTATTTCCACAACGTTTCGGCCGATATGTCCTCCGGCCTTCTTCAGGTGTTTGTCGAACTTGGGAACCTTCAGCAGTACACATAGCGTAACGGTTGTAGGCGTTGGTTCCCTAAGCTTCTAAGGAGACAACCATCTGAAGATTTTGGTTCAATCCTGACAGCAGGCGAGTAACAATACAGGAATACTTAACACTTGTACCCGATTATGGCTAACGGAATCAGAACAGGCGACCCCTAGGATTCAATAACGAACGTAGTTCGAAGTTCTGTGAAGGTTCCCGAGTTCGACAAACACCTGAAGAAGGCCGGAGGACATATTGGCCGAAACGTTGTGGAAATAATAAAGATGAAGACAATAGTCCGAAAACCCTTAATGATAAGGAATTTGATAATTTACACTTGTTCATATTAAAGATTTTTGGGTTTAAAAATGATATGAATGAAAAATCTCAACGATGTCACATACTGATATTGTAATTTTGAAGAAACAAATTTCCTGGTAAAAAAAATAGTTAATTCATTTGGGTCTCGTACGAATTTCTTTTTTACTTAATTTCTATTAAAGATGCTTCTGGATGGGAGTATTTTTAAAAAATTATTTTATACCATTAATGGAATTTCTTGCCCCTCTGCAGAGGTGTAGTCAGCGTATTCTATAACTCAAGTCGCCTGGGCTGAACTATTCATGAGATAGTTTTTCACTGAAACGGTGACATTTTGTGACAGTGATTACTGTAAGCAATTTCTAGTCTGTGTGTCAGACGAAGCAAAGTTTACAGCCCTTCCGGCTGGACTAAAATACACTGGCCATATCCCTTCCTCCTCAAAAAGGAATCTCCCAGTTATGATACGAAACTGCATCAAGTAGTGAGGCTCCAGTTTTTAGAAGTGTGGAGTACCCCTTTATTGCCATTACTCTCAAATCCACTCTAACCTGAATTGGCTGTACCTTTTCAGATCTCAACTATCGATCAAAAAGACATGTTTGAAAGTTATTAGATCGGAATACTTGATACCTTAGTTCTGTAAATTATTTGTATTACTTAAACAATAATTGTTTACTAAAGGTTAGTATTATTAGTTACTTGAAATCATATAACCGTGAGCAAATAGATGATTATTACTAAATAGAAAAATAACTTGAAACCATATAAAGAGGCACCTGTGGTATAATGGTTATTGTCGTAGGAAATGGATACGGCGACCCGAGTTCAAAACCTGGATGGGGCTGTTTGAATTTCATATAGCGCTAATATCCTTGTCAAAGGTATGAATTCAATTAATATCTCTGCAACTTTGAGCAAATAGTAGGGTTGACTGAGCTCTTTAAACTTGGTATGGTTATTGATAAAGAAAGAAAACTCTGAATTCAAATTTGTCAAACTCCGCTTGCGTCGCATCCTGCATGTGTAGAGGGGTTTAGTATATATATATATATATAACTGTATAAATTCGAATTAGATATAAATACTTAAGACCATACAACTGTGTGCAAATTAATTGTATTAAATAGGAATCCTTCATTTGGTAACTGTGTTAAAAAAATCTCTTAAGAAACAACTATACACAAAATTACCCTCGATGGGTTTACATGCCGTTAAAATCAATCTTAAGGAACCAAAATTTAATATAAATGTACAATAAATGCGATTCCCGGACCTTTAGGCGTAAAATAACCCAAGAATGGTTGCCATGCCATAACGATTAATTATCAACAGAAATCATGAAAATAAGCTACTAATTTGATTAAACCGATTCGTCAATTGTCCCATTTCTTTGTATTTTGTGGTTATATTTCACTAACCGTTGTTTGGCGTATGTCTGGTTCTTAACTCCCCAAATTTTAAAATAGAAATAGGAATCAACAATTATATTCTAAGTTTGTGCCCTTATCATTGATGTATTCTGTGAAATTTCCACTAGTATTTACTAAACTTGGTCAAACACAGGTTCAAAGTCAAGAAGTAGTTATTAGGATTAAAATTTACCACGTTAACGATGATTATGGATTTAACCAACAGACCATCACTCTACCGCAGGCGTCCATTGTACAAAATTCAGAATTGTTGGTTGGTTATGTTTTACGGCATGTCAACCTTTGCAGCTTATTTGGTTTTATGGCATATCAAACATTGTAGGTTATTTAATACCAAATACTTTTTTTACATATATGAATATATGATTTCCAAACACATTTTGTAGAAAACATTTTTAAGCAATGCTAATTTTTTGCAAACTCTTGAATAGTTTTACATAATTTCAAACAATTCAGTTTAGCATAAGTATACAGTTTTTTGTTAACACACTATTAGTCATTTGTTTAAATACTGCTTTTTGTTTACACACAGTTAAATGTAAAAAAAGTTCTGTTACAAAGAATTCAATTTAGCATAAGTACAGTTTAAATGTCAACAGTTCTATTTCAAACGATTCATTTTAGCATGTCACCAAACTTAAATGGTTCTAATTATTGCTATGTTTCCCTAACAATTCAATTAAACATCAGTCATTTGTTTACACTGTTGATTTAAGAACAATTCTATTTTAAACAATTCAGTTTAGCTTAAGTACAGTTTAGAGTAAGTACACAGTTTAAATGTCAAACAGTTCTATTGGACCCATGGAAATGACCCTATCAGGCGCTACCACTCCGGGCCAGAGTGGACCTGGGAGCGATGGCAATGGAAGGGTACTCCGCATTCCCGATAGCTCTAGCATTACTAGAGTCTCATCATCAAATTGGTTAGTATTATATCCAGGACACTCGTTGGGAGAGTCTTAGTCCTCTGCAGAGGTACAGTCGGTATATTCTGCAGTCCCAGCCCACTTGGCAAATATGATTTATAAACAAATAGTTTGTAGGTAAAAAGTTTTAAACGAGCCATGGCTTATTCGTTTGCACAGAAATGTCTTCAAGTATTGCTATGTAAAACCAATAATCTAATTTAATAGTTATTTGTTTGCACACAGTTAGATGGTTTCAATCATAGAAATTGTTTAAATATTTCTATTTGACCCATAGAGGGAACCCTAAAAAGTATTACCATTCCAGTTCAGAGTGTATTTAGGGGTAATGTCAATGAAGAGATACTCCGCATTCCCCAAAGCTCCAGGATTGGAACCCCATCATCAGATTATTTAGTGTCATATCAAGGACACTTATAGTGTCTAACCCCTCTGCAGAGGGGCAGTCGGCATATTTTATAGCCTTAGTTGACTGGGTTTCTAAGCATAGTTTAATTAAAAATCATTCTTATTTCATTCATTGCCAAGTTAAGAAATCCTCGAAACTCGCTACAGTAGTTAGAGGACACAACACACTGTTTGCAAAAATTAGCTTTGTCTGGCACTATGTCAAAAGATTAGGGTATTATTGATAATGGAACTTACCATACAAGCAATGGCATTTCCACGACAGTCACCCTTAAATAGATAGCTCGATAGCATCATCACCATTAATTCGCGCTGACAGCGTAGAGTTCGGTGACTCTCACTCACCATCCGTCCCATCACTCTTAGCTGGTCCTCCAAACTACTTCCAATGTCTGTACATAGTTGATGTAAGTCTTTGCTAGTCGGCCAACACTGGCATGTTCATATGTAAGAATCCATAAGAGAACGTTGTTTATGGGTTTGTCTTTGCTTCTCCGGCAATTCCCTGCTAATGGGCAACTCCAGCTATTTAATGTTGGCAGCTTTAAATATTTACTTTTACCAAGCCCACTAGTAGGATAGCCGGCAATAAGTGAAATCACGTGTTATAGATTCTGAGATGAACTAGCTAACATGACGCCAGTGTTCTAACCTTTCTAACGCTATATAAGGAGTGCCAGGTATAATTGGAAGATGATTTAACGTAATGCTACATGACATGTGCCAAATATTCATCTTCTCATTTCTTTTTCAGGCGAATTGAAAGTATTAAAATGGTGACTTCCAATAACAAGAAATGAAGAAACACGGCGACTCAGAAATAGCCAGCTTCTTAAGATTGGCTAGGTCATTTGTATTCACTATCAGGAACGATGGTGAGATGTCTGGTATGTACATGTCATCTATGGCTAAGTAAAAGAAAAAAGAAAGCTGTTCTCGAGGCTGAGGGTCGTTCTATTAAATAACTGGTTCTAATTTTCGAAGATAACGTGTGTACATTTAAAAATATGAGGTGTAATAAAAGGTATCGAACCTGAAATTTTAGAATATTCTAATATTAACATTTTAGATTCCTATGAAGACTTTGTACAAATAAGAAAGTAAGTAAAATGGCTGACCGTAGTCGGGGATGACCCGAAGGCTCCCATTTTCAAAAGCTACAACACAGACGTGTAAGGAAGGGCACAACTCCTTTCCTTGGATTGCTCCACTTACCCTTGATAGTACCTTATAATACTGAGTGTTAAACAAGGAGGCACCAAGTACCATTTTCTTTAGTGTTTGGTATGATTTGACTAGATGTCTTGTTTTCGTTTGCACGAGGCAGTATTAACTGTTGATATTTTTGCTCAGTGGTCTCAATAATTTTTAATCAACAGTATTTGGTGAAAAACGGGTATTTGCAAGTGCAACACCGTTAATACTCACGAGGCCTAACTTTGTGTGGCCTTTTTGTTCTGCTTTTTTTTTTCCTGAACTGTATATTAATATCAAAAGTAAAATTTGAAGATGTGGGGGTCACTAATAGAAATACGATGGTGATATTTCCTCAGGTCTGGATCAGTTCATGAAAACTCTCTGGAGTAAGTGTATTGAACATCAACGGAAGGGAACTGTTTTGTAGAAAATTAGCGTTTATGTAATTGTTAATTTCTGTCTTGTTAAGTGCATCTTCTATCAAGACACATTTTTGAAGCACTTCGTTTATATATATATATATATATATATATATATATATATATATATATATATATATATATATATATATATCCAGTGCAGTTCATGTGTATTTGAACAGTTTTATGAATGAAAAAGCAAGATAAGAGAAATGAAAAAATTGGAGACTCCTGGAAACATCAATGCAGCTTGACACTTACAGAGGGTACTGTATAAGCATGCCTATACCTCTTTCATTTTCTCTCTCTGTTTCTCTGTCTCACTCAATTCTCTGTGTGTGTGTGTGTGTGGTAAGAAAGGAAATAATTCGATTTATTAGACTTTGTACAGAAAGAGGTTCTTTGCCAGTTTTGACTTCGACTTGACGTGCATTGTTCAATTCATAGCATTTGACAACTATGACATTATATCGGCGCGTTTGGCTTAAAAATGGCCTGAATCAATAGAGACCGCTTCAAATAGCGATTAAAAGAAAGACTTCTATAGAAAAGAAGGCCTGCCGGCATCTGAAATGTTTTATCATTAGACGACAGATCATTCAATTTATATCACTTTCTATTTCCTGCTTTATACACATACAAACACTCACTCACACCTATATATTATGAGTGTACCGAAATTATTCAAGTCAGCACACACAGAGGAAAGAAACTATGTCCACAGGAATTTCATGACGTATTGCATCCGAATATACATGTGCTAACGTGTGTGGGCGTATTGGTATGGAGTCACAAATGTAGATACAGACACATTGAGTCATACGTTTACATATTTCGAAAAATTGTGCTAATGCAAAAGGTCTTTTAAAAAATTACGTAACCTTTTTAACAACTTGTATCTAAATTGTTTCGACTTCGGCATTACGGGAAGATACTGTCTAGCCACACTGATGAGTTCTGATAGAACGAAATAGATCTGTCTGTAGATGACTATATATATATATATGCGTGAGTATTTACGCTTATGAGTACGTGTGGTTGATGTTTTGTTTTACGGAGTATCAACCCTTTCCGGGTCATTTAACACCGAATTGAATTTTAAACAATTCAGTTTAGTATAAGTATAGTTTTTGTTTACAAAGAGTTAAATGTTAAAACTTTTCTATTTCAAACAGTTCAGTTAAACATAATGACGCAGTTTAAATGTCAAAATAGTCCTACTTCAAGCAATTCAGTTTAGCGAAAGTTCACAGTTTAGTTTGTTTAGTTTATTTTATCATTATAACTTAACATGAAAAGAAAAGAAAATAAACTAAACAAATAAATAAAAAAGTTAAATTACGGTAATTATAACTGACAGAAGAAATTTGAAAAATTAAAATAAAACGGAAATTCTATAAAACGAGGGGGTAACTCCTAAATCTCCCCCTACACCCCACGTGTTTATTCTGGTTTAATTTTAATTTTAATTTTAATTAATTATCCATTGGGTCTGAAGAAGTCCAGTATTAATTTTTTCTTCATGTTTTTGGTTCACACCAGAAACTGAAAATACGGGATGGAAATAAATTTATAATCCTAAATTAACCGGTCTTTCGTTTTTTTCTTAAAGAAATATTGCTCTGTAATAAATTACATTGAGCTCTCTACCAGGAAAATTTAAATGTTCAGCTCTTGAATGATTTTCTTGTCCTGAGGGAATTACTCCAAACTCTGTTTTAACCTGACCGAATATTACCCTATATATATATATATATATATATATATATATATACATCTGCCTAGAAGAAACTGCGTTTCATTTTATCGGTCAGGTCTGATTTCTGTATGATCGATAGGCTGTCGATAGCTGTTTATGCCTTCGTCAGCCGCGTGTCGATGTCCTTTTCGGTTGATGAGACGTTGCTTCCTAGGAAGGTGAATTTGTCTACTAGTTTCAGAGGGGACAATTCAAGATCATCAGCAGGGTTATGAAAAAAAGAATACATGCATTTTAAATATATATATATATATATATATATGAAAATGTTTATTATGTAAAGTATATAAATATGCATATATATATATATATATATGTACATATATATATATATATATATATATATATATATATATATATATCTGCCTGGAAGAAACTGCGTTTCATTTTATCGCTCAGGTCTGATTTCTGTATGATCGATAGCCTTTCGATAGCTGTCCATGCCTTTGTCAGCCGCGTGTCGATGTTCTTTTCGGTTGATGAGACGCTGCTTCCTGGGAAGGTGAATTTGTCTACTAGTTTCAGAGGGGTTCCGTCTAGTGTTGTGATGTCGCCTGTTTGATTATAGCACATATATTCCGTTTTGTGTGCATTGACATGGAGGCCAATGCCTGCGGCGGCTCGTTCCAAACTATACAGTAGTTTTTCGGCTTGTTTGGGTGTATTTGCGAGTATCGGTTGTGTCGATACTGCTGTATGGATGCACTACTTCGTCGCTAACAAAACGGTTGGAGAAGAAGCTAGACATCAATTACACAAGAATGCTGCGAGCAATATTGAACAAGTCCTAGCGGCAACACCCCACAAGGCACAAACTATACGGCCACCTGCCTCCCATCCCGAAAACTATCCAAGCTAGACGAACCAGACATGCAGGACACTGCTGGAGAAGCAGGGACGAGCTCATAAGTGATGTACTCCTATGGACCCCCACATATGGCCGAATAAAAGCAGGACATTCAGCAGCTATGTGAGGATAAGGGATGTGGCCCTGAAGACCTACCAGAGGCGATGAACGATAGGGAGAAGTGGCGACAGAGGGTCAGGGATATCCGTGCCAGCGGCACGACATGAGGATGATGATGATATATATATAAAACTGCATATGAGTATATAACAATATTCATATATAAGAATATATATAGATAGATGAAATTATGAATAAATGTAAAGATAAATGAAATACAATATGTATATATATATATATATATATATATGGTGGACACACTATATATATATATGTGTGTGTGTGTGTGTGTGTGTGTATACATATATATATATATATATATATATATATATATATATATATATTCAACACGATTCTGTTTTCGTTTGCATGAATGCTGCAGAAGAAGACTTGTCTCTCTACACTAGTGAAATATATATATATATATATATATATATATATATATATATATATATATATATATATATATATATATATATACGAGGTGCATACAAGAAGTTTCCAGACTTTTTTTGTATGGTCATTTAAAAGTTGTCCTAGACTCTTGAAGATTCAGTATGTTATTGCTATACATCTTATGAGATGACTGACCAATTTTTATGATTTCAGGTTCAAATGAACAGCTACAGCAGCAATTGGAATACACCCTACTAAAGCCTGATTGTCACAGCTGGTGAATTTCAAAAATGCAATCTGACTCTTTAGAAGAACGATATGCAATAAAATTCTGTTTAAACTTGGAAAAAATGCTACAGAAACGTATAGAATGCTTCAGACTGCTTTTGCAGAATCTTGCGTGAATCGAGTATCAGTTTTTGAGTGTCATAAGAGATTCAAGGAAGGCAGGGAGTCTGTGAGGGATGATGTATGGGAGGAGTAAGGAAGTCAATAGGCCAGAGTTGATTGACCAAAGGTTTAGGGTTAGGGTTACTATGTTGAGGTTTTAAGGGAGTTCAGGAAGAGATTCCGTCGGAAAAGCCCAGCACTTTTCAAATCGGGTCAGTGTTATTTCCAGCAGGACAATACACCATTCCACAACTCCACCCTTGTCACAGACTATTTGACCAAGATGGGCATTAAGACACTTCCTCAGCCTCCCGATAGTCAAGACCTTTCTCCCTGTGACTTTTGGTTATTTCCTAAACTCACAGGCTGTCGTTAAGAGACAATTGAGGAATTGAAAGAGGCTGCGACGAAGGTTATTGACACGCTGACACAAGAGGACGTCCATGGGGCTTTCCAGAAATTGTTGGAACGGTACAACAAGTGCATTGCATCTGGAGGAGATTACTTCGAAGGGTACTAGAGTATCATGTATGTACTATCAATAAAAGTGCCCATATGAAAAAAGTCGTTTGCACCTCGTATATATATATAAAGGTTCATAGTAAAAGTAATGAAATAATTGATTTTGATAGCAATAAAGAATGAAATTTATGGTATTATTGTGGGGGATATGATAACGGTAACAATAATACTAATACTAATTATAAAAAATTATAATATTAATAATAAAGAATGATATAATTATTAATTATTATAATGATATTGATGTTTTAACCGTAATTAGAATGGCAGTGTTCAGAATTAAAAAAAAAACATTTAAAATTTGTTTCATATTACTAATAGTATTTATCACCACGTTTTCCTTAATAAATAAATGGATCAATAAAACAATCGGCAGATTTTTTCTTAAAACAAAATAGGTCAGCTAATTGAAAAGATTTCTGAGGGTCCTGTGATTTTTGTTAAAAACATTCTTAAGATACATAAGTATCTATGACACTAGACATTGACATGACATCCGCTATTGGTACCAACATCTTGTCCATATATTTTTGCCCCTACACGAGTAAGAATCCATTTAAAGAGTATTATTGTAATTTTTACTCTCCATTATGTGCTGGCTATCGGAAGAGGTTGGTTTCTCATATGGAATGATCAACTGAAATAAATTTATAATAACCAAATGACGGTATGTTGAGTTTTTCTTCCAATTATATATATATATCATCATCATCATCATCATGACGTGCGCCTAGCACGGATATCCCTGACCCTCTCTCTCCACGTCTCCCTATCATTCATCGCCTTCGGCAGGTCTTCGGTGTTACATCCCGTATCATCACATAGCTGCTGTATGAATGTTCGAGCTGGTCGTCCTGCTTTTGATTGGCCATGTGCGGGGGTCCACTGGAGTACATCACTTACAATCTCGTCTTTGCTTCTCCAGCAGTGTCCTGCATGTCTAGTTCGTCTAGCTTGGATAGTTTTCGTGATAGGTGGTAGGTGGCCGTACAGTTGGCGCCGTGTGGGGGGTTGCTGCCAGGACCTGTTCAATATTGCTCGCAACAATATACATATATTTGAAACTATGTATGAGACACTATATATACGTAACATTATATACATACATATTTGCATATCAAGCAATATATATGTATATCCATATATATCCACACATATATATATATATATATATATATATATATATATATATATATATAAAACACTACATATGCATGTAAAATACTATTTATATATATATGTAAATAGTGGCTTACGAAAAGTTTTTAGCCAGGAGAAATAAACTAAATCCTGTTTGAAAGTTTAATTACGCAATACCAACTCAACATAAATATATAATATTTGGAACTTGTATGGTGTAGGTCCACCATTTGCTAGTTTTAGTGCTTGTATTCGATATTTCTTGGATATGATCAGGTTATCCAAAATCGTCTGATCTATATTTTGCCACTCATTTACCAATGTTTCCTTAAGAGTTGTCAGAGGCCTAATTTTGGTCGCATGCTCTCGAAGTTTTCGGTCAAGGTGCTCTCAACCATGCTCTATTTGATTCGTGTCAGGACTTTGGGCCACCCATGGCAATGACTCGATTCCTTGTGATTCTTTCCTGGATTATCTACTTTGCTCGTATGATACAATGCTCTATCTTTTTTTTTTTTTTAAATACGTAGACATTAAGGTCAATCTAATTGGTTTCAAATAGTGGGAATAATCCTTTCTCTAACATTCGACAGTATTTTGAACCATTCAACCGCTTGTCAACAAGCTCAGGTTTCCCTCTTAATCAAACAGCGTGCACACACCATTACTTATCTTTCAATGTTTCACGATCACCTGCAAATACTCAGTCTTCCACGTCTTATTCTGGTTTTCCAAACATAAACCTGTCTCGAATTCGAATATTGGTAGAATCTACTTTCATTTGACCAAATTAAAGACTACTAAATTTGATAATCTTTGCCCTTGAATTCTTTCTCCCATTCCATACGCCTCTTCCTGTTAACCTCTGAAATCAAGGGCTTTTTTCTTGCAACTCCTCTTTGATATCCTAGTTCTTTCATATAGTGACATTTCCATGCTGTTGGCGACATCTCTGACACACTAACAACGGTTTCTGATGACTTCCCTCTACAGTACCCTTTTCGTTCGCTCAGACACGATGCTTGGTCTTATTGAACGTTGTTCCACCCGTCAATGGCCTTCTTACTTATGCTTCTTGACAATATTATTAACCGTTTGATGATTAACCTGGAAAAACCTAGCAATTACTCTGACTTGCCACACTGATGCTATCGTATTATTTGCCTTTGCAGAAATTTATCAATTTCCTTACTTCTGCGAACTTTCATTGAAAAATATGTCAACCATCTTTCATAGATGAGAGTAGGTTGATACTAACACGGTATTGTCTGAAGAAAAAAAGAAGAGATGTTATTACATACAACTACTTGCTAAGGATATGAGGTGTTTTTAGTTAGAATTTTTCTGCATATGCTGGAGGGACACAAATGTTATTATAAAATAGCCGAGGGATTTCGGTTCATGCCTTTGAGTTTAGTTGGGCTGGGGGCCTTTCGGCTCAGCGCATGGGTTAGTTGGGTGCAACATTGAAGCAGGTGTTGGCGCGGGTGCGCGCGGGCGGATGGAAGTGTCACTCAGATGTCATAATAGTCCGAAACGAACCTAGGTGACAGGGTGCGGGGGACGTCGCGCACCGGAAGCGCGCGGAGGTTTGGGTGAGAATTTGAAGAGAGAAAGAGTCGGGTACTAGACGCCAAACAAGAAGGATCGACTTTTGGAGCACGCAGGCGCGAGGCGAACTTGCGCCCTATGGGGGGGCGCACGAGTTGGGGGCCAAATGAATTAGACAGCATAGAAGATTGTGTCTCTCCTCCTTACGTCGAAACCTTTAACTCAAAGTTAATAAAAAGGTTTCGTACCTGAACAAGAAGTCGTTACGTGTTTTCGAATTCCGGGATTCCTATGTTCTATCGTTATGAACATTATATGTCCATTTTGCACATAGCGTTAATTGTGAATATGGTACAATGTGTTTTGAAGTATTGAGAGATGGAACTAATGACGGATAGGTGAAGTGTTAAAAGTCTCGGCAGAGTCAGTGTAGTCAGGCTGATGTAAATATTTTCTTTATTAGAGAAGCATTTTCTTTGTGGACATTTAAATTGGTATAGTACATTGGTTTTGCTGCAGTAACTAGTCGAGGGAGAGAACTTATAGATGATGAGGTTAGTCGTCTTGAATTTAAATGTGTTGACAAGAAAGGTTTTTGGAATATTATATATATGATGTGTTACCAGAAATAAATGAATATTTCATTATCATATACACATTGATACATACACACGTAAGTTGGAATAGCGTTGAAACAGAACCAACGGTACTTTGTGACTGACAGTTTCTCGCATATGCAATCATCAGAACGAGAATTTCGTCGACGGTAAGAATCCTTTAATATAATTTTATATGGGGCATGTTAGGAGGGGTGATCTAGTTTGCAGAGGATTCTGGGAAGAACGGTGTAGTTTATACAATGAGATAATTTATGTGGATATGTTAAATTAATTTTGTGTTTTGTTGATTTACGTACTTTGTTATATTTAATTAATTATTTTATAGTATTACATATATATATATATATATATACCCAATAAAATAGTTGCTGCACAGCCACTTACCTCCCATCGTACAAACCATATAAGTAAGATGAGTACAACATGCGAGGCACTGAGGGAGAAGTAAGGACGAACTAATAAGGGACGTTCTTTTGTGGACTCCTATACAAAGACACCCCAGTGTTGGTCAACCATACTTACAGAAGTCAGCCCTGTGCGGACACTGGATACATTCTCGACGGCCTACCAGGTGCAAAGAGTCATAGGGACAAATATCGAGAGAAAGAGAGAAAGAGAGAGTCAGGGAAATCTCTCTCTCTCTCTCTCTTTCTATCTCTCCACACACCCACTCACACACACACACTTAGCATAACGATTATCTTCATAGGAAGTGAAATCGGCGACCCGATGCTGTTTGCCTTCCACCTCTCTCTTAATGCCCTGGGGATAGGGATATATATATATATATATATATATATATATATATATCATCAAGAAACGAGAAAATCAGTAAGTATATTCCATTATAATTTTATTTCGTCCGTTAATGATGAACCTTTCAGATGTATCTAAAAAAATATCTTATTTTTACCGTTAACTCCGGGGAATATTTTTAACGCACGTAAAGATACACGTGTTATAATTTAAATATTTATGGAAAAAAAGAAAATTTTTATATTTCAAATACATCTGAAGATTCCATCAATTAAAAATGAAATAAATTCATAATGGAATATACTTATTGATTTTCTTGTTTTTCAATGACATTTTGCTCGGCTGCATAAGCTTATTTATATATGTTTACGTATATTATAAACTTTACATACAATTTGGATAATTCCGTTTAAGTATATTTACAGAATCATTTGCTTATATATATATATATATATGTATATTATCAGTTGATATATATATTATCCATTGATTCTGTAAATATACTTAAACGGAATATATATATATATATAAGGGGGACCTCGGATTAGCCAAAAACTACCGAGGCATAACACTTACATCCATAGCTGCCAAAATCTACAATGCCCTACTACGAAACCGAATAGAACCCAAAATCGACAACATACTTAGAAAAAACCAAAATGGCTTCCGAAGAAATAGATCCACGACCTCACAAATATTAACCATCCGCAGAATCCTTGAAGGTGTACGGGCAAAGAACCTACAAGCGACATTAATATTTGTCGACTTTACCAAGGCTTTCGACTCCATTCACAGAGGAAAGATGGAACAAATCCTACTAGCGTACGGCATACCTAAAGAAACCGTAGCGGCAATAACGATTCTCTATAGAAACACTAAAGTAAAAGTACGATCACCAGATGGAGACACAGAATACTTCGACATAATAGCAGGAGTACTACAAGGAGACATGCTGGCTCCGTATCTCTTTATCATTTGTCTAGACTACGTACTTAGAACATCGATTGACAAAATCAAAGAGAATGGCTTCGAACTGACGAAGAAAAGAAGCAGAAGATACCCCGCAACAACAATTACCGACGCCGACTACGCCGATGACATAGCGATACTGGCAAATACACCTGACCAAGCCGAAACACTTCTGCATAGTTTGGAACGAGCAGCAGCAAGCATAGGCCTCCATGTTAATGCACACAAAACGGAATATATGTGCTATAACCAAACGGGGGACATCTCCACTCTAGAAGGAACCCCTCTTAAACTAGTAGACAAATTCACGTACCTAGGAAGCAGCGTCGAATCAACCGAAAAGGACATCGAAACAAGGTTAACGAAAGCATGGACAGCTATCAATAGGCTATCGACTATATGGAAATCAGACCTAACCGATAAAATGAAACGCAGTTTCTTCCAGGCAGCGATCACATCGATACTGCTATATGGATGCACTACATGGACGCTAACAAAACGGCTGGAGAAGAAACTAGATGGCAATTACACAAGAATGCTGCGTGCAATCCTGAACAAGTCCTGGCAGCAACACCCCACAAGACACCAACTGTACGGCCACCTGCCCCCTATCACGAAAATTATTCAAGTTAGGCGAACCAGACATGCAGGACATTGCTGGAGAAGCAGAGATGAACTCATAAGAGATGTACTCTTATGGATCCCCACACACGGCCGCGCAAAAGCGGGACGACCAGCACGAACGTACATTCAGCAGCTATGTGAGGATACAGGTTGTTGTCCTGAAGACCTGCCTAGGGCGATGAACGATAGGGAGGAGTGGCGAGAGAGGGTCAGGGATATCCGTGCTGCCAGCACGATATGATGATGATGATGATATATATATATATATATATATATATATATATATATGAGACTCTCTCTCACAGTGGTACAATAGTATGTGCGTCGACTGCTTGGGTTGACTAACGTAATTGTGTATTTGTGATTGGCACAATTAATCATTATTCAGTTTCACGTAAAGCATGAGTATTTAAATGTTGATTTTTCTTGAAACATAATAGATTTTCGCAATATTTCTTTTTTCATTTGACCTTGTACAGAACAAAACTAATTTTGATAGATATACTTATAACTGTGTCTTCCAACGTTGCCAGTGTGATCACTGTCATTGTATTTGGCTCAAAACTGGCCGAAGAGATTTGGAAGCTGAAATTCTTTGCTGAGCTGGCCAATTTGCCTCATCGGGAGATGAATTTTGATTCAAAGCCAGCAATCGGTTTTATACCTCCCTTCGCAATGAAAATTCTCTTCGAATATTTCTTTTCTTTTTCTGTGTCATCGACCCTCAGCATCTAACGTTAAACGTGACACTAATAATATAAAGGAGGTGAACGATATTAAAACTCTTCCTCGTCATCATTCTACACATGCGCCAAAGGAATGATGCTCTCACTCTCTCTCTCTCTCTTATAAAGCCAAACGTGTTAACATTAATACATTCTTAAAAGAAATAGAAAAAAAGATATGTACACCATACACTCTCCTATCTTTCATTACACCACTCTCTCTCTCTCTCTCTCTCTCTCTTTGTCTCTCTCTTTCCACACACACACACACACACACACACACCTAGTATAACGATTATCTTCATAGGAAAAGAAATCGGTGACCCGATTTCAAAATCTAGACGATGCTGTTTGCCTTCCAATGCCATTGGGAAAGGCATGAATCCACCTTTTCTTTTATCCTATTTACCGACCCCTCCGCTCGGGCAGGATATGACACAAGGTCAATTTTTTAAGCGGGGTTTTAACAGGTTTGAATTCAGAGTTTTCCTTCTCCTAGACTAGTTGCCTAACCAAGGCTGAAGAACCTAGTCTATTCTACTATTTATCCATAGCTAGAGGGAGAATAATTGGATTCATACCTTTCCCAAGGGTATTAGGGCTATAGGAAATGCAATCAGTCTCGTCCAGGATTTGAACTCGTGTCGCCGTGTCCATTTCCTACGACGATAACCATTACACCACGGGCACCTCCATCTTTTCTTTCATCTTAGATATGTATAACGAACAGAGCAGAATGTGTCCTTTTGTCTTGGTTAGGCGAACAGTTTTGCAGGAAAACTAAGAACAGTTGTAAAAAAATTGATCTTGTGTCAATTATATATATGTGTAAAATAGAGTAAATTGGGCTCTCTTGCTTTGGTTGGGTGGCCAGTCCTGGAGAAGGACAAACTCTTTTGTTCAGGAGAATTTATGGTACATTTTTGCATCATTTTTTGTTATGAACTTATCTAAGAAGTGTGGCCAGTTGTACGGAAAATTTCACTACTATCAACAAATCACTTACGTAGGTAGTCCAACAGTTCATACCTCTAGCCAAACTGTTGGGCTCTGATTGGTTCTGATCGACGGAAGAATCCATCAAATATATATATATATATATATATATATATATATATATATATATATATATATATTTGATATTCTGTTATTGGATATTTAAATTATCCGGCTTGGAATTGTTCCCAACTCCTGATTAACTGGATTGATTAATGACTTATATATATATATATATATATATATATATATATATATATATATATATATATGTGTGTGATAAAAAGAGAAATGCAAGTGAGAAAAGTATAAAAAGTGCTCTATGCTATTATACCAAACCAAGTATAACATTTTTAAAATGATAATCATGGAAACTAGAAGTCCTTTTCTTGAAGTTTCATGTTCAGTGTACAAACATCAAACGAGAATACAAATATTTGATACATAACATTCACATTTTGATTGTGCATACCATGTAAAAATTCAGGTAACAAACTCTCAGTGACCACACACACACACACACACACACACACACACACGCATATATATATATATATATATATATATATATATATATATATATCTTAGCTCAAAAGAGACCTATTTTATTCATGTTAAATTATTAAAATGCTATGGTCGACCGGTTTCGATCCTCGATAAAGATTGTCATAGGTGAGGATTGAAACTGGTCGACCGACAAATCTAATATTTTAACATGATTAAAATAGGTCTCTTTTGGGCTTTTATTAGATTTTGTACCCCCACCAGAAAAAAAAAAACTATATATATATATATATATATATATATATATATATATATATATATATATATATATATGTGCCCTCCATCAATACAATTTAATCAACGTTGATAAAATCCTTAAGTTGTGCTCATAGAACAGAGTTCATTGACTCTTGGTTGGAATCTATCCCTATCGTCCATCATTCCTGACAGGTCCTCTAGACAATATTCTGTGTCCACACTGAGCTAATCTATGTAAGTTCTTGCTGGTCGGCCAACACTAACACGTCCGTATGAAGGAATCTAACAAACGTCACATATGAGTTCGTCCTTATTTCTCCAGCAGTGCTCTGCATGTCTTGTTTGTTATAGTTGGATGATTTTTGTGATAGGAGGTAGGTGGCCTTACATCGGCAACTTTATGAAACGTTTCCAGTATTTGTTGAAAACAGCACGTAGCATTCTTATGTAGTTCTCATTTAGCGTTTCCCCTATGTGTTTTGTAGCATCTAGCTGGTGCAACTATACATAAGTACCGACACAGCCATATCTTAGTAGAAATTCTGATTTACTTTATCAGGGAAGATCATATTTCCATATAATCGATAACCTGTCGATATCAGTCTTTGCAAAAAAAAAAAATTAAAAAAAATATCATATGAAATGAATGAGGTGGAAAATATATTTTGCTACATTCTCCGAAAATGTTGACGTAATAAAGTACAAATTTGGTTTCAAGACAAAAATAAATTTCTCTCTTACATATAATGACATGATAAGCTTAGAAAAAGAAATGTTTCAAGTTGTTTGAAAGTTAAATTTTACCTACAGCTGCAACGTATTTCAAGCAAAATTGAAAAATGACGTAGAAAATGTTTAAAACAAAAGCTCTAAAAACATCAATGAGAAAGCAGATAAATCTTGCAATTATTATAGCCTCAAAAAGGAAGCATAAAAAAAATGCTATCATATATATATATATATATATATATATATATATATATATAAAGGCCAACGAAAATTGGGAGAATAAGAAAATTTCAGAAGCCTGTAACATCGTGGCTTAGCTTAAAATTGACAAATGTGTTTAAAAGAATTCAAGATAAAAAAAAAGCAAGCGTTTGTTAAAAAAAGCAAAACAAAAACAAAACAACAACAAAAAAAACAAAAAAAAACAAAGATAATCTCAAAGCCAAACCATAGAGTACGCGAAAAATCTAATCGGTTGATTTAGCAAAAATTCCATTGGAAGAAATTTGTAATGGACGAATGCAAACAATCACCAAAAAAAGAAAAAAAAAGGATTGCGTCATCTTGCAATTCCAGTAAGGGATTGAACCTTGCCAGGCAGCTAATTAACATCGAGAAAGAAAGAATGATGAAATAATTAAACACACATGAAAGCAAGATGCACGTAAAATAACATGTTCAATGTTAAAATGTATTGTTTTTCTGGGGTCGAAATTCGTGAACTGGTTGGTGTATATTTTGGAAAATAGACTAAATTTTCCATAAAGAATTTTTTTTTTCGCATGTCCTCCTACCTAGGCTTATCGTATTCCTAGAAGTTAGGGAATCGCGTTCATTGTACGATTTTATTTACATTTTTTTGTTTAATTTTTTCTTGGTTTATTTTTTACACAAAGTTATATAATATCAAACATACTCTAGAGAAAGACATTGATCCTTTTGTTATCTACCCTCAACCCACCAGCTATGGCTAAATAAGACGGTATACTTGGTTCTTTAGCCTTGCTTAGGCAACTAATCTAGGAGAAGGGAAACTTTGATTTAAAAATGTTGCATAGCCGATATTTGTCGCTGCCTCCCACCAGACAGGACTTGACACAAAGTCAATAACCTAAGGTCGATTAAAGTGGGGACTAGGGGAGGAGAAGGTCGGGCACGAGCTGAGGCTCGAACCCTGGTGACTATGATGCATCTAGCCCATCAGATGGTGTCCCAGCCGAAACCGGGAGCCTTACAGCCTCAAGTCTGCCTTTGCTGGGCCGGGCCCACTGGCGAACCAGCGCGTCTATGGATGAAGAAAGAAGCCACAATAAAATGAAAATATATATCTTTATTTTTTCTTAGAGTCGAAGGTTCTGTAGTGTGTGTGAGAGAGACAGGGAGACGACAACAGACTGCCTTACTGACCCATAGACTCCTTCTTAACCACACTTTCCCATTCAGAACTATACGCCTTCTCTTTCCTGACAAAACGTACTCAACTGGGGTGGGGCCGCCCGTGGGCCACTTGGCCCCACACTGGCCATGATTATTGGACTGTCGACTGCTAGACTCGACTGTCTACAAGATCGAGACAGACTGTTAGTGCTGAGGGCGCCCCCTCCCACATGCGAGACTGATCGAATCTCATCTAGCTGCCAGATTGAGACTGACTGTATTTCATGTAGGCACCTTCATATATCATTTCACAACGCCTACGCATTGTTCTTCCAGCCCTGGCTCCCGTGATATTCTGGCTCTGATTCAAGAGGGCCGCTTTCGCAAATGATCCTGGGTTCAATCCTAGGTCGTGTCATACCAAAGACTTTAAAAATAGTACTTGATACCTCCTTGCTTAACACTCAGCAATATAAGGTATGTATCAAGTGAAAAATGGAGCAATCCAGGAAAAGGAGTAGCGGCCTCCCCTACACCTTGGTGTTGTAGCTGCTGAAAAGAGAGCCTTCTGGTTGCCTTCGACTACGGTCGCCTTCGACTACGGTCGCCAACAAGCTCTGTCAAGAGTCAAGGTGCGACCAAATCAGCTTTATTCCTCTTAAGAAATTAACCTCTTTCCACATCCTGTCCGTAGCGATCAAGTCGCTTTTAAAGTATCAGTTCCCACCGTTTCATTGACTCTAAACAGCAATTAGCTTGTCCAGTACTTAGACGAGTGACCAATTAACAGATTGATTTATTTTAATGGCATTTCAACTCGTCCAGAGTTATTTTATGCCAAGAGTTTAGGGAATCACGTTTATTGTACGTTCATATTTACATTTTTGTGTAGTTTTTTCTTGAAAGTTTGTTTTTTTTGCTCACGATCCTATCGAAACTTGTCATTCTTCAACTAATCTATTTGATCAATAGATGGAAACCTAATCGGTACTACCACTCTGAATCATAAAGGACATGGGAGTAATGGCAGTCAAGGGGCAGTTTGCACTCGATAATCTCTAGAAGTGGAGCCTCACCATCAGATGCAGTTTAGTGTCATACCCAGAACAGGGGATACCATTTGCGTATTCTAAGCCCGGTTGAAAGGGCGAATAAGAAAATCTTTGGCTTACAGCATGATGACAGGTTGCTTTTGATAAAAGTAAAGTTGACAACCTTATTCGAGGGTGACTCAAAGGCTCCCTTTTCAATAGCTACAATACTGAGGTGTACAAAAGGGCGCTACTCCATTCCCAGGATTGCTCCACTTTACTCTTGATCCTCACCTTATAGTGCTGAGTGCTTAGCAAGCCGGCACCAAGTACTCTTTTTTGAGTCTTTGGTATGACTCGACTTCGGATTGAACCATGGTCTTTCGGAGCATTGGCGAACACTATACTCATTAAGCCAATGGCACGAAACAAAAACAATCAAACGAAAAAGAACTGCAAACTTCGGCAAATGAAGACACCACACTTCCAAACGATACACTACCAAGCAACCAGGAAGAAACGCTATCACAAGAACAAAAGATAAATCTAGAAAATGTGAAGAGAATCATGAGTAGTGAAAAGACTATTCTACCTTCATTAAGAAACATAGAATGGAAAACACTTAAGATAGAAACGAATAAAACTAATCTCATACTACCTTACATACTGACGAATTATATAACCGAGTTAAATGAACTAATTTATGCTGGTGCAAAATTTGTGAGAAAATTAGGATCCCCTCAGAAAGCACGAAGAAACAGTCAAAACAGGCAACACAGGAAAAAATAACCGCACAACTTGAGGAAATAAAATAGAAAGTGCTGGCCAAAGAAGGAAGATTAAAGAGATATTGACAAAGGGTAAAACAATACAGACAAAACAGAACTTTCCAAAACAACGAAAGAAAATTCTATCAACAATTGGGAGGAAGTAGCACGAAAACATACCAACAACCGGATGCAAAAGAAACCGAACGATTTTGGACAAAAATATGGCAACCAAAAAAATGGATAAACAACATTACAAGAGAACTAAACGGACTTGAAGAGGCCCCAAAACGGAAATATACATCGATTCACTCAAAACAACACCGAAAAGAATATCAAACTGGAAAACGCTAGGCCATGATGGAATACATGGCTTCTGGTGCAAGAAATTCACCTCCATTCACGGCAGACTAGCACTAAAAATAAATAGATGCCTACAAGGCGCGCAAGTACCTGACTGGATGACCAAAGGAAAGACAACATTAATCCAAAAGTACCCAAGCAAAGGAACTCCTCGAAACAATTACAGACCGATAACCTGCCTAGCTATGATGTGGAAAATACTAACAGCACAAATGAGGGAAAAGATTTACTACCCACCTAGAAGCCGTGGATTGTTCTCTGACGAACAGAAAGGATGCCGCAAAGGATCCAGAGGCACAGCAAAATTACTCTACATAGATCAACACATCCTAAATGAGAGTAAGACAAGACGGAAAAATCTAGCAATGGCCTGGAATGACAGCAAAAAGGCATATGATATGGTTCCACAAATCTGGATAATACACTGTCTCAAAATGTACAAAATATCACATGAAGTCATAACCTTCATCGACATAACCATGAAAACCGGGAGAGTGGAATTGACAGCAAGAGGAAGAAGCTTAGCTGAAGCAAAGATCCAAAGAGGTATTTTCCAAAGAGATGCTCTATCAACCTTACTATTCATAATAGCCATGATACCACTTAACCACATACTCAGGAAATCCACAGCCGGATACAAACTCAGCAGATCGCAAGAAAAGATCAATCACCTAATGTACATGGATGACATAAAACTATTAGCGAAAAATGAAAAAGAACTGGAAACTCTCATACACGCCGTTAGAATATACAGTCAGGACATAGGAATGGAATTTGGCATAGAGAAATGTGCCATGCTCGTCATGAAAAGTGGCAAACGACATATGACTGACGGAATGGAACTACCAAATCACGACAAAATTAGAACGCTCGGAGAAGAGGAAACCTACAAATACTTGGGTATCTTTGAGGCTGACACCATCAAACAAGTGGAAATGAAAGATAACATCCGGAAAGAACATCTCTGGAGAACTAGAAAACTACTCGAGACAAAATTCTCCGGCAGAAACCTCATCAAAGGAATAAATACCTGGGCTGTGCCCCTCGTTAGATATTCGGGACCCTTCCTCAAGTGGACCAGAGATGAACAAAAACAAATGGATCAAAGAACAAGAAAACTAATGACCATGCATAAGGCATTACATCCCAGAGACAACGTTGACAGACTGTATGTACCAATAAAAAAGTGAGGAATAGGACACGCCAGCATCGAAGACAGCGTTGACGCATCGATACAACGGCTCGAAGACTACATAGAAAAACACGAATGAGGACTGATTACAGCCATCAGAAACGAGACGGACAACACGATAGACGATAGAATGACAACAACTAGGAAACAAAAATGGGAGAAAAACAACTCTGTGGCCACTTTAAGCAACTAATAAACAACATCTCACACCAGAAAACCAGGACCTGGCTAAGAAAAGGAAACCTTAAGAGAGAAACGGAATCCCTCCTAATAGCAGCACAGGACAACGACATAAAGACCAATCATATCAAAGCGAAAATAGATAAGACACAACAAAATAGTAAATGTACGCGTTGCGGTGACAAAGACGAAACGATCAATCACATAATAAGCGAATGCAGCAAATTAGCACAGAAGGAGTATAAGGCGAGACACGACTGGGTCGGCAAGGTAATCCACTGGGAAATGTGCAAGAAATTTAAATTTGACTATACGAACAAATGGTATATGCACAACCCAGCACCCGTCCTAGAAAATAACACGCATAAACTCCTATGGGACTTTAACATACAAACGGATCGCCTAATCCCGACCAGAAGACCAGACTTTATAACAATCACCAAAAAAGAAAGAGAATTTTCAAAATTGTCGACTTTGCCGTCCCGGCGGACCACAGAATAAATCTGAAGGAATTTGAAAAGAAGGATGAGTACCTCGACCTTGCTAGAGAATTGAAAAAGCTGTGGAACATGAAAGGAACGATGGTGTCAATTGTGATTGGTGCTTTGGGCACAATAACTAAATGATTATTAAAAGTCCTGGAGGACTTGGAAGTTAGTGGACGGGTAAAGACTATCCAAATGACAGCATTACTGAGAACGGCCAGAATCCTGAGACGAATCCTGGAGACCTGAGGAGACTTGCTGTCACTTAGACTCCAGTGAAAAACCATCAGCTAACACTGATGTGAAAAACCTAAAGGAGTAAATAATAATAATAATAATAATAATAATAATAATAATAATCAGACCTTATAATAATCAACAAAAAAATAGAATTTGCAAAATTGTCAACTTTGCTGTCCCAGCTGACCACAGAATAAAACTGAAAGAATGTGAAAATAAGGATAAGTACCTCGGCCTTTGCCAGAGAATTGAAAAAGCTGTGGAACATGAAAGTGACGATTGTACCAATTGTGATTGGTGCTTTTGGCACAATAACTAAAGGATTATTAAAAGGCCTGGAGGACCTGGAAATTGGTGGACGGGTAGAGACTATCCAAATGATAGCATTACTGAGAACGGCCAGAATACTGAGAAGAGTCCTGGAGACTTGAGGAGACTTGCTGTCACTCAAACTCCAGAGAAAAATCATCAGCTAATACTGATTTGAAAAACTGTAAAAGAGTAAATTCTAATAATAATAATAATAATAATAATAATAATAATAATAATAATAATAATTATAAAAGATTGCAACAGAAAAAGAATACTTGAAATATTTAAAAATCCCTATTCAAATTTAGATAATACATCGAATCTGAAGTCGACTGATTTATCAACGTACCATTCAATCCGATTGAAGTAATATATTAACCTTATCACAGGTGACACTCACGACGTAACAGTTTTCAACATTGGAAATGAACTCGGTGTCCGATGTTCAAATCTTAGACGAGACTATTTGTGTTTCATTTCGTACGATACTTTTGAGAAAGGTATCATTCCATCTGTCCCCAACCCACTATTGGTAAATTGTAGAGTAGACCTTTCTTTCTTTTAACCTTGGTACGAGGAGAAAGAAAACTGAATTCAAACTATCTGTAAGTAAGTAAAGTTGGCGACTGTAGTCAAGGGCGACCAGAAGGCTCTCTTTTTAATAGTTACTACACTGAGATGTAGGGGTGAGTGCTACTCCTTTCCCTGGATTGCTCCACTCTACCCTTGATACGTACCTTATATTGCTGAGTGTTAAGCAAGGAGGTATCAAGTACCATTTTTAAAGTCTTTGGTATGACGCGACCTGGGATTGAACCCAGGTCTCTAGGACTAGCTGTACGCCGCTTAAAAAGTGATCTTTTGTCGTATCTAGTCCCTAGCAGAGGAGCTGGGTAAATATATACATAACCCCAATGAAAAACACATAATCGAAACAGAGAAAATATGACATCTAAAATATTAAGTTTTAAAAGTGCTCAAATCAAATTAAATGCTATTACGAAAAGTTTCATGTAAAAAAACCACAATCTTCAGGTAGCAGGAAACACACCCTAGCAAATTTTTCATTGAAAAGTTAATTTTCTTTGAAAACTAAAGATATGAAGATTTTATTATTTCTTGTATTATTTCAAGTAATTATTTCTATATAATGATACTCATGTTTGCACATAATCAAATGTTTTCAAGTATTCCTATATGGTACTAATATGTATACAATTATGATTTTTAGTAGTTATTTTGCTGTATTGGCTAAGGTATGCTGATAGTATCCTTTGCCGAAGAATAAAATTTTCTCAAAATGCTATGTCTTGATTACGAAACTTAACTGTACGTGATGGTAAAATTCCAGTTCATGAGATCTGAGGAGTGTGAAGTACCTCTTGACTGTCATTACTCCCATGTTCACTTTCGCTCAAAGCGGTAGTACCTGTTAGGGTTCCATCTGTATGTCAAATACATCTGATTAAGAATGATTCATATTCGACAGGAAAACTTGATGTCATATAACTGTAAATTATTTGTATTAAGAATCATAATCGGAAGCTAAAATTCTTTATTAAAAATTATTATGAATTATATTTCTGAGGGCAAACAAATGAAATAATTGCTTGAAACAATTTAATTTAAAAAATGTAAATAACAATGTACAATGAAAGCGATTCTCTAACCTCTAAGCATAAAATACCGTAGCGAATTGACATGCCGTTAAAATCAATCAATCAATCAATTAACTATCGCAAATTTGATAATTATATTTTTTCAAGTATTCTTATATAGTATTAATGGTTTTTCAAACAGATCGATATAGCCAATGAATAGTATTATTACAAGTACTACCATTTCTACATCAGAGTGGACCTGGGAGTAATGGCAATGAATGAGTTCTCCACACTCAAAAGAAGAACTGGAGCCTCATAACCGGATATAGTCTCGGGGAACATACAGGATACACAAACCTTTGAAAGTATATTCCGTTTTTGTTCGTTAAATCAAGGATTTATAACATATTCAAGATATAATCTCTAGGTACTGGTTTCCCCAGACGTTATTTATGATGACAAATGGAAGCTATAGATATTTTATTATTGTATTCATATAAATAAAACACTTCTTATCAAATAAAACTTCTAATCTCTTCTCATCAGTTATATGTAATTTTACCAGTGTTAAGATAGAGGTTTTCTTAGTTAAGGAGTCCCCTCCTCAACTATCTCCATGGTTAATTATCTCGACAAACACAATCAACAAACTTGTCACCTCATTGTGATTATTCTTTGAAAAGAATCAAGTGATAATATTTAACGATAAAGATGATTCTAATTTCCGAATAAAAAAGTTGCCAATAATATAAATAGCGGAAATAATGTGTGAAAGTATCAGTTGAATATATAACTGTTATCGGTTGAAATCTCCAAACTCTCTAACTCTGTCCAGTAGCTAATATCTTAGAGACAATTAAATTATTGGTCTATCGTCCTGCGTTCCGTTTTCTTCTATGTTCGATGCATCCATTGCGAGTGAAGAAGTCGAGCTGCTAAGAAAGCCAATGAAACAAAGCGATGCGTTGAGGTACGATAAATTTGTTCAGACAAATGAGGCACTTAAATTTTGAAATGAACCATTGTTAGAACGATCAATTGTGGGACGCATACATCGTCGTATTCTTCGTTTTCTGAGAACAGCTTAGGATCAGGCATTACACTTAAGGCGTCCTTCTAAAAGTAAAGAGACAAAATTGGAATAAGTCGATTAAATTCACATTATTCTGTTCCAAAGACCACTATAGTTAGTTCAAAATGCTACTATACGCTGTTCAAAATACCACAATACTCTGTTCAAAATACCCTGATGCTCTATTCAACATGCTACAATTTTCTGTTCAAATTACCATTATTCTCTGTACAAATTATTATTATTCTCTGTTCAAATTACCATTATTCTCTGTTCAAAATGCTACAATACTCTGTTCAAAATGCCATTATACTCTGTTCAAAATACCCTAACGCTCTTTTCAAAATGCTACTATACTCTGTTAAAAATACCATTATGCTCGGTTCAAAATTCTATGTTCTGTTCAAAATACCAATAGGCTTTGTTCAAAATGCAATTAAGCTGGGTTCAAAATACCACTATGGTCGCTTTAAAATGCTTCTATACTCTAATTCAAAATACCACTGCGCCAGAGTTCAAAGTGCTGCTGAGCTCTATTTAAAATACCGCAATACTCTTCTTCCAAGCCAAATGGTAAATTCTCAAATAGATTATTATGGAAGATGTTTAAAAAGAATTTGATCTCATTTGCGGTGAATAGAGTGTTTCAGAAAAAATTATATAATTTCGAAATCTAATAATTAGACCAATTCTCGTTCAAATGATCTCAATTTTTAAGAGTCTTTATCGAAACAATTCAAAGTTTTATGCTTAATTTGTACAACTTTTCATTTCCAGTGAATGGCATTAATATACCTGAAAAAACAACAACAAACAAACAAAAAACAAAAACAAAACAAAAACAAAAACAAAACCATTGAAAATAGAATATTAGATATCACCCCTTCACAGCCACTACACCCGGGCTCTATCTGACCCAGAATGGAAGTATCTGTTACGGCCCCATCTCCGTTTCAAATAGAACTGCTTGCAAATCATTCGTATTTCATTGGAATACTTGATACTATATTCATCATCATCATCATCATCATGTGCCGCTAGCACGGATATCCCTGACCCTCTCTCGCCACTTCTTCCTATCATTCATCGCCTCTGGTAGGTCTTCAGGGCTACATCCCATATCCTCACATAGTTGCTGTATGTATGTTCGAGCTGTTCGTCCTGCTTTTGCTTGGCCATATGCGGGGGTCCATAGGAGTACATCACTTATAAGCTCGTCCTTGCTTTTCCAGCAGTGTCCAGCATGTCTAGTTCGTCTAGCTTTGATAGTTTTCGTCATGGGAGGCAGGTGGCCGTATAGTTGGTGCTTTGTGGGGTGTTGCTGCCAGGACTTGTTCAATATTGCTCGCAGCATTTTTGTGTAATTGCCGTCTAGCTTCATCTCCAGCCGTTTAGTTTGAGTCCAAGTACTGCATCCATATAGGAGTATCGATGCGACCGCTGCCTGGAAGAAACTGCGTTTCATTTTATCGGTCAGGCCTGATTTCCATATGATCGAAAGCCTATCGATAGCTGTCCATGCCTTCGTTAGCCGTGTGTCGATATCTTTTAGGGTTGATGAGACGCTGCTTCCTAGGTAGGTGAATTTGTCAACCAGTTTCAGAGAGGTTCCGTCTAGTGTGGAAATGTCACCTGTTTGATTATAGCACATATATTCTGTTTTGTGTGCATTGACATGGAGGCCAATGCCTGCGGCGACTCGTTCCAAACTATGTAGTAGTGTTTTGGCTTGGTTGGGTGTATTCGCCAGTAACGCTATGTCATCGGCGTAGTCGGCGTCGGTAATTGTTTTTGCGGGGTACCTTCTGCGTCTTTTCTTTTTCAGCACGAAGCCGTTTTCTCTGATTTTATCAATCGAAGTTGTAAGTACGTAGTCTAGACAGATGATAAAGAGGTATGAGGCTAGCGTGTCCCCTTGTAGTACTCCTGCTACAATGTCGAAGTATTCTGTGTCTCCATCAGGTGCACGTACTTTCACTTTGGCGTTTCTGTAGAGAATCGTTATTGCTGCTACAGCTTCTTTTGGTAGGCCGTATGCTAGTAGGATTTGTTCCATCTTCCCTCTGTGAATGGAATCGAAGGTCTTGGTAAAGTCGACAAATAGTAATGTCGCCTGAAGGTTTTTTGCCCGGACGCCTTCACGGATTCTACGGATGGTTAATATTTGTGAGGTCGTGGATCTATTTCTTCGAAAGCCATTTTGGTTTTTCCTAAGGATGTTGTCGATTTACTGTGAGCAAAGTATCTGTATTAAGAATAGTCACCTGAAGCTATAATTATTTATTAACTATTATTATTATTTACTTTAAACCATAAAATCATGTTCAAACAAGTGAATATTGTTAAATAGAAATAATTACTTGAAACCATATAATTGTAAATAAATTATTTGTATTTGATTGGAATACTTGATATGATATAACCATATGCAAAAAAAACAAAAACAACAAAAAAAAACATTAAGAAACGACACAAAAATGTAAATGTATAGACGTACCATAAACCCAATTCCCTAACCTCTATGCATAAAATAACATAAGATGGTTTGACATGCCGTAAAAATCGATCAATTATCTCCGGCTTTCTAGTACTCATTGTCCTAGTTGATAACCAGGAAATTTCAAATCGAATCTTTTATTCAATTGACCGGTGCGTATCGCTCTTAATTTGCTTTCCATACGGAGAAGATATATTCCATTAAGTCGAAATTTTTTTTCGACAGATCTATGAAGAAGGCCAAAGGTTAGAGCGTTCGAAACGTTGCGATTATGATTCTCAAGATTAAGAAACAAATCCTAGTAGATCAGTATATTATTAGGCTATCTAGTTTTAACCTCAGCTGAAACACTGATTCAGCTGAGGAGTCTACCTTAGTCATTGAGTCTATCTTAACACACACAGACGTTCACATACGAGGTGTGATGAAAAAGTATCAAGATTGAGTACTTAGATTTTTAATTCAAAATTTAGAAGACGTAATAACAACTGGGTAATTTTCATAATAAAGTGCCGATGTCTAGACATCTAGATTACGGTCCAAACTAGACATTTTGATCGCCAGTCTTGATACATTCTGATCAGCAGTTTGTGGCAAAACACAGGATTATGCAAGCACAGAATCCACCATATTCAGCAGATCAAGCTCCCTGTGACATTTTTTAGTTTATAATCAGAAAATTCATCTCAAGAGGTTGTTGAACTCAGGTTCACTCCATATCAGAAAAAAGTTTCAGAGAGTCTTTGATTAACTCGGTGGAACCAGAGTGTTGGAAACCAAAGAACATGTTAAAGAAACTTTGTTTTATTCATTGTTCATGTCTTTTTTGGTAAATACAGGAACATTCTCGACACATCTTAACTCATCGCAGTTTTATATATATGTTAAAAAGACTTTGAAATCGACTTTTAAAATAAATTTCAAACCAAATTCAAAAACGGATTTCTAACACACACACACACACAAAAAAACTTTCACTGAATTATAGATCTGCTCTCTGTGAACCTTCCACTCTATTTCAGTCTGTTTCTATCTATCTATCTATCTCATCGATGAGTCAAATAGAACTGCTCAAACATTTACAAAGAATTACTATTATTAACTCAAGAAATGTGTTTAAATTGTTCGTATTCGATACTTGATAAATAGAATTACTAATGTTTAATAGCAATACTTGAAATCATTCAACTATGCAAACAAATGATCAATATTAAATAGAATTAATAGTGCTATACAGCAATACTTAAAATCATTTATTTGTGTGCAAACAAATAATTAATATTAAATAGAATTATTAATTACAGATAGCAATACTTGAGACAATTTAGGTTTGGTTTGGTTTCTTTGTTTAATGGCATATCAAACTTTGTAGTCTATCTAATGCCAAAGCCATTCTCCTAGAAGAACAGTAGTGGTACTATTTAACCCATAGCTGGAAGGAAGAAGGGGTTCATACCTTTCCCAAGGGTATTTGCCCGAAAGTGAACGTAATAGCGCGACTGGAGTTCGAACTCGCGTACTACGATTCCGCAGTCCATCGCTTTAACCATTACACCACGAGGACACCCCCTTGAGACAATTTAATTGTGAAAACAAATGATTGATGTTAGATAGAAAGATTAATGGTAGTTCGCAATACTTCAAACCATTTAGCTGTGTAAAAACAAATGAGCTCCAACTTGTTTAAAAATAAACTTACCTACCAACTATTCTCTTCCAGCGGGGAATTACCAGTTGCCACTTACCCCCCAAGTGCAAAGCTCTTATCATAAATTGAGCACTCCGGTAGCCGACAAGCATATATGTATATGTATATGTATAGAACAAATTCTCTCGCTAAAGCTGAAGATGACGACTGCTCTGAGGTAAGATATCCGACTGGCGTAAAGTTTGCCGAGTTTCGATCCCAGCTTGAAGCATCTCGCGTGTGTAACCACAATGAAGAGTTGTGATCCAATGAAACAGTCTCTCTATGGATGATAACTTTTATATGGTATATATATATATATATATATATATATATATATATATATATATATATATATATATATATATATCAGTAATATGCAGTCAGAGTCCGAAGACAATGGGTGTGGATTTTTCGCGTAGGGAATGTATGAGATATTTCATATAAATCTATGGGAGTGCTCGATATATGGCTATTGTTATATATTCCCTATTCAGGTTTATATAATAAAACTCACATGCAGAGCGTATACAATATTATCAGAAGAAAACCCAAACCTAGTTAAATTGTCATCATAAATTTATTTCGGCGAATATATATATATATATATATATATATATAACGGGAATTGCCATTAAATAACCCGCAATCGTTGATATGCCATAAATCAACATCCAATCAAAGCATTCAAATTTCTAGTTCTAAGCCAATCTAAAAGATTCGTTTTTTCTGAATATAGAATATACTTAACCAGTCGTCCCTTCACGTAAATAAAATTTCACAGTCCTCATAAACAGTAACCTCAGTTAGAAATTGTGCATTGGAGATATACTTAATGTTATTCACTTGTTATTTTACACAAAGCAATAATTTTAATTTTCAAACAACTCTCGTAAAAACTATTTAGATAAAATCGAAATCATTGAATAAAGAATATTTATTCAGTGTAAATTCTTAAATTGTATTCAGTAAGGAATGAAAACCTTCTCAGAAACGTTAGATACAAAGTTTTGGCAACTTTTTAAATTCTTTTTATCTCTCACTATACAGTTCCGTTAAGACAGTTATATATGGCAAAAGTGTTATCAATATAGTTTATCAACGTCTATTATCTTTTATTGTTGAAATCTTACAAATCAATCTTCACTTATTCATATATATATATATATATATATATTCATGAGTGTGTTTTTCATTATATATATATATATATATATATGTATGTATGTATATATATCCTTTAAATATAGTCTACTTATCTGTGATACATTTTTAGAATTGGATCTGCCAGCGCCAAAACAAAAAAAAATCTATTCGCACGCTTCGCATATCAATCGACGCTGTTTTTCTTTTTACCTGCTGTGCATATTTCCCAAAACCTAACTCCTCACCCATGAAATTAAATCATATTCGTCCATATCCATCTATCTATCAATCTCAGTCTTCATCATGGGGCAGACATTGGAGGACATAAGTTATTGCCTCACATGTTTAAAAAAAAAAAACAGCCGAGTGGTCATCGGCCAGGTGTATATCTTTTTGTATTCGCGTTTGAAACCAAAATAAGCAGTTCCCAATCACAACAACCATTGCCGTTATTTTACATATCTATCATTCTTTCTATCTATCTATCTATCTATCTATCTATCTCAGTCTTTCCGTATTTATCTTGCTGAGTTGAAATGGAAGATCCCATTAGATAATGGGGGACATCATGAGGCAGACATTGGAGGACATAAGTTATTGCTTCTCATGTTTTTTTTTTAAAAAAAGGTGTATATCTTTTTGTATTCGCGTTTGAAACCAAAAAAAGCTCTTCCGAATCACTACAACCATTTCCGTTATTTTACATATCTATCATTCTATCTATCTATCTATTCATTTATCTACTATTACATTACTAGACTGTAACTTTTTTGTAAGCGTCCAACTAAAACTCCGTTTCGGTCAGTCTAGATACAAAAATATGATAAATTCTTTCGAAAATATGCCAGGTTAAATAATTCTTTTCTTCGGATTAATAATACTTCAGTCATATTAGCGCCGTGTACTGAAGAAATACGTTGGGGTAAGTAAATAATATTATAAGCTTGCAGGTGGAATGGAAGATAATTTACAGTGATTAAAGATTAAATCAAATGCACCAAATGACCTCTGAATGTTTATTGAATTTTTTAGAATGTTTGTATTTAAAATGAAAGTCACAGCGTAACTTTCAAAACAAAATTTTAAAAAGTTTATACCATTGAATTATAATGATTTATTTTTGCATTATTAAATAATTTATGTTAATGTCATCGTTCATGACATATAATAATAAGCAATGAATTCAATTGAAACATATTGATAATTTACTTAAATTTACTGCAAGCACAAAATGATACGTTTTAGCCCGTTTTCTCTTTCCTTAAATCAGTAGCTGATGATGATTCTAGACGCTCTGAATATTTGATCTTAATCCAAATTTGTTCCATATTTCGTCAGTAAGCGTCGTAACACTCTATTGTGGAAACAGATTTGAAATAAAATTTTGCGTGTCAGTTGGTTTTAGTCGTTTTCTTTGTTTAATGGCATATCAACTTTCATGGGTAACAAGGTGCCATCAATACGTTTCCAGACTTTTTTGTACAGGCATTTAAAATTGTCGTAGACTCTTAAAAATTCACTATTTTATTGCTATACATCTTATGAGATGACTGACCAATTTCTATTATTTCAGCTTCAAATGAACAGCTACAGCAGCAATTGGAATACATCCTACTAAAGCCTGATTGTCACTGCTGGTGAATTTCAAAAGTGCAATCTGGACGTGAGGACACTTTAGGAGAACAATATGCGATAAAATTCTGTTTTAAACTTGGAAAAAATGCCAGAGAAACGTATGAAAGCTTCAGATTGCTTTTCGAGCATCTTGCATGAACCGAGCATCAGTTTTTGAGTGTCATAAGAGATTCAAGGAATGCAGGGAGTCTGTGAAGGACGATGAGAGGTGTGGGATGTGTAAGGAAGTCAGAACACCTGAGTAGATTGGCCAAATAAAGAATTTCATGGATAAGGACCGCTGTGTGTCTATAGAGACAATAAGTGCACAGTTTGCTGTCAGTGTAGGAACTGTACACACAATTATTCGCGAGGAACTGAAGATGCGGAAGATTTGCACGAAGTTTGTCCCAATGGCGCTCAGAGAAGATTAGAAAGAAAGAAGGGAGATGGTCGTGCTGATCAGTTCAGATCCCGCAGTTCTTAATGCTCTGGTGACCTGCGATGAAAGCTGGATCTACTGCCATGACCCAGAGACCAAGAGACAGAGTTCCCAGTGGAAGCATGCTGGCTCTCCCTGTCCCAAGAAGGCCAGACAGAGCAAACCCACCCACAAACATTTGATGATCCTTTTTTTGACAGTACTGGCACGATCTACATGCACTGGGTTCCCGCAGGACAGTCAGTCAACAAGGAATACAACGTTTCGGTCGAATGAATGTTTTATTACTATCATGGGCGATTTTTACCTTAGCTCAAATAGCAATTTAAATAAATAGATTTAAAAAATTGCCATAATCGTCTATAATTGTAATTTGTTGAATCTCATCGGTGGATTAAGACATTGGGGTTATAAGTCCCCAAAATTCACTCTGACTTATCCAGCAGGGCACATGGCGTAACAGATATAGGTGTTTGGTCAAAAAGCTTCAAAGGGAAGTCGTCTAGTCGTTGCAGGTTCAATCCTGACGGCAGATAAATAAGAAGGAATACTTACTATAGCTTAACACTTGTACCCGTTTATGGTTAACGGAATTAGAACAATCTACCCTGAGGATTAAATAAAGGGTTTGTTTCGAAGTTTCGTGTAACCTCTCGCGTTTGACAAGAAATGACAGAAGAAGAATGCATCGGCTGAAACGCTGTGAATATAACAATAAAGATGAAGACAATAGTCTAAATAATAAAAATCATTAAGTTTCATTTCCGAACTGTGGTGTTTTCTGAAATATATACTGGATTAATTGAATGATCTTGTTTTGATTTTATGGGTGTAATTAAAGATAACCAACTGTAATTAAAGACTAAATTAAATGCGTCACATTGCTTGCAAAATTTAAAATGATTTTTTCGAGTGTTAGTAGTTATAAATAACGTCTGAGTGTAACATTTAAAACAAAATTTGACAAATTCAAAAAAGATTTTTACCATTTAATTATCATAATTTCTTTTTAAATTAATGAATTATTTATGTTAATGCAATCATTCACGAATTGTGATAATAAGTAATGAATTCAGCTAAAATAGAATTAAAAAATATTTATATTTACCGAGAGAGACAGACTGAGAGAAAAGACACGTATTGGCTTGTTTACTGCTTCATTAAACCAGCAACTGCGAATGATTCTGGGCGCTCTGACTTTAGTCTTAACCCGTATTTACTCTATATGAATCTCTCTATTATACAAGTGAAATCAATAAACCATTATACCTTACTATCTTTTCATCTAAGTCATCTTGTATATTTTCAGCAAATTGAATTAGTTATCAGGTTATCAGGTTGTTTGAGTGACAAAGGCGGCTATCATATGTCAAGATGTAGCAGTCATTATTTTTCTGTTTGTAGCGTTTTTTCGATGATGCTACTGAGACCCAATCAGGGCCAATCTGAGCACTAAAATATACTAAGGAATTATTATCTATGAGAAAAAGGGGTTTAAATGTAATATACCAAAGACTAAAAAAATAGTACTTGATGCCACCTTGCTTAACACTCAGTATTATAAGGTAAGGATTAAGGGTAAAGTGGAGCAAGCCAGGGAATGGAATAGCGCCCTCCCTACACATCGGTGTTGTAGGAATTAAAGAGGGAGCCTTCGGATCACCCTCGATTAAGGTTACCAACTCTATTACTTTTTACGAAAAGAGGAAAGAATAGACATTTTATGATGTTACTTAAAAACGTAGGCCTAATGAAATTTATCATATATATTAGTGTATGGGTTGAATCTTGAAGACTTACTTTTGGGGTGAAAATTAGCGACAATAAGGTTTCAGTTCAAAAGATAAAGAGAAGGAGTTAGAGCAACCATCTTCCTGTCAGTAGGGCTTAGAATACGCTGACTGTATTTCCTGCCGAGATGTAAGACCCCCGCTCCCAAAAGATGTCCTTGGTATAATACTAAGCTGTATCAGATGGTAAGGTTTCAGTTTTTGAGATTTGGGATCGTGGAGTACGCCTTCATTGCCATTACTCCCGGGTCTACTCTAAGTTGGAATTAGGGTTCCTGTAGTGGGTTCGAATATAAAAAATATTCGTATTAAAATAGTATTAAAGAAACAACTACATGAAGGGAGAGTATCTGTGGCATTGTGGCTAAAGTGCTGTTCTACTGTTGAGAAGTAAGCGAGTTCGAACTCCTGTCGTGCTGTGAGGTTCTTTTTCGGACGAGTACTTTTGGGAAAGGTATGAATCTCCTTACCTCCCCAGTTATGGGGTAAATAATATCACTGGTGTTCTTATTCAAGGGTAGTTTGGACATAAAACTACTCACGAAGGTTGATATACAGTTATGCAAAGAAACTATCAATTATTCAAAAAATGTTAACATAAGCATATAGGGTGTCTCAAAATACAAGGTTATATTGGGTGTCTTGATATACATAATTATATAAGGTGTATCAATATACATGGAACCCATGTGACAGCTAATAACTCTACTAATAATGATATTGTGTTTTTTTTGTTTCAGATTTGATAATAGTATACTATAACAACTATTAATCCTTAATCAACGATGCCTTGGACTAGAGAGGAAAAATATTTTGTGTCACTTTTTTTGAGTCAAAAATCCTTCAAAACTATCTCAAAATAAATGCAACCGATTAATATGATAATGATTTATTACTGAAACAAGAAACTCAAAAAAAGATTCCATGTCCTGGAAGCCGATATGATAACAATTAAAAAAAACATTGATTTAATGTCTATAGATCAAAGGATGCATTTTTTACAGGTCGTGTTCCAAATGACCGCCATCGCACTTGTCTCAGTAATAAATCATTGTCATATTAATGGGTTGCATGAAAGCGATTCCCTATCCTCTTAGCATAAAATAATCCTAGATGGGTAAATATTCTTTTAAAATCAATCAATCGAAACAATCTTTTGCTTTAAAAAATCAATTTCATACATCAAATATTTCGTGATCATAAATCAAAGTTCAGCAAGACAGTCCACGTGGTGTAATAGCTAAAGCATGGAACTTCGAAATAAGTGAGTTCGAACCCCAGTCGCGCTATTGCGTTTACTTTCGGACTAATACCCTTTGGGAAAAGTGTGAACCCCTTATCCTCTCCAGCAAGGAGGTGATTAGTATCTCGGATGGCTTTAGCATTAAATGAACCACATTGAAATGCCATCAAATAAAGAAACCAAACTAATAAAAAAAAGTTCGATCTATTCACAAGATCGACTGATACACGAGTGTGTTCGTTGATCAGAATTTGGGAATGTCAGCGTTAACTCTTTCTCTGCCGTCTGGATTTGAGAGCAATCATCATGATCCATTTACACCCACGTGCTTATCGTGGCGTTGATGTTTTTTGACAGGTTAGTTAATTCAAGTAACACTTGACAATATCTACAAGAGCGATTAAAAGAAGAACATCAAAACTTTAGCTCGATGAGTAAGTTACCTCACTTTACGTCGATATTACAAAATAATAATGAAAGAAAAAAAAAAAGGAACGGAAGTTGGGCTTTTACATCTGCGCAAGCGCAAAGAATTCACGCAGCTTTGCATCAAAAATAATTTATCTGTATTGACAAGAGATAATTGATAGCAAAGAAATTCTGAATGAGCTGCACTATTGTCTTGAGTCAGTGCTTAGAAATAGATATATCTTTTTTGATAATCGTCATAGATCTATCTATCTATCAATCTATCTTAGTCCATTCATATCTATCTATCTATCTAGCTAGCTAGCCAGCTATCTATCTATCTATTTGGTGGTTACTCCCAAAACTGACTGGCCCCAAAAGTTACTGATACGAAAGTAATTATAAGTGGGTTACATAATTCCTTCTTTGACTTAGGGTTCTGTCACGCTGAAAGGAACGGTTCCCGATAGATTAGCGAAGTTAAGCAGAAATAAAACTGTTCGGTTCTTAGATGGGTGACAACAGATACTGTAAGCAATCTGAGGTCTGTGTGCCATATCTAAGCAAAAGGTGTGTAAATAAGGACAAATCCCTACCTTGTAGTAATGTTACAATTAAATAGCCTCCCCGAGTTGATCTTTATTTTCTGACAAGCAACAACATTTCACTATCTAATTCTATTCCTATCTGTTTTGGTCGCCTCTTCATTGTGTAATAATTAGCAAGTTAGTCTTTTGATTAATTGCTGTGTTTGATCCTCAAGACCTGCCCCATAGCTGCAGGCTTGAGCGAAATCTAAGTTACGCTTACTTTTAAAGAAAGCATTTCACATAGTGTAATAGTAAGTCAAACAGTCTGGCAAGCAACTGTTTAAGAGTTCAATTCTCATTGAATGTCCTCTACATTTGGACTTGTGACAAACTGGCCAAAGCCGATTAATATCTATTTATTAGCAGCGTCTGCGTATTGCTTCATAATGTGCCACCATGCTGAACCGATGGCTCTGGTATGAGCATAAAAAGATTCCAGAACTCATTTCTTTTAGAATCCATGTTATTTTATTGAGGTTTCATAAAATTGATTTAAGTGTGTGTTTGTTTTAAAAAAATGTATCTGTGTCTGTATGTATAGGAGTGTGTGTGTGTGTGTGTGTGCGCGCGCGCGTGCGCAGGGTTGCCCAAAACCCATTAATCATCATACAAATTTGGCTACTTTAAAAAAAAAAAACTTCTACATAATTTTAATTACATTCATTTTGACTCTTCTAAATTACTTTGAACTAATAGTTGAAAAATGATATGTCGCAAATAACATTGAGTTCAAGAATTTGTAGAATTACCTCCCTTGAATGCAACAGATTCTTCACACAAGTTTAGGAAATGACACAGTCAACTACCATAGCATCGCATTCCGGTATAAAAGTAAAAATTATCCTTTCCTCACAACAAGTTATGGTAGCAAAACGTATGTTCCTATCTTTCCAGGATGTTGGTGGCGGTAATTAGATGTATTTTCCATTGGCGGACGAATTCCCTCACAGAAGTAAATCAATCAAATCCACCGGCGCAAGAATACAAAAAGCAGGGCCTTCTGCGAGAAAAAAAAGGGAATTCTCTCTCTTTAACCTGCAGCCGCCATGGTGTTAACAATACAGAATGAGCTGTTCACCGTTACCTTGCTTCCAGAACTGACAGGCCAAATACGTGTACACACACACACACACACACACACACACACACACACACACACACACACACTTTTCTTACCGACGAAGGCCAGCGAAATTTCACCTCACCATAAATGGACAGGGGACCCAAAGAATTTTATATGTGTATTGCTTGCAGGTAACCCGAACAAAACTATCAAATTTTGTCTAAAGGGATTAAATAGTTGTTTATTAATTTTCCACTTTAACTTGCAGACACTCACAGCGAACCTTAATCTTCTTTACATGTTTTCTTCCGGTAGAAGTTTTGGGGCCCTACAGTATACATTACAATATACAGCATATTCTACTGAAAACCTTCTCATATAATTCAAGACACAACTATCATATACTCATGCAAGGGAGGAAGAAGAGTGGAAGAGGAAAGATTGACTTGAAAAGGACAACATTGTAATACTTGCCAGTTAGCAAAGGCGGTAGAGAAGATATTAAACGATAACTTGAATACGGAACGTATATATTCATACAAAAGTCATATCCAGGGCTTTATCAACGCTCTCCTGGAGACTAAGAGCGGTTTTTTTCCTTCTGTTTTTCTAAATAGAACTCGTGAACAAATTTTTGAACTCGTGTATAAGTTTCTGAATGCATGCACAGGTTTTTGAAAATATGTTTTTTTCTATTGAATGTCATGGTCTTTGTTTATACGTCACTAAATACATGTCATTACACACACACACACACACACACACACACACACACACACACACACACACACACACACACACACACACACATATATATATATATATATATAAAGGTTATGGTAGAAAATCAGCCACTTTTGGGATTGTTATTTCCTTGCCTTTGCGATCAGACCAGGAGCAAGACATACCCACACACAAACACACAAACATATATATATATGCGTGCGTGCGTGTGTATATTGGGGTGTGCCGTGTAACCGAGAATAATTAAAACATAATATAATATACATCTTTAACTGAATTGTTGGCATATCATACGATCGACGGGAAGGTCCATCACATAGATAGATAGATAGATATGGTTAGGCTAAAGTCATTATCTTTCTGTCTATGGAAATAGAAAAAGATTTTCGCATATCTATTGTTTCCTTAAAAGCAAATTCAGCTCACCCAGAAAAGAACTGCATCCTTCTTTGTAAACTAAAGTGTTTTCAATTTAATAGCATTTTTATATAATTTTTCTTTTGCTGAGGCTTTAGCTTAATTATGAAGCAATTACCAATCATTTGCTTCCTGATTTTCAGTTGATTCTATCATGGGAATCATGAGTAACGTTTTTATTGATGACAATATATACGCTCCCCATCCGGGGGTTGAGCACTCTGGCAAAGGAATTAACGGCTACCACTCGTGTAACGCAAGATTCTTCAAATGAATTGAGCACTCTGGTATCCGGTAAAGTAAAATGTAAACAAACGAAAGCTACTACATATGCCTTATAATTCCCTAACTGACGTATACCGTCTGTGGTTGAGGGGTAAGATACTAAGTCTAACGTAAAGTTGAATGGGTTTCGATCCCAGCTTCAAGTGTCTTACGTGTCTAGCCACACTGAAGATTTGTGATAAAACGAAACAGTCTGTCAGTGGATGACAATATATATATATATATACCAGGGTCTTTTAAATGATTTTAACCTTTACCTTAAAGGATTCAAAGAATAAGAAATTTCCGAGGAATTTTAACGTTTTTATCTTGTACTCGGGTGTCAACATTCTTGGGACTCTTCTTGCAGACAGCTTGTTCCTCCTTAAGACATCAGTGATAATATTTAGCCATGACTCTTCTTTTCGGGTGAGTCCACGAACTTTTTGACTAACTCTCGTATATATATATATTTACATGTGTGTGTGTGTGTGTATGTGTGTGTGGTAGTGTATGTAAATGTATATGAATATATATGTGCATATAGAAGTATATATGTATATCTATACATGTAAATATGTACATATACGTATGAGCATATATATGTGTATGATTGCATGCATTTATATATGTGTCTTTGTATATATGTATATATATATGCATGTATATTTGTATGTATCCATACATGTATGTAGGAGTTATATATATATATATATATGTGTGTGAATATAATTCATTGTCACTCCCGTTGATCTCGATGAGTGAAGGCCCAACAGTTTAGTTAAATGGTTACACTGCTGGACTACCAATACAGAGATTTATTACCAGAATTACGATGATACTTTTCAGCTTCGATCAATCGAGATTTATGCCCTTGATCAATTGGTACATGGGCGCACGAATACCTTTCTCGAAGAATGAGGGGTCAAGCTCCTAGATTTAATTCATCAATGCAACCCTAAAAAAGCAGCGTGATCTGTGGGAAAAAATTTCCCAAATAAATGTCGTCTGAGGGGCCCAAACATGATAATCTGAAGGAGCCACGTAGGAACTATACAGTCGATATTTGAATATCAAAATCAACCCAGATCATATTTTCTTCAGTCATTTGATTTTAGGATCCAATGAGTCACTATTTGCCGATATTTGTGCACGATTACATATATTACCGACCGCAGAAAATCAAGTTCCACAGCCATTTCATTACGTTTGCGCCGTCTATGATAGTGAATCAAAAATTTAACGAGTGCAATTTTATCATTGATGAATATGAATGTTCTACCTAAGACTTGTCCTGCGCCAAATCGATTCCTGCTTACATGTTCTGCATATAAAATTTGTGCACTTAGCATAACGGTCATTGTGTTAGTTGTCGGTTTTGAATCCTAGATGAGTCAGCATTTCATTTCACGTTAATGCCGCTTGGGAAAAGCATAAATGCATCTGTTGTTCTCCAGGTATGGGTAAATAACAGAGTTCTTAATTTTGGTTAAGAAACCAATCTAGGAGAAGGAAAAATCCACTGAAAAATTGACCTTGTTTCAAATCCTGGGTCAGCTCAGTCGGCTGAAGCTGTAGAATATACCGAATGTATCTCTGCAGAGCGGAAAGGCTTCCCCAACGAGTGTTCTGGATATGACATTAAACAATCTGATGGTGAGGTTTCAGTAATGCTAGAGCTTTGTGGAATGTCACTCCCATCGCTCCCAGGTCAACTCTGGCCCGAAGTGGTAGCCACATGATAGGGTCTTATCTATGAGTCAAATAGAACTATTTGAGATTTAAACTGAAGTGCAAACGAATGATTGATGCTAAATAGAATTGTTTGAACAGTTTGATCATTTAACTGTGTTTAATTGAATTGTTAGTGATACATAGCAACACTTGGAACCATTTAACTTGGTTGACTTATGCTAAATTGAATTATTGCAAAGATTTTATTACACATTAGAGAGAGAGAGAGAGAGAGAGATCTGGTTTCTGGGTTCTTTGTTTAATGGCATATCAACCTTTGCAGGTTATTTAATGCCAAAGCCATTCTCTGAGAAGAACAGTAGTGGTACTATTTAACCCATAGCTGGGAGGATAAGGGGGTTCGTACCTTTCCCAAGGGTATTTGCCTGAAAGTGAACGTAATAGCGCGACTGGAGTACGAACTCAGGTACTACGATTCCGCAGTCCATCGCTTTAACCATTACACCACGAGGACACCCAGAGAGAGAGAGAGAGAGAGAGAGAGAGAGAGAGAGAGAGAGTAAATTCATAAATTGATTCGATGAAGTTTTAATGTATTTCATTTTAAAATTACATTCAGTTTAACCAGCCGGCTCGACATTTTTAGGGTCTTGACATTTTTGCATATCCATTATCATTATATTAATCCTTGTGAATTTTTCACACCTGCGTTAGCTGATTGTCTTCCACAGGGGTTTGAGTGACAGTAAGTCTCCTGAATCTCCAGGACTCTCCTCAGTATTCTTGTCGATATTTTTATCATTATTATACTTCCTACGAGTACTTTATATCAGCGTTTGCTTTCATTGAAATCTGAGTGAGAGCAAGTCTTCTCAGGTCTCCAGGACTCTTCTCAGAATTCTGGCCAATCAAAGTAATACAGTAGTCTCAACAGTCTCCACTTTCCCCTTTATTTCCTAGTCTTACAGTCCCTTAACCAATCCTTTGGGGATTGTTCCAAGTGTACAAACCACAATGGGTGTCACCGTCACCTTTATATTCTTTAGTTTTTTTTAGTTCTTTAGCAAGGTCTTGATATTTATCTCTCTTCTCATTTTTTTTATTTTCACAGTGAGGTCAGTCGGGACGGTAAAGTGCGCTATTCAGCAGATTCTCTTTTTTTTTTGTTGTTGTTCACTATAATTAGGTCTGGTCGTCTGGCCGAGATTATGTGATTCAAAATCATAGACAAGTTTGTGAGTCTCATCTTACAAGACAGATTCCACTTGTTTGTATGGTCAAATTAAAATTTATTGCATTATTCCCAGTGGATTACCTTCCCCACCCAGTCGTGTATAATCTTTTACTCTTTTGCGCTAAATCACAGCATTCACTTATATGATTGATCGTTTCGTCTCTATCACAACATCACCAACAATTATTATTTTGTTGTATCCTATCTATTTTGTTTTAATATAGTTGGTCCTTATAACATTGTTTTCTGCTGCTATTTGAAACGATTCAGTTTCTCTCTAAAGGTTTCCAAGTTTTTTCACGTCCAAGTTTTTTCATGTGAGATTTTGCTTGTTTGTTGCTTGAAATGCCCATTCCCCCCCCACACTTTTTGTTTCCTATTTATTGTTGTGTGTTGATGTTTGTATTGTCTGTAAAGTTTCCGGTCGCTGAAATCAGTCTTCCACAGCGATTTTTTATGTTGTCTTCGAATTGAATAATCAATGTATCGATGCTATCTTCAATGATGGTAAATCCTCTTCCTCCTTCTTTTCTTGACACATAGAGTCTGTGTCATCTCTGTGATGTAAAGCTTGTGGGTCTTCATGAGTTTTCTTGTTTTCTGTTCCATTTGTTGAAATTCTTCTCTCGCCCACTTAAAGAATAGTCCCGAGCATCTTACGAGAGGGACAGCTCAGTTGTTTATCCTTTGATAAGATTTCTGCTATATAGTTTGGTTTCGAGTAGTTTTCTCGTTCTCCTGAGGTGTTTTCTTTAAAAAAATTCTTTCATCTCTGCTTGTTTGATGGTGTTCGTTTTCAATATTCCATTGTATTAGTAAATTTCCTTTTCTCCGAACGTTCTGATTTTCCCTGGATTGGGTAGTTGTAATGGTAATTTACCCACGCACGCCTGAACCCTCTCAGCTATGAATAGCAGCAGCAAATGCTTTTAGGCAGAAGGTAATATTCCAGCAGACAGCCCTGGCAGTTGGACCGAAACAGTTTTGCTGGTGACCCTCTCATTTTTTTTATATTGTATTATTGTTCTTTGTTAATATATTTGTTTAACTCGATTCTTTTCTTGTGTCTTTATTTGTGGTCCCTAACAAGGCTACCACGGGAGTTCTGTTCCTTTTGTCAATTGTCATTTTCCACTTTTCTTTCTTAGCATGGCACATTTTTCTATGCCAAATTCCATCCCTATATAGTCACTGTATATCTTCATTGCTTGTATTAGGGTTTCCAATTCGTTTTCATTTTCGGCAAACAGTTTGATTTCGTCCATGTACATGAGGTGGTTGATTTTTTCTTGCGATTTATGAAGTTTGCTTCTGCCTGTGCATTTCCTAGGCATGATATTCAGTGGCATCATCGCTATTAAAGTAGTAATGGTGATAGTGCATCTCCTCGGAAGATACCTATTTGGATTTTCACCTCAGCTAAGCTTTTTAATCCTGCTGTCAGTTCCATTCACAAGTTTTTCATTATTTCCTCGATAAACTTTATGACTTCGTCGAATATCTTGTATATTTGGAAACGGTATATTATCCAACTTTGCAGGACAATATCATATGCCTTTTTGTAGTCAATCCAAGCCAGAGGTACATTTTTTCATTTCGTCTTACTCTTTTTGAGGATGTGTTGATCAATGTATAGTAGCTGTTTTTTTCTTCTGGTTCCCTTTGGGACATCCTTTCTGTTCCTCGGGAAACAGATCGTGACTTATAAGCGAATAAGTCCTCGGTTTCTTCTTCTTCTTCTTCTTCTTCTTCTTCTTCTTCTTCTTCTTATTATTATTATTATTATTATTATTATTATTATTATTCATTTCTTAGGGAAAGATTTGCATTATTATTCAAAAAGCGAACTGGTTTCTTACGGACAACATCTTTTATGATTTGTGTTCTGTTGTATCTTTAGCTAAATTATGAAGCAGTTACCAATTAATGTCTTGTGTTCAGGCAAATCCTACGGAAATAAATCACCTTCAGAGTGTCAGAATAACGAACTTAAATGATGCAAAAGACGTTACTTCTGCTACGGTAATATAACAATGATTGTGGAACAGTGGCACTCAAACTTATCGATTACTCGTTACCAAAGAATCAAATATGGATATTTTTTCAGACTTAAATGACTAAATGCGTAATAATTTTATACGTAATTGTATGTATATAATCTTTTTAAGTAAATATATTTTCCCAAACTTTCCTCTGCGTTTCAGCTCCAGTCAAGCTATTTCATTCACTTTCGGATTAATATCCTTAGGAAAGGGATAAACGTTCTTATACTTCACCGCTATCGTTTGGTTTGGTTTCTTTGTTTAATAACGTATCAACCTTAATAGTTTACTAAATGCTAAAGCTACCCGTAAAAAGGACAGTAGTGGTACTGTTTAACCTATAGCACAGACTAATTTCGCCACTGAATAGATTATTTCGTTTATCTGAGGGGATAAAGAAGTTCACAACTTTCCTTAGGGTATTTGTCCGAAAGTGACGGTACTAGTTGGAACCCTCTTACTATGATGACATAGTCCAACACGTCAGCCACCACGCCAAGGGGATTCCCCACACTATGTGTCTAGTAGATTTGATTCTTATTTTTATAAACTGAGAGTATTCGTGGTTCTAAGGAGGATTTCACCCCTCTTGGTCAGCCATTTGTATGGATGCTTTATGTTGTATAGCCGTGATACAACTATACGTATACATATATATACGGAAACATAATCAACAATAATGACGAACGAACACACTTCTTTAGAAAAATATACCTCTCACACTTTATGCGAAAGGGTTGCGGAAGGGTTGTGTGTGAGAGGTGAGTTGGAGACAGAACAGACTGCAACATACTGACCCCAAGTTCCTCTGACTATCATATTTACCCAACCCCTCCGCTCGGGTAGGATGTGACACAAGGTCAAGTTTTAAGCGGAGTTTAGCAGGTTTGAATTCAGAGTTTTCCTTCTCCTAGACTAGTTGCTGAAGAACCTAATCTGCCCTACTATTTACCCATAGCTGGAGGGAGAATATGATTCATACCTTTCCCAAGGGTATCAGTGCTATGTGAAATGCAATGTCTCGTCCAGGATTTGAACTCGTGTCGCCGTGTCCATTTCCTACGACGATAACCATTACACCACGGGCACTTCCCAAGTTCCTCTATAGCAGCACTTTTTTCTCATTCTGCTGGGCTGCTCAACCGGGGGTCCTGAGGGCCCAAGCCCTCTGCTGGGAGCTGGTTCTCACTGCCTCGAACTGCAACTCGAACTCCAACTAACTTACTCCAACTAACTCAAACCGTCTGGGGCACCCGATTATATATAATTGCTTGACATCCACCTTATTTTTGTCGGCGTCGCATCTGCACCGAATTCAACCTGTCCACATGTCAAGGTGATATCTTCGACCGGATGCACCTGTTTCTCGATTGATGGCTAGGTCGAAGGTCAATATGTTACATTTACACCTTTTCTGAAAAGGATCTTGGGACAAAAATTTGTGTATGGATTAAAAATATATTAGTATTTTACAGATATTCAATTCACAATATCAATTCCTCCACTTAAGAAATAAAAATATGTACATCTATTCCCTTGCCCCTGAGGTATAATAATTTCGCGGATGCGTATTTCTAAGCTTCTTTGGAAGACGTGGCCCTGGGGGCGGTGACCGTGTCCTCTGGAAAGAGTACGGATGAAACTTGCAAGGTTATTTGGCTGTGCAATTACCATGACTAGTTGATTTGTCATCACTTTTGTGCGATATGAACTGGTGACTCAGTTGTAGAGTTTCGGCACTGCAACCTGTGGTCGCTGGTTCAATCTCCAGTGGTGGAGATTATAGTATACATTACTGTTGAGACCTAATAAGGTCGAGACAGTTGTCTAGTGTTCCCGTGTGTCTTGCGTAGGTATTCGGCCGATTTTTCTGGTCATGGTAATTCAATTCCTCCACTTAAGAAATAAAAATGTACAGATATTGCGCGGAAGGACCATGAAAGAGCACAAACTGAAGGTCTTCTCTGTTTATATATTTTGCTTTTAAAATCGTTGCCCTTAAATGCTTGAGAAATAATATACTTTTGACTTTGTAAACTTCAATTCACACCCGTATGTTCATCAGTTTGAATCCTTGTTTTTTTATGCCCTCAAAGTTTTACCCTTTTGCTTCGTGTTGTTGATATCATACATCATATGATAAATATGTTATCACATGCTGAATGATACATAAAAGGAAATATGAAAATATGAAAGATTAGTAAAAAGAAAGATAAATGAAAGAATCTTTGCAAGTCACGTTTAAGAAGTTATCAAACATGGCGCCGAGGTCGAAGGCAGTCGGACAATTACATGATCGAAATGTGCAATACTGAAGACTTTCTTGACGTTCCAAAAAGTCGCTTAATTCTGCTTATCGGCATAAACGGAGTTTTAAAGATATGAACTTGATTGTCATGCTGCAGGAAGCGACAATATTCAACCGCGATTATATTAACAATACGTGTCAGCTGCGATGCTTTCGGCCTTTGAATAGAGATAAGAGATAAGATAATGAAGAATGTGAAACTTGTTCCCGTTGCCAAATACTATATATATATATATATAAAACAAATCTTCAGATTTGGTTATCTTAATTGATTTTCAAAGCATTACACACCTGGATTAGAATGTCCAAAGTCCGTTTTTGTTGCGTTTTCTATTTCTTTAACGCCTCCGTCACTGAATTCTCTTTTATTTTATTTTCCCTCTTTCTGTCTTTTTAATAATCTTTCATGCTCTCTCTCCTTCTCCTTCTCTCTCTCTCTCTCTTGCGTTCACATTCCTTCTCGCATGCTCTTTCTTTCTCTTTTTCATATAATATTTCTTACTTTCGCTCTTTCTCACAGTCTTACTTCCTCTCTCTTTCCCGCAATCTTTCTCCTTCACTCATTCTCTTAATTTCCGTCTCTCTCTCTATCCATTTTTTGCTTTCTCATTCTCTCTCTCTTTTTCTCTTCCCGTCTCCCTCATTATTTTTCACTTTCTCACTCTGTCTTTTTCATTTCCTCTCTTCTTCTCTCATTCTCCATCCCTCTCCCTCCTATCTCTTTATATATATTTATAACCCACTCCCGGTCTCTTCTCGCTTTTTCTTTGTCTTTATCTTTACCTCTAGATCTTTTTTTCTATTAAAAGGACACCCCCCCACACACATTTGCCCTGCCTTCATCTCCCTCAGCAGTATTCATGTTTTTGTCGAGTAAGACACGGTTAAAAGTAGAATAATATAAGCGCGCCTTAACTTTGTAATATAGGTCAAAATTATCGGTTCTATTATTCTTGCGTATGCGCATGGGCCTCCCCGTTAAATTCATCACGTGTTACAAACGATAAGACGTTTGGATAGAGCTCTATGTCAAAGTTAAAAGCAATTTTGGACAAGACTTGCAATTTCACACACACAACTATGGACAGTCAATTCAAGCACTAATACCCTTAGGAAAGGTATGAATCCAATTATTCTCCCTCCAGCTATGGGTAAATAGTAGGGCAGATTAGGTTCTTTAGCCTTGGTAAGGGAACTAGTCTAGGAGAAGGAAAACTCTGATTTCAAACCTGTCAACTCCGCTTAAAAATTGACCTTGTGTCATATCCTGCCCGGGCGGAGGGGTCGGTAAATATGGTTTACCAAGTTTGATCTAAGACATAAAAAAATTTCAAAAATACAAAATCTTTCACGATGTATCTAGTTTACAATTCATCAAAGATCAGGGGTGGCTAGTGCTATTAATTCGGATGGTAGTGGGTGCTTCTGAAAATATGTCTAAATTATATTAATATTAGGTATGTTGCAGTTCCAAAGTACCGATAAACGAGCTGACATTACCGAAGAAAAAAATTGACTTATTTTGATAGAGGTCTGATTTTTTTTTCGTTTTTTTTCGAGACATTTTAATGTCTATATGAATATTTTTACTACGACAAAATGTTGTCAGGCTTCAGATTTTTCTTTTATTTGGAATCGGGCATTATGTCAACAACAGATTTAGGCGTTATTTTTTCTTAAAAGGCTTTTTCGTTCGTTCCTAACTTTAAACTGCAAACAAATATAGTATCTGTTAATCTTTTGAAATTTGCCGGCCCAAATTGTATAGCTAGCTTTTAATATTATTATGCAATGCATACTTATGCTTATATATATATATATATATATCCGAGGGTTGAACACTCTCACGAAAAAATTAACTGTTGCCACTGACGTAATGCAAAGCTCTTCTAATAAATTGAGCACTCTGGTCTCCGTTAGCGTAAAATGTAAACAAATGAGAAAATTTTAATATATATTTGTTAAATTCTGCGACTAACGTTGAGATTGCAGGTGTCTGTGAGGTTACTCTATCAGGCAAACATAAGATTGGCCGAGTTTCGATCCCAGCTTGAGGTATCTCGCGTGTCTAGTCACATTGATGAATTGTGAAATAATGAAACAATCTTTCTGTAGATGACTATATATATATATCTGTTAGGATTGAATTTGTACTACTGTACGGACGCACCACCAGGACGTAAACGGAATGCTTAGATAAAAAGTTTGATGGGAACTACTCAAATATTCTTTGTGTCGTTTTGGAAAAATCCTAAAAGCAACAAATCCACCAAACAGCAGCTGTATTTCTCATCCAACAAATCCTCCAAGTTAAGCGGACAAGACATGCTGGGAGATGAAAGGAAGAACATTTAAGCGACGTTCTCTTATGGACTCCAACACACAGACGCGTCAGTGTAGACTGAGCAACAGGAACTTGCATACATCAGCTCTGAGCGGACACTGGATGCTGTCTAGAGGACCTACCAGGAATGATGAACGATTGGGACAGATGGTGAGAGTGAGGTAAAGGAACTCCATACTAACGATACGACTTAATAATAATAATAATATATATATATATATATTACTTAAATTACCATGACTAGAAAATCCGGCAAACACCCACATGTGACATACGGAACACTGAACAGTTGTTTCGACCTTATTGGGTCTCATCAGCAGTGCATACCGTGATCTCTACCACTAGAGATCGAGCCGGCAACCCCAGAATACAGAAACAGAACTTCTACCAATGGGCCACCAGTTCATGCCACACATAGGCGATGTCAAATCAACCAGTTATGATAAAAAAGCGCGACCACATGATTTGGGATCACTTATGCGGTGTTTTGCCGGGTTTTCTAGTCATGGTAATTCAATTTATATAATATCAATTCCTCTAATTATATATATATATACACCAATCCCTCTGCACGAGCAGAATGCTACACAAGGTCAATTTTAAACGAAGTTTAACTGGTTTGAATGAGTCCAGTTGCTATACCAAGGTTGAAGAGCATAGTCTACCCTACTATTTATCGATCGTAAGAGAAAGAATAGTGAAATTCCTACATTCCCCAAGAGTATTAGCTCTAAGAGAAATGCAAACAACCTCGTTCAAGATTTGAACTCGAGTCACAGTGTCCCTTTCCAACGACAGTAACCATAACAACACGAACACCACAAATATATATATATATATATATATATATATATATATATATATATACAGAGAGAGAGAGAGAGAGAAAGAGAATTCTAATTATTCTGCCGTATTATGTAGAGAAACGAACGAGTCAATCTAGTCTCTCCCTTGTTATTTTAATCAGGTGACTTTGTTCCATGTCTTTTATTAAAGTGTTGTGGGTAAGTAAAAATAATAAGAGTCATTAAACCAAGCTGCAAATAGTCAGATACTTTGATGTTATAATTTCACAAATGGATGTCTTGAGTTGGTAATCTTTTATATCAATCACTTCTGACGATCAAAAAAAAAAAAAAAAAAAAAAGAAAAATTGTATGGAAATAATTTTCGAGAAACAAGGAAAACGTGATATGGACATTTAGAAAACTTTTCTTGTTTTTTAGAAACTTTATAATTTTCTTTATCTAGTTCTTTGCACAAATAGTTGTTAGTTCGCCAGGCTCGGAGGGTTGAGTACATCAAATGTTTTCTTAAACTTTGGTAAAGCATCTGGAGCTGCCTAATTCTGTCTCATTACCAAAATATTGCAAAACTTTTGACTTACTCAAGTATTTTGAAAAGGTGTAATTATTTCTGTAGCTGAAGAGCTATTTCATTTAAACAATAAACTCTGTCCTTTCTCTAAGCGAACTACTAGTTCCTGTGAAGCAGTTATCGTCGCGGCCCGACCAATCTTGCTGGCAAACCGATGTCTCTCCACTAACATCATAATTGATTTCAAAAATAAAATCTATTCGCTATTGTACCATTTTAAGTTAAACCGTACAGGGACATGAATAGATTTTTCTCAAAAAGGAAAAAAGAAAAAAATCCAGCAGCCAGAAGAAAGACGAGCTGAAAGAGTTCAACATCTCTTCTAGTGGGCAAAATTGCACTCAAATTGATCTTGCCGCGGTCACCATCTAATTGATCATGAGGACGGGGTAGCCGGATAATGTCACCCACTTGAGGGGGGAAGTTTCGGGTTGGGGGTGTTCTGTGTATAAGACGAAGGATTTCTTGATTCCGTCTCTTTTATTCCTTTTTTTTTTTTTTGGTGGCCGAGGTGCAAGGAGAGAAACGTTCGCATGAACGCAATACAGAGAACGAATCAAAGATACCAGAAGTGTCCTGTTCCTAAAGCTTAAGGCGATCTGTGGTTTTGTGTTTTCCCCATCTGACGATTAACCATCACTTACATGGCAGTCGTCTCTGACTACGCAACCCTACCCGTTTTGTCGAAACCATGCAACCTCGGGTCAGCTCCACAAAGAAAAAAATAAAAGCAAAAAAAATTCACGACTATATATGTATGGTCTTCTTCACTGATGATAATTCTTCTTCTGGTTTATCCTGGTCGGTGTGAGGGCAGAAATTTACAAAGCTTTTTTGCTTAGATGTGGCAGAAAGCTGTATGAATGGGGCACTCAATGAGACTCAAACTCACTCGTGTTGGTACGCTTGCCAGCTTGCTAACCATTACACCACCCAAGGTCGGATTGGGCGTACGTTTGACAATCCGCAATATGGAGTTCCTTACTCTCTCGATATAGATAGGAGGCGAAGGCCGGTTCAGTCTGCTATCACATTCTATCTCTAAAAGTCGACTCCTAACTGCTGTGTTCTTCTTATGATCAACTATGTTGGGCAGGAGATGATTCCTGTGCCGCTACTCGTCTCTCTATCTCTTGATTGGTTCCTTTGATATATAAGACTTTGGCTGGCAGGGAAAGAACCCGCCATTTGTGTTGACCTCCAAGAACTAAAATACTTTAGAATATGATACCCTTGGCGACTGATCTGTGGCCGTTCTAGTGCAAAAGACTTTTGTTTATGACGGACATTGAAAAACTAACCCTTTCATTTCTATCGAGAAATTCTCTTTCAATTTTATTATCTATCAAAATTTGTAAACCTTCTTGTTTTCTTTTCTTTTTGGTTCTACAATAGAGTTCTATATACTACATACGTCGATGTACATAGATAGATTATATAGATACACTACTTATGCACCCCGTACTGATACGCTTATCGATACATTCATATATACGTATACATTCTCAGGCAGTGTCCTTGTGGTTTAATGGTTAACGAGCTGGACTGCGGAATCGTAGTAAGTGAGTTCGAACTCCAGGCGTCTATTGAGTTCACTTTCGGACAAATACCCTAGGGAAATGTATAAACCTTCTTATCTTCCTAGCTACGGGATAAATAGTACCACTACTGTTTTTCTAGAAGGATGGATTTGGCATTAAATAACCTGATATACTATTAAACAACAAAATAAAATATACATTTTTATATAGACATGTTTGAACTCTCATTCATATACATTATTGCACTTAGATATGTAGACCCAGGGGCAGAATAGTTTATAGTTGTCACAAATAGACTGCAGGTTATTTTTCATTGTAAGGTAAACTAAAAAATCCCCCTAAAAGCTCTAATGCTGCTAAAGTAACAACTTTATTAATTGTTATACGCGACACCAAGAACATTTTTGTTGTAGCAGAACAAACACAGTTATATTGGATTCCTTGTTGACTTACTTGAAGAAATAGTAAGCACTCTGGAGAAACTGTTATCGCTGTAGGAAATGGAATCGGTGACCAGAGTTCAAATACAGGAAGAGGCTCTTTGTGTTTCACTTAGCGCTAATGCCCATGAGGAAGGTACAATTCATTTGTTCTTCCTTCCACAGTTATGGACAAATAGTAGGGTTGACTGATTTCTTTGATATTATTTAAGCCACCAATCTAGAATAATGAAAATCTCTGAATTCAAACCAGTTGTAATTTGCTTAAAAATTTACCTCTGTCATAGAGCAAAGGCATATAAAACTTATGACATGTCCAGCGAACAGTCCAGATCTAAATCCAACTGAAAATTTATGGTAGAAACTTCTAAAAATTACGTATAGGAAGGCTCTATCAACCAAAGAAGAGATATTAGCTGGCATTTGGGAAAGTTGGAACCACATTGATAAGGAATATTGCTATAAATTAGTGATATCAATGCTGGAAAGAATCAAAGCTGTCATAAAAGTTCGTCAATGAATTCCATAATTTTTTCCTCTGTATGGATTGGAAAAAATAATATTATTAATTAAAACGATTAAATCTAGTTAGTTTATTTTATGAAGCCAGAATATTTAGCTCTGAAAGAAAAATGGTTTGCACCTTATCTGTTCTTAGTTTATTTACTGCAACATAAAAAGCCCAAAGTGAACATCTAAGTGTGCTAATTCCTTGATTTTTGTCAGAGGAAGAATAAAGGAAACATTTTTGCCAGGCGTTATGCAGGAGAGTGGAAACATAAGAAGCAATAAAGAAGCCCTAAGGCATTGATCTGCCTAACACTAAAAGCTGTTTCTTTCCTTTCACCGTTTTTAAAACTCTTTTACGTGTGTGGTGTGCCTTTAACAGTTTTTCCCTCCATTCTGTCCTCTTTCTTAAAAAGCAGAGTTTAGCTTGAATATTGCAATGTAGCATCAATCTCTAGTCAACATTTCTGAATGTGATCGTTCGCCAAGTCCTCATTGTTCTTACTCCGACATATGGTAATTGACTGGAATAAAATAATCAGTTTCTATTTGTGTCTTTTCGTCCCGTAAATATGGAAAGAGAAAAAATAAATGAATTCGTAAGGACATCTGGCATATTGGAATTCTCTGACCCCTATTTATCATAAAAAAACGGTTTTTGTTTTATGACATTCGTGCCATCGTCAGAACCTAAAGTCAGGTCTTGTAGGTTATAGCAAAAAGGATATTGCATAACAATGTTCTTAAGAAGTCATGCATGTTTGATGATTGGAGCAATATAAAAGAATGTATTTCCTCGTATGCAGCGTATTTAGAAAAAAACGATGATTGAAAAAAAAATAGACTCCAATATGATTTTTTTGGTTCTTGCAGATAATTTAGACTCGCTATGTTGGCTGCAAACTTTCAGCAAAGCTAATATTTCAGACACTTTAGGTAAAATTATTTGTTTTCATGAGTGGTCAGCTGTGGAGAGTGACATATTGGCATCTCTAAAGCACTCTACTAAATGAATATACAGGAGACGCCCATAATTGCGGCACCCTAGGGAATTCGAGAAAGTTGTTACAACTTAATTGCCATTATAACGGATAGATACTCAGAAATTATTGCAAGATTGGTATTAATTGATGAGTCGTTTTCTTTTGAATTTCTTTTCCGGTAGTTTTTTCGTTAAAGGTTTAAAATATTGTATTGAAATTCCCATTGTTGCAGCTGCGAGACAATCTGTGACCATAATTTTGCGAGAATATACAAACAAATGCGGTCAATGAAATAGTGATGCTAAAGTGAGTGTTGGTATAATGTGAGTTTACTGCAGTTATATTCGAACATATTTATTTATTTATTCATTTTGCGATAAGGTTAATACTTCAGGAGGTTTGTTTGAAAAGACACCAAAAACACAGATTATATATATATATGTATATTGTGATTCACAGACAGGCTGTTTTGTTGTATCACATCTTTTCAGTGAAGCTCGACCCATGAGATGTATCAAGCCGAGATTGAAACTCGTCTGACTTTATGTCAGTCGGATATCTTACCCCACGCCCATCGTCATTCTCAGTACAAGTGATTGAATGTTTTACCTATAACTTTTTACATATACATTATCGGCTATCGGAGTGCTCAATTCATGATAAATTAAATATAAAAACACAATCTTCATCAGACTATCGTATTTTCTTTTTTCTTTTTTTTTTTTTTTCACAGAAAGCAGGAAACTGTTTGTAATGAAACAAAAGTCATAAGATTGGATAATAATACTAACAATATATTAGAGTTATAGAGAATTTAGATAATTACATGAAATTAGCTTTAGCTTAAAAAATATACTTTTGAAATCTATATATTACCAAAATTCTCATATGTGTTTATATGTAACCGTAATCCATAAAGAACGATACTTTACAGCGAGATTTTATGGGAGCAATACTCAAAAAAATGCTCTATTTTTGAGAATAAAACAATTTCCAGTCCAAACGTTCACGCTGGATGTAATTTTTTATTCATCGAAGTTATTGATATATCGAAGAGAAAATGCTAAGAATAATTAGATATTTTTGGAGAAATATCAATGTAATCACTGACCATTGTTACAAGGGGAACCCAACAGGTTCACGGATAGTCTAGTATATAATAACATTTCTAATAGTGGAGTCATACATAGTCTTTAGATGTCTACATAAAATAAGCTTTAGATTAAAGGTCTGTAAACATTGAATTGACTATTGAAATTCCATATTACCAATCTATATTTCACTAAAATGCTCGTATTTGTATGTATTTAATCGTAATCCATGCAGAACAAAAGATTATCGCGAGATTTTTTATTAAAGAAATATACTCGAAAGGCTCTTTAGAAACAAAGGAATTTCTAGTCCAATTTGAAACCAAATGATAATTTTCCAGATACTGTTTTCAAATTGAAAATTTTTAAATCATTAAAATACTTGATATAACGAAGATAAGTAAGAAATGCTAATAAGAATCTTTAAATTAAATTAAAAAAAAACAAAATAATTATTGACCCTCTGTAACTACGGAACCCAACTGGCTCACAGGACGTCTAGCATGTTATAACAATAATAAGGAGGACTAATACATAATCTTTTAGGATGAAATAAGCTTTGGAGTAAAAGTATATAAAGATATTTTGGATATACCCTAATATATTATAATCATGTTCATAATAATATCAATGATACAATGTTGTCGTAAGCAATCGTTTAAATATTAACGTGAAATAAGCTTTCAAGTAAAGATTTGTAAAAGTAAAAATACTTTTGATAGACCCAAATAAATAAACCGTTTTTCGAGAAGAGAGTGGGCGCTTCACTTAAATCCGCCTTCAGTCCGCTACTTCAAAGCAAAGCTATATCTTTCTTCTTTTTACTATGTTCTGTATTATTCTGTCCATTCCAATTTTTTATATCTTTAATGGACTTTAAAAAACACATAAATTGACACTTACGAACAATAACGTTTCATTTCCTTCATTGATTGAGAGACGAATGAGGAGAAATATGAATTACTCCAAGATTTCTCCACAGATAGTTTTCTAACACTTTTATCATTTTCATGCCTGATGGACACGGCTTTTAATTAATGATGTGACCATTGTATGAATTTTTTTCTTTCAAGACCCGGACCACCGAGATGACAAGATAGAGGCTACAATTAAGTTTATTGTCAAACCACGAAATTCATATTGAATAAGAATTGCCGAACATTTTCACTTGGACTCTATTCTAATTCTCTCTCCCTCTCTCTCTCTCTATATATATATATATATATATATATAGTAAAAAAATACTTATAACTCACAACTCTGGGTTTCACTAGCCTGATCATCAGGTGAAACCCATTTAATCTGAGTTGTGATAATCTGGGTTGTGAGTTATTAATCTTTATTTACTTTTTGTTATTTAGTATTACTTTATTTTTTATAAACTTTTTGTGCATCGCTCATTATTTATGCATTTCCAAAAATTTTTTTTATGAAACTCATTATCGTTTAACTTTTTACCTAATCGTCGGCATTCTAATTCTAATTCGATTATATATATATATATATATATATATATAGAGAGAGAGAGAGAGAGGGAGAGAGAAATGGTAGATTTTGGTGAATCTGACAAGATGATAAAAGTAAGAGGAAAAGTGAATAAATCAAACACTTACAACTGGCTTAGTAGTAATATTTCGTTCTTTATTCACGCAAGAACTTCTTCTTTTGGGAGTTTTTCGACATTTTAGCTATTGAGGAAATAGATAAAATAATGGAGAATCTAAAAGGTATAAAGGGAGGGAAAGGGTCCAGAGCTAAGTGATAGAAAAGGAAAGAACAGGGAGAGAAATAGATATAGATTTGAGTGATGGTGGTAGGGGTTATTGGTTTTGACTGTGACTATCTGGGTAGTCGGTCAAAGTTTGGTACAATCAAGTGTATCAGGTTTCATCAGAGATTTGGACGGACAGATTGTACAGATTTGGATTACTTTCAGTGAGAAAGAAGGAAATATGAGGGAAGGGGAGAGGTTTTTTGAGAAAAAGAATTAGGAAATAAAGTGGAGGGATGGAGAGGGCGGGGTTTCAGGCGTATCCCGTTTCATCGAAGACATTGACTATAAGAGTATATCCAAATAAAAAGAAAAAAAAAGAAAAGAAAAAAGAAAAAGAAGAAAAATCGCCCATAGCTCATTGTAGCTCTTCAAGATTGTATCCAGTGTCCACGCAGAGCTGATGTCCGTAAACCCTAGCTTTTTGGTCCACACAGGCATGTCTTTGTGTTGGAGTCCATAAGAGAACGTCACTTAAAAGTTCATTTTTACTTCTCAAGCATTACCCTACATGTCTTGATTATTTGACGGTTTGTGAAATAGAAGGTAATTGGTCGTACAGCTATTGTTTCTTAGGGGTGTTGCTTCCAGGATTTCTTAAAAACATCATGTACAATTCTTGCGTAATTCCCATCCAGTTATTTTCTTTATGCGTTTTGTTTGAGTCCTGGTGGTGTATCCATACAGTAGTACTGACACAGCCACAGCTTAATATAAATCCTGTTTATATCACTTAGAGTATTCGGACTATTGCCATCATCTTCATTGTTATATTCACAACGTTTCAGTTGATACGTCCTTCGGCCTTCTTCAGGTGTTTCATGTCGAACTGGGGAGCCCACAAAGAACTTCGAACCGAACCATTTATTTGATACACGGAGGTATATTGTTGTAATTCCGTTAGGTCGAAGGACTCTGCATCGACCAAAAGTTTACGAATATAACGATGAATATGAAGACAATAGTCCGATTACTCTAAGGAATAAAAATTATCTGCCTTCATCTCAAAAATTTAGATAAATAAGATTTCGTTTTATTTTATTATAGAGAACAGATTTCGATATTATCGATAACCTGCTGATAGTTGTCTACGCCTTTACTGTGCATGTGTTGATATCACCTTCAGTGGATGAGATATCGCAGTCGAATTATTTGAACCAGTTTACTGATTTCAGAGACTTTCCATTTTAGTAGAGATTTTCTTTTTGGTCTATAACACATTAATTCTGTTTTATTTGCGTTCAAGTAGAAGACAATATCTTCAGCTACCTCATCCAGTCGGGATTCGGCTTTTCTTTTGCACTGCATTACATAATCGATGAAGTATGTCGTTAAATTTTCTTGTTTTCTACATTTACTCGAGACCTGCTACTTTTCTGCTTTTAACTTTTTGTTCAATACTGCGTTAAGTTCTTTCTTCGTAAACAGTCCCAGTTTGATGCCTTGTTGGCTATATATAGTTTTTTTCCTGTTGGCTTATCGGTGATTTCAGGAGCGTTTCCGAGCAGATTCTTGTTTTGTTTTTTTTTCATTTCTGAAGTCTTTCTTTTGTTGGCAGGTTTTGGTTTTACTCTAGTGATGCATTTCCTTCCGTTTAGATCATTTACTGTCTGTTGTGCTAATCGTGATTGCATCCAAGTTGGCTGGGGGCTGTTGAATACACCGACTGAATTTCTGCGGAAGAGTTAGACCACCCCTCACACCAAACGAGCGTCCTGTAAATGACACTAATCCATCCGATTGTGAGGGTTCAGTCCTGGATCTTTTACGGAATGTCATTACACCCTGGTCCACTCTGAACCGGCATGGTAGTACTTGTTAGGGTCAAATACAACTGTTTAATCGTTTACTATAGTTGAAATCCTTTACTTTTGTGTAAATAAGAAATTGCAATGCTAGAAACTATTTAACTGTGGACAAATAAATAATCAATATTGAATTGAATAATCTGTGTTAGATAGCAACACTTGAAACCATTTAACTATGTACAAATAAAACAATTGTCATTTTAATAATGTGCAAACAAATAAGCTCTGGCTCGTTAAAAATCGTTACTCACAAACTATTCGTTTTCAAATCATATATATCTAATATGTTTAAACAGGATTCGGCATTAAATAACCTACAAAAGTTGATATGTCGTAAAACCTAACCAACCAACCAACCAACCAACCAACCAAGCATTCTACTAACCAACATAATCGTGATTATCTATCTTCTATCGAATTCCTGATTTTATTGATTTGGCCTTGAATATATTTTTGTTCTTTTTTGTTTTAGTCATTTCTCTTTAGAGTTTCTTAAGTTTCTGTACATTGGCATATATTGGGTTTCTTTTATTAAGTAAGGATGCTTTTTTTCATGTTATCTCTTTTTTGTTTTAACGGCTATTGTCTTTCTGGGAGCTCTACATTTTTTCTCTTGGTTTGGTTTGTATGCTCTTGACTGCTGCTTCTATATGGGTGGTAAAAAGTTTTCAAATCTGTCATTCGGAGAATATTTCTCAAATATATCCTGTAGAGTATCAAACCTGTTTTTTTTTTTTTTTTTTACAGTTACCATATATTTCTTGCTTCTTTCACTATTGGCAAGTGACAACTTGTTATATCGTGAAGCTTTAACCGTTTTTCTTATTTTTGCGGAGACTTAGGCAAATCATCGCCGAGACAATTCTGTGATCAGAAGATACTCCTTCAATAGAGGAGTATACCTCAATTAATAGCAGAAAAACTGAAGGTCTTGACGAAATATGGATGACGAATGAATTTGACTCATATAATTTTTTATTGTTTTATATGTATCTACCACACTCAATAGAGAAATAGACGAAAGGCGGCATTATTCCCTTAATGAAGCAAGGTGTTCTCGAAATCACCAAGAACTACAGAGGCATAACTCTTTCTACAATAGCTGCTAAAGTTTATAATGCCCTGCTTCTCAATCGTATCCAGTCTGAAGTTGAGAAGATTCTTAAGAAAAATCAAAACGGATTTCGGAGAAATCAATCTGCAACTTCTCAGATTCGGAATATTCATCGAATCATCGAAAGAGTACATTAAAAAATCTCGAAGTAACACTTTGTTGATTTCTCTAAGGTATTTGATTTCATACACAAAAAGAAAGATGGAGCAAATTCTTCTAGCGTATGGTCCCCACACCACAAGAAACGCTACTACGATGTTTTACAAAAATACTAAAGAAATGGTTTGCACACCCAATCATGACATCGACTTCTTCGATAATGTCACTGGATTCTTGCAATGAAATATATTAGCAGTTTTCTATTGATGACCTGTCTAGATTACATACTTCGAACGTCAAATGATCTAATAAAATAAAACTAAAACGGCAAGAAGTGCACAATATTCAGCAGAAACTATCACGGATGCAGTCAACGCAGATGATCAAATACTTCTTTCAAATACATCTGTCTGAACAGGCAGCCAGAGCATTGGCCCCTACGTAAACTCATATAAAACCGAGTTCATGTGTTTTAAACAAAAGAAGCTATCTCCACTTCTGAAATTAGTAGGCCATTTCACAAACGTTGGTAGCAATATCTCATCTACTGAAAGCGATATCATTACGTCTAATAAAGGCATGAACTTCTATTAACAGGTATCGTATTAGCGTAATAACTATTGTAGGAAAAGGAATCGGTGACTTCAAATCTTAGACGAAACTGTTTGCGTTTCACTTCGCGCTAAATCCCTAAGGAAAGGTATGAATGGCTTTGTTTTTCTCTCGGCTGTAGGCAAATGGTAGAGCAGAGTAGGTTTATTAACCTTATTTAGGCAACAAGTCTAGAAGAATGAAGACTCAGAATTCAAACCAGTTGTGTACTACACTTAAAAATTGCGTGCCTACATAAATAATTTTTTTTATGTGGAAAGTTTTTATAAGGTTTTACAAGTTTGGAGAAACATAACATTTCCTCTATTCAGGTCTTTTTCATAGAAGACTTTCATGTACACATTGCTACTGTTAAAAGTATAAATCGTGATCGTGTGTATTATTACAATTCAAAAACTCAAAATGAATAATGCTGCAGTGATCCCACTATATTCAAAGCATACATTTTCTTCCATGAAGCTCTGCCTTTGGGGTAGGCTGCGTAGATTCATCCTTGTCAATCCACTGCCTTTTGTGTTAAACATTGTCATAAAGGGTCCATTTTTCGTCACTTATATTGTTGAAAAACAAGTGATTTCTCTACCTTGAAAGAAGGCTTGTTATGGTTATGCAATCTTTCTTATTCTTCTCCCGAAGAGAATGAGGAAGCCAAACACCCAGTTTAATCACTTTTCCCATCTTTTTTCATGTGACAACAGATAGTGAATTAGGATTTACTGATGTCAAGTGCTACTTCTCTAGTGCTTTTGAGCAGATTGTATTCCTTTAGTTCTTTTAAAACATCTTGATCCAGGTCTGGTGAACGTCCTGGTTTGGGTTTATCTTTCAGTGAAGTATCGCCAGAACGCAACTTTGGAAACCAGTTCCGAACATGGCGGTCAGTTATAACAACGTTGGCCATAAACACTACACATTTTCTAAATTGTTTCTCTGGCGTTTTTGTGATTCTTAAACTCCTTTAATATTACACACCGAATATGTATTTTCAGTTCTTCCGTTTTAAGAGCATGAGATTACAGGTTATATTTTGATGAACACTATTTCACTACTGGAAAAAAATGACCAATAAAGACGCTCACTAATCAAGTAATTTCCAGGTGCTTTTAAAACATTGGAAGTTCGGAATGCGAAGTTGCTTCTAAAAAAAGGATATTATAAATGATTAATCACAATACATACATACCTACGAGTGTTACCCCAGTCGACTGCGACTGTAAAATACGCCGATGGCATCTCTGCTGAGGGGTAAGATCCCCTTCCCAAAGAATGTCCTGTGGTGACATTAGATCTCAGATTTCAGTCCTGGAACTTTAAGGAATGTGGAGCAACACTTCATTACTATTAATCCCAGCCCCACTCTGCTCCGATGGAGTATTATCTTTTTGGATCTAATAGAACTATTTAATCATTTAACTGTGGGCTAATTAGTAAAGATGGTGACTTTAGTCGAGGGCGACCAAAAGGCTCCCTTTTCAGTAGTTACTACACCGAGGTGTAGGGGAGGGCACAACTCCTTTTCCAGGATTGCTCCACCTAAGCCTTAATACGTACCTTATATTGCTGAGTGTTAAGCAAGGAGGTATCAAGTACCATTTTTAAAGTCTTTGGTATGACGCGACCTGGGATTGAACCCAGGTCTCCCGGACCATTAGCAAACGCTCTACCCACTAGTCCAATGACTGATATCAAACTGAATTGTTTGTGTTGGATAGCAATACTCGAAAACTTTTAACTGTATGCAAGTAAAACTATTAATGTTTGGTAGTAAAACTTAAAACAATTTAAATGTGGGCAAACAAATGATTTATATTAAATAGAATTATTTGTGTTATGAATGCATGAAACCATTTAACTGAGTGCTCACAAATGAGCTCTGGCTTGTCTAAAATTTTACCAATAAACTATTCATTTAAAAATCATAGATATTTGATATATGAAAAAATAGGATTTTGCAGAATTTCCAATCAGAAAAATTGTGTCACATAAAAAATGATAAAAGGAATATGATAAGCAAAACATTTACCGAAATAATTTTTAATCTTTACTGTGAATGACCCTCCACAAATCTCTGGTTCTAATCCTGATTTCATTGATGCAATTCCTGCAGATCATCGACTACATTCCCGGCAGAAGAACAAGACCTTTGGCCCATCTATCTGAGATCTTCCATTTTGAGAATGGTCCAGGTGCCCGTGGTGTAGTCGTTATCGTCGTAGGAAATGGACACGGCGACACGAGTTCAAATCCTGGATGAGACTGATTACATTTCACATAGCACTAATACCCTTGGGAAAGGTATGAATCCAATTATTCTCCCTCCAGCTATGGGTAAATAGTAGGACAGACTAGGTTTTTCAGCCTTGGTTAGGCAACTAGTCTAGGAGAAGGAAAACTCTGAATTCAAACCTGTTAAACTCCGCTTAAAAATTGACCTCCTGCCCGAGCGGAGGGGTTGGTAAATAGTATCATACAAGGACGACTGTCCAGGTGTGTATACCTTTGATGAGATTTCTGTAGCAGAACTTAGTTTTGAGAAGTATTTTTTGTTCTTCTGAACTACTTCAAAAAATAAACATTTTCTTTCATCTCTGTTTAATGGTGTAGACAACTAATATTCCCAGCTACTTGTAATTTTCTTTTTTTCTTTTTCCTGAGTCATAATGTCTTTCTGGTTTTTTATTCTATTCCTTCCGTTGTTTCTTTTTACTTCTTTTTTATTATCATCATGACATATTTTTAATGCTAAATTCCATTCTTATATCCTGGCTGCTCTGTTATTTTAGTTTGTATCAAAGTTTCGAGTTCTTTTCACTTTTTGCAAATATCTTGATATTATCCAAATTATTATTATTTTACTCCATTGAGAGTTTTTCCTACCAGCGTTCGCTGATGGTTTTTCACTGGAGTTTGAGAGACAACAAATCTCCTCAAGTTTCCAAGACTCTTCTTTGTATTCTGGCCGATCTTAACAATGCTGTAGTTTGGATGGTCTCCACTCGTCCTCTTATTTCCAAACCCTCCAGTCCCTGTATCATTCATTTGGTGACTGTACCGAGTGCATCAATTACAATTGGTATCATCGTCACTTTCATGCTCCATCGTCTTTTCACTTCTCTAGCAAGGTCTAAGTATTTACTTATCTTTTCGCTTTCCTTCAGTTTTATCCTGTGGTCCATTATTCGGTAGGTTCTCTTTTTTTTTTCAGTGACTATTATTTGCGAGTTTTTCACACCAGGTCTAGCTGATGGTATTTCTCTGGAGTCTGAGTAACAGCAAGTTTCCTCAAATGTCCAGGACTCTTCTCAGTATTCTGGCCAATCTCCACAATGCTTTATTTTGGATGGCTTCTGTTCTTCCTGTGATTTCTAAATTTTCCATCCCCTTTATTATTATCTTATTTCCAGCTTTACTTTCGGTTTCTTTCAATCCTTCACCGGGTTTTCATCCCAAAAACAAATTATGGAAAGTTGTGAGTGGGTAGAGTGTTCGTCAATGGTCCAAGAGATCGAGGTTCAATCCCAGATCGAGTCATACCAAAGACTTTAAAAATGGTACTTGATACCTCCTTGCTTAATACTGAGCATTATAAGGTACGTATCAAGGGTAAAGTGGAGAAATCCAGGGAAAGGAGTAGTGCCCCCCTACACCTCGGTGTAGTAGCTACTGAAAAGGGAGCCTTCCGGTCGCCCTCGACTAAAGTGGCCAACCTTACTTACTTAGTATTCTATGTATTTATGTTTTTTGTTGCCTTTTTTTGGGTGATATTTTTCAGTCTCATTGATAATACTCTCTTAAGGAGATAAGCAGTTCCGCAAAGTGCAATCTTTTTGTATTTCATATAGGCTGTTAATGTGTTTATCTGTTGTTCATATCCAGTCCTGGTAATCTTAAGGAGTCACGTTTTCTCAATTTCTATTTCTTGGAGTTAATGTTTACTAATATTATTACATTCTTTGAATTATATGCTATTATCTGTTGGCACTGAAATATCAATTAGAATGCATGTTTTTTCTTTTATAATTCTTAACCACTATATATGGTCTATTGCTTTGTTTATCTTTCTATCAGTTTTGATTGCAAAGTCCCTGTGAATAGCAATTGCTATTTTTGCTTTTATTATTGGTTCTGGTTGGTTTTTATACCATTTTCCACAATCCAATATTCAATAATATTCACATACTTTTCAGTGAATGTAAAATCCCTTTTTATCATGCTTTTCTTTATATTTTATTGGTTTTAGGATTAGGCAGCTAGATACTAAGTGATAAATTGATTAAGTTTTTAGTTTGCATACATATTGGGTATGATCTATTTTCATCATTTTTTGACTGGTGTTTTCTCATTGGTTGGTAATGGTTTAGTGCTGCTATTATTAACACCTCCGTTTCCACTTTCTGTTCTGCAGTTTTCAGCCACTGATTATTCTTTATCTATTTCTCAATATTTTTTCGTATCGTCAGTGTGTTTTTTTTTATTCCTAAGTGTTATTAACATTTCACTCCTTGCGAGTTTTTCACACCAGCGTAAACTGGTGATCTTTCACTGGAGTTTGAATGACAGCAAGTATTTTCAGGTCACCAGGACTCTTCTCAGTATTACAGCCGATCTCAATAATGATGTAGTCTAGATGGTTTCGATTCTCCAACTAAGTTCAAATTCCTCCTGTTCCTTCTGCGGGCTCTCAGGGATGGTCTCAAGCTCACAAACTATATTAGATATTACCCTATCCTTCATGTTCCACACTTTTATCAGTTCCCTGGTAAAATGTATATATTTGTCCCTTTTTTTGCTTTCTTCTATTTTCTCTCAGTTGTTCTCTGGGACGGCAAAATCTACAAGACTGCAAGTTCTTTCTTTTTTAATTAATGGACACTAGGTCTGTTATTATTTTTTAAAGTCTCCAGGACACTTCTCAGTATTCCTGCCGACCTTTATAATGCAGTAGTTTGGATACTCTCCATCCGTTCTCTGATTTTCAAGTCCTCTAGTTTCTGTAAAAAAACCTTTGGTGACTGTACCGACCGCACCAATTACAATTAGTATCACCGCCACTTTGATGTTCCATAGTTTTTACAGTTTTCTTGCAAGGTCAAGGCACTAATCTCTCTTTTCACTTTCCTTCAGTTTTACCTTGTAGTCAACCGGAACGGTAAGGTCCATTATTCGACAGGTTCTCTTTTTTTATTTACTATCACTTGGTCTGGTCGTCTGGCCGAGATTAGATGATCCGTTTGTATGTCAAAATTACTATTATTATCATTGCAATTATCCCTTGTGAGTTTTTGACACCAGCATTAGGTGAGGGTCTTTCACTGGAGGCTAAGTGACAGCAAATCTCCTCAAGTATCCAGGAAAGCTATAGTTTGCATAACCTCTGTCCGTCCACGATTTCCAACTCTTTCAGCTCCTTTACCACGCCTTTGGGAAACGTTTCGAGTGTTCCAATAAGAATTGGTATCACAGTTAACTTCATATTCCATAGATTTTTTAGTTTTCTGGCAAAGTCTAAATACTCATCTCTTTTTTCGCTTCCTCTGATTTTCCCTTTGTGACCTCTTTCTTATTTTTTTTTTTTTTTTGTTAATCATCACCAGATGCGTTCTTTAGGCCGCGATTAAGTAATCCCAGAGAATTTTATGCGTCTTATTCTCCAGGGCGAAATATGCCTTGTGCATATACCATTTGTTAGTATGGTTAAATTTAAATTTCTTGCATGATTCCCAGTGCATATCCTTCCCCCACCAAGTCGTGTCTTGTCTAATATTCTTTTTACGTTAGTTTGCTGCATTCGCTTATATATATATATATATATATATTTACCAATTTATTATTTACTCCTTTAGTGTTTTTCACATCAGTGTTAGCTGATGGTTTTTCACTGGAATTTGAGTGATAGCAAGTCTCTTCAAGTCCTCAGGACTCGTCTCAGGATTCTCTCCGTTCTCTGTAATGCTGTCATTTGGATAGTCTCTACCCGTCCTCCAACTTCCAAGTCCTCCAGGCCTTTTAATAATCCTTTAGTGTTGTGCCAAAAGCACCAATCACAATTGGTACAATCGTCACTTTCATGATCCACAGCTTTTTCAATTCTCTAGCAAAGTCAAGGTACTTATCCTTCTTTTCAAATTCATTCAAATTTATTCTGTGGTCCGCCGCGACGGCAAAGTCGACAATTTTGCAAATTCTCTTTTTTGTTGTTGATTATTATGAGGTCTGGTCTTCTGACCGGGATTAGGTGATCCGTTTGTATGTTAAAGTCTCATAGGAGTTTATGTGTGTCATTTTCTAGGACAGGTGCTGGGTTGTGCATATACCATTTGTTAGTATGGTCAAATTTAAATTTCTTGAACATTTCCCAGTGGATCACCTTGCCGACCCAGTCGTGTCTCATCTTATACTCCTTCTATGCAAATTTGCTGCATTCGCTTATCATGTGATTGATCGTTTCGTTTCTGTCACCGCATAGCCTACATTTCCTATTTTGTTGCGTCTTATCAATTCTCGCTTTGATAGGATTGGTTCTTCTTGCGCATTTTTCATACCAGATTTAATTGGTGGTCTTTCACTGAATTCCGAATGACAGCAAGACTTCTCAGGTACCCAGGACTCTTCTAAGTATTTTAATTTATCTTAACAGTGTTGTAGTCTGAATAGTCTCGATTCTTCCTATGATCTCCATAGTCTCTTTTCCAAACCTTTAGGGACCATTCCAAGGTACCAACTTCAACTATTATCGCTGTCACCTTCAGGATCCAATGCTTTTTCAGGTCTCTTACAAAATTCAAGTATTATTTTCATTATTAGTTTATAGAAACCACATAATTTCTTAAGATACTTGAGGCCATATAACTATCGGTAAATTATTTGTATTCAGAATTGTTACTTGAAGATATAATTGTTTTCAATTGATTATCTTTAATTACTTCGAATATTATTACTGTCCGCAAGAATACTGGCTTCGGCATTAAATAAGATGCTGTAAAACTTCCAAACCAACCAACCAACCAACAATTCTTGCAGAATTTGAGAACGAAGCTAAACTTACAAAATTACTCAATGAACATAGTCTTTCGTGAAGAATCTCTTAGCAACCCGGGTGACGTTGGATCACCTTGTAAATGGGCAATACGTGCGAGAAATGTAAGAAATAATAATGATAACAAAAGACGTGATGTGAAAAAAGGGGTCGTTAAGGAAGAGAGAGAGAGAGAGAGAGAGAGAGAGAGAGAGAGAGAGAGAGAGAGAGAGGGTGGGGGTACTGATATGCATGGGATGTCTTTTTTTATGACAGATATTGGGTTGAGAGAGACATAAATGAAAGAAAAAAGAAAAAGAAAAAAATAGGGAAAAATGTTAATTCGTTTATACGGAGAAGAATGTCTTTTTGGCAATATCGTTCGAGATTGAGCTCCTTACCGCACAAAAAAATCCAAATGGCGCCAAGGTAAGTTTATACGGCTTGATATTCAAAATTGTTTTAGAAAGGATGAAAAACAAAACAGACAAATAAATAAGTATACTTGAACGTACACAGAGCTAGGAAAACACTGGGATATGTTACCGATTCCATTGAAGGTTAAAGTTTTAATTATAATTCCAATTGGATTTTCTTTGAAATTTGAAATCAGCATTTTCCTTAAGAAACGTTATAATTGTTTTTTTTTTTTTACTCTTACTTGTAAAACATATATATGAGGAAAAGTTATCCGCTCATATTTGAAGTACGATGAAATATTCGCTAAGTGTTATCGTTTCCGTCATCGGAATAAGAAACGTCGATCCGAGGTCAAACCCTGGACGAAGCTGTTCACGTTTCACCTCGAGTTAATGACCTGGTGAAAGGTATGAATCAATGAATTCTCTCCCTAGTTATATGTTGATTGTAGGGCAGGCTATTTCTTTTAGCCTTGATTAAGCAACCAGTCTAGGAGAACACTTTGAACACTCTGAATTCAAACCAGGTGTACAACAATGGTTTTAGCTAGGTTAGGGGACGTATGATGGCATATCAACCATTGATGGTGATCAAATGCCAAATCCTGTTTGATTCGGTTTGGTTTGAGTTGATTTTAATACCAAACCCATTTTATACATATAAACAGTTCTATTTCAAACTATTCAGTTTTGTTTAAATATAGTTTTTTGTTTACACATAGTGAAATGTCAAAACAGTTCTATTTCAAACAATTCAGTTTAGCATAAGTATACAGTTTCAATATCAAAAACAGTTTTATTTCAAATAATTCAGTTTAGTGTAAATACACAGGGTAACTGTTAAAAAGCATTTCTAATTCAAGCAATTCAGTTTAGCATAAGTACGCAGTTTAGTTCTATTTAACCCATAGGTGCTACCACTCCGGGCTAGAGTGGACCTGGGAGCGATGGCAATGAAGAGGTAATCAACATTTCCCAAAGCTCCAGCTTTACTGAAACCTCACCATTATATTTAGTGTCATATCAGGACACTCTTTATGGTGTATTCTACAATCCCAGCCGACTGGGCAGCCAAATCCAGTTTATACATATATTATATAAGATTTTTAAGTGAACTGTTTGCCCACAATTAAATGGTTTCAAGTAATTATATCAAGCATTAATTTTTCTATTTGCACATTGTTAAATGTTTTCAAGCATTGCTATATAACACTAACAATTCAGTTTAGTAGTAATCATTTCTTTGTCTACAGTTAGATGGTTTGAAGTATTTAATATCTAATACTAATAATTACATTTAATATTGATCATTTGTTTGCACATGGTTAAATGGTTTCAAGGATAGTAAATGATTAAATATTCTTATTTGAGTCGTGGGACCCTAACAGGTGACAGAGTGAACCTGGGAGTAATGTCCATGAAGAGGAAACTTACATTCCCCACAGCTCAAGGATTGGAGCTTCATCATCAGATTCAGTTTAGTGTCATATCTAGGACACTCCTAGTGAGGCTTTTTACCATTCTGCAAAGATGTAATCGGCGTATCCCACAGCCCCATCCGACTGAGTTAGATGATTTGGGGCAAATACGTATATGTTTTATCGCATAATTATCTCACAGTTCAACACATTTGTCACATCGTTTTTTAAATTGCGAACACTTCCGGTAGAAATCGATAATTTTTTTATTTAAAAAGAAGGCAATTACCTTCTTGGTTGAAACTTTTCAGCGCCCTCTGGTATAAATTCCAGATGGTAACGAACGTGAAGGGGATACATATTTTATATTTAGAAAGTTTCAAATTATCTTTTTATTAACAATATATCATGGTGACTATTATGTCCTAAAATACTTGCTGAAAAATTAAATAAACATACCTTTTTAACTTAAGTAATAAGAATTTTAATTTCATGCACAGATATTTTCTTTGGTTTACTTCCACTTTCATGAATTATTCCAAGGAATCCCATTACGCGTCTGATAATTGAAAATCCATGAAACTGACATTAATGGGAAAAAAGTATTTACGTATTTAAATAATCTTTTAATTCCATTTATCGATGGGTTTAACAGGATTTTAAGATTTTAATAACTGGCTTTATCTTTTGATGTTGAGTGCTGTAACAGAAAATCCGCAAGTAGATTGGGAATTATAAAGCAATTCAGCAATAAAGCAATTCAGTTTAGCTCTATTTGACCCATAGATAGGAGCCTTGCTGGTGTTTCTACTCCAGGCAGGAGTGGACCGGGGAGTAATGGTAACGAAGGGGTACTCTGCATTCTTCAAAGCTCTAGCATTCTTGGAACCTCATCATTAGATTGTTTAGTGTGGTATCCAAGACACTCTTGGGGGCGGGGTACTCCTCTGCTGAGGAGTAGTCGGTATATTCTAAAGCCCGAGTCGACTGGGCAATAGACACTTGAAACTCTATAATTGAATCTTTTGTATATATATATATATATATATATATATATATATATATATATATATATATATATGCTCCCCCATGAGGGTTGAGCTCTCTGGCGAAGGAATTGCCGGCCTCCTCTAGCGTAATGCAAACTCTTCGAAAGAATTGAGCACTCTGGTAGCCGATAGGGTATAATAAAATGTAAACAAAGGCTGCTGCTGCTATTTCTAAAAGTAAAAATACCTTAAAATTCCCTTAGCCAACGTGGTCCGCTTATTTCTGAAACACAGTCTAACGTAAAGTTGGATGGGTTTCGATCCCGGCTTCGAGCGTCCTGCGTGTCTAGCCACACTGAAGAGTTTTGATAGAACGAAACAGTCTGTCTGTGGATGACTATATATATATATATATATATATATATATATATATATATATATATATATATATATATATATATACCAACTCTTCCACACGAGCAGGATATGACACAAAGTCTATTTTTAAGTTGAGTTTAATAGGGTTTATCTCAGTTTTATTTCTCCCAAACCAGTTGCCATTTCAAAGTTAAAGAGTGTAGTCTGCCCTACTATTTACCCATAGTTGGAGGGAGAATAGTAGGACGTATACCTTTCCCATGCGTATAAGAGCTATGTGAAATACAAACAGTCTCATTCAGGGTTTGGAAACTCCGAGGATTGATCCCTGGTCATCTCACTTAAGTGGGGTGAGGGGGGGCAAACAGTCAAGCGCAATATTTCTATTGGATGCATCATTCAGGATTTGAACTCATGTAACCGTGTCCATTTTCTACGACAGTCACCATTACACCACGAACACCTCCAAATTAAATTTTTTTTTTGTATCAGATGAGAGTACTTGAGTCCATATAGCTGTGCGTAAGTTAATTGTATTAGAAAAATTTTAACATATATAGAGTGGAAGAGAGGAATGACTCATTTCGAGTACGATTAGTAGTGATGATGGTATATAAATCTTTTACAAATGTCTGAAACCGAATTTACTAAAAAAAACTGAAATAAATAATAATGTAATATCAT
>OY757912.1:112701650-112869150 GCA_963585895.1 Sepioteuthis lessoniana | reverse complement strand
CGAATCCATTTCCTGCGAGGATAACCATTACACCACGGGCACCTCCTTTCTCGGACAGGATATGACACAAAGTCAATTTTTAAGCGGAGTTTAACAGGTTTGAATTCAGAGTTTTCCTTCTTCTAGACTAGTTGCCTCACCAAGGCTGAAGAACCTAGTCTGCCCTACTATTTACCCATAGCTGGAGGGAGAATAATTTCGATTCATACCTTTCCCAAGTGTATTAGTGCAATCTTTCTTTTTTATTACTTATAATCTATTTTATTTGAGAGATATTATATCCTATAATTTGTTTGAAGTAATTTCTAAGAGTAAAAATTGATGAAAATAAAAGAAGCATTTCTTTAGTTCTTATTATTCTAAGTGTTCAAATTTTACAACGGTGACTTCTACGCTCGCATATATTTATCAAATATGGTTCGATTAATGTTTACGACAGTTTCCAATATTAGAAATTTAATGGTATTTTAGAATAGGAATTTCAGAGATGAAACAATAATTATTCGATTGTTAATGCTGAAATACATGATCTCACCTCTTGTGATAAAAAAACGAATGAGGTAATTGTTTAAATTGAAGCTTTGTTGAAATATAACACAACTGTAGTCAATTAGAATGGATCTATTTTGAATACATAAGTGATTTATTCAAGGGGAAGCAACTATGGTTGACTTCACCACATATATTAAGCGTAAGACTCTTACTACTTTTAGTACATTCGAAATTGTCTCCTCAGCATACCAGTTCCCGATCGCAACCATTTAACCATTCTTTACATTTATTTTTGTAAATGACAGACTTTTTCTTGAGTTCAGAACAGATGAAATCAATTGCCGAAGAAGTTAAAAAAAAAGTTCCAACTCGGGAACGATGCAGTAACGGAAACTATGGGAAGTGATGTCTCAAATCAGACTCTGCTATTTCTCTACGGAATTCTCGGCAGAAAATGCCGCAATCATTTTTTCCTTCTGCTAAAAATGGTCAGACTCAAAATAAACACTGCAGACATTCAATACAAAACCATCGTGCTCATAAGGAAGTAAGTGAGAATGACAAGATGATAAAAAAAAATGCCTGTTTTTTAAAGGTGCCAACAATAAAGCTATTCAAGATTCAATGCACTGTATTATCTAGTTAAACGATATCCACTTTTTTGAGCTAAGATAAAATCGTTGACTTCATTATTCGTCAGTCTGACAAGTCTCGCAAGTTGACAAATGCCAATTCTTTTCATGAATTTTCTTTCTTTTTCCACTTGGCCTCTTTTTAAAACGTTTTTCTCTCATTATGTCGCCATACATTTCGGATTGAGTTGTTTTTAAATATAACAATCACCATACGACTACATCGGTCAGTTAAGCACTGAAACTGATTGGCTGATTGATTTTAACGGCTTGTCAACCTGTCTATATGCCAAAAGGTCAGGAAATCGCGTTCAGTGGGATTGTTTGTGCAGTTGTTTCTTAAGTGTTTTTTCTTCTTGTTTTGCTAAAGATCTTGTCTTATACATATAATTTTCAAACTGATGTATTTTAAAAATCGACAGGACCCTAACAGGTACTATCTCTCAGGCTCAGAGATAATTTGGGCTTCATAATCAGTTGTAGTTTAGCATCATATCCAGGACATATTTTGTTGCGTTCTGGTTAGTGAACGCTTGTAATATTAAATAAAGGACAAACCACGATATGAGAGGAAATAGAGATATATTCTCTGGAAAAAAGTATATACAATAGAGAGACTATTAGTAGACAAGAACATAGGATTGGTGAATACAGAATAAAGATATACTCCAACGATAGTATTGGCTTCCCTTATTACGGTAGCAAGTAAAGTGATCTAGTTCGATCTCCAGTCTCCAACGCTCTAATACTATTCCTATAAGAAGCTGCTCTTCATCTTCTAGTCTGCCCTGGTATTAGTAGCTACTGCTATATATGGCAGATGGACTAGTTCATTGTGTGGAAAAAGGTGGGTGATACCCAACACATTTTTGTTTGGGTGTGGTCTTATCTCCCAAAAAGGAATAATTTAGGAAAATGTTTCAAAGAAATTTATCAGACTTATTACAAATCAACTTTATATTCAATAACACAATAACATTATGACTAATATTGAAATAATATCCATAAATATCAAATATTTATATCAGTATCATTAATAATTTAAAGGTGTTTATTTGTCTGCCCACTGTATATGTTTGATGTTGTGCCACTGTGCCGTCACACACCAAATGTACGGTTGTGACATTACAAGGTACTAATAGAAGTGTTCAAATGGAAATTCGTGCTGGTACGGTCTCAATAGGCGTTTGTATTACTACTACTATTACTAATAGACATTTGCATTGCCACGTGTCGAACGGGTTTTTGCGGGTTGTGCTACGTCTTGAGTGTCAATCGGACCTCGTGATAACCTCGCCGTGAGAAAAAGTGACAAACACACAAAAAAACCGTCTTGGTTCGCGAATACAAAAGTTTATTAGTTACTACACTTTTTAGTAGTCGTCGAGAAGACAGAAACAACGTATGGAAACTGAGCCGACCGCGTTTGCTAGACAAAGAGAAACAAAATGTCATAAGGAGAGAGAGGGCAGAGACAGACCTTGAATTATCTTCCACGTTTTCTCTAGTGGTCCTAAAGCGTGTGTGTAATATAATGGCCGAGGGATTTCGTTTTATATATCTTGTCTTTCGGTTTAGTTAGGCTGAGAACCTTTCGCTTAGGGCATGGGTTAGTTAGGTGTGAACATAAGCGCAGGTGTTCACACGCGAGCGAAGCGGACGTGTCATTCAGAGATATCACAATAAAAATCCCAGATAAGGAATGTGACCAGGGATGTGAGTGACGTCACGCACCGGAAGTGTTGGCTGAGATTTGAGAAAAGTCAGTTAGTTGAGTTTTGCCGTCGGAAGAAGAAGGTTGACTTTAGCTTGCTCGCCGAGGCCTTGTGGCAGGTGTCGCACATGGTTTGGGGCAGATGGAAAAGTCAGCATAGAAAGAATGTGTATCTCTCTCCTTATGTCGAAAAACCTTTTAACTCAGAGGTAATAAAAAGTTTCGTACCTGAACTAAGAAGTCGTCAAGTGTTTTTTTCGTGTTTCAGGATTCCTGTGTTATCTATCTATGTGCGTTATGGACATTATGAACATTCTGTGTACATTTCACACATATCCGTATCATGGATATGCTACATGTATCCTCGCCAGGTCTGTCCTCACCGCTTTGCGTCCGGGCTTCAACAGTTGTCTTTACATTATCGTGTCCCGCAGCCAGCTCTTAACAGCTTTCCCGTTTGAGTTTCCTTCAGCTAATTGGAACTCGTTGCCAATTTGCTGCTGATACATTTCTATTTTTAACCCGAGCGTCCTCAATTATTTTACACAACCACAGTTCGTATACGGGCTTATTGTATCCAAGGGAGGTTTTAATTGTTTATGATGCGGTAAAAAATGCTCTCATCAACAGATAGGGTCTAAAATATTAACAATAAATATCGGAGAGTTATGTTGTTGCAAAATGCAATTAATAGCATAGAATTTATATTTCAAAGGAAGAATATTATTGAATTATTTGAAACTTACGAGTTTATTACTATTAGCAGTACAAATATTTTTTGTCGCTCCTGAAGCTGATGAACCATTTTTGAACTAGTAAAGCATGTAGTATCTAAAAGGAGTCTGATCTAAAATAATTCTGATGAGTCACATCAATAAAGACATATTGAATATTTGGAATTTAAAACTTTTTGCCATAGCACAAATATTCTTTGTCGTTCCTGTAGCTGATGAACCCTTTTTGAACTTGTAGAGCATATAGAATCTTTAATGTGTCTGATCTAGAATCATTGTTATATGTTACGTCAATTAAGACATATTGAATCATTTGGAATTTAAGGCTTTATTACCATTGTGCAAATATTTTTGTCGCTTCTGAAGTTGTTGAATCTTTTTGAATTTGTAAAGTAGGCAATGTTTCAAACGGGCTTCATCTAAACTGATTGTTATGGGTCATGTCAATTAAAATATCATCAAGTTTTTAGACTTAAGGCTTAATTACCATCGGAATTGAAAATATTCTTTGCCGCTTCTGAAGCTATTGAACCCTTTTTGAACACGTAATACGTATGATATCTATACCTATTGTTATGGATTGCCTTAATTAAAAAATTATTCAACTTGACATTAAATATTCCTGAAATAAAAGAGAAGAAATCAGCCTAAGTTATATGCTTGGCTATAACTTATATAATCAAACCGCAGCTTATAACAAAAAAACACTCCATGGTTATCGGCGACAAAAGTGTACACGGTGAGTTGAATTCAAGTCCTTAACGAGGCCGCTTTCATTTCACGTAAAATTAATACCCTTCGGATTGGCATGAATCCAACTATTCTCCTTCTAATTATAGGTAAATAGTAGGGCATACTAGGTTCTTTAACCTTCATATGGCCACTGGTCTTAGAGAATGAAAACTTTGAATTCAAACTCCGTTTGTACCACATCATGTTTCTGGTGAGGGGTTGGGTAAAGACATATAAAAGAAACAAAAAATTAAAAAATTAAAAAAAAGAGATAACTTTGTCTAACACCATAGATCACCGTTTGACGCAGTAAAAATTATTTTGATGTAATTAAAACGAACAAGCCAAGGCTCTAAAGAAAATCTTGTAAAATGTCATCTGAATAATGCTCTTCAATATTGAATATAATATTGAGCATTTTTCTATTTTAATATAGCCGGGCCGTTACTCTAATAAGTAGAGTGTTCGCCAATGGTCTGGGAGACCGAGGTTCAATCCCAGGTCGAGTCATACCAAAGACTCGACAAAATGGTCTTTGATGCAGCCTTGCTTAACACAGCATTATAAAGTAAGGATCGGGGGTAAAGTGGACCAATCAGGGAATGGAGAAGCGCTTTCTCTTACACCTCGGTGTAGTAGCAATCGAAATGGGAGCCTTCGTGCCATTCTCGACTAAGGTCGCCAACTTTACATTTCCATTTTAATACATAGAAATACGTGTTAGTTGCTACATGTAGGATTTAGGAAGTGTTACAAAATTGTCGATACGGTATCGCCTATAAATTGATATATCACTATCAATTTTTTAATTCATAAAAAAACGTTCATTTGTTTCATAACTAAAGGTAAAATAATTAGGCATTGTTTATTATCCAACACTACAGCATTGAAAATCGGTATGTAAAAATATAAATATGTATATATTTACCCAACATCTCTGTCATTGACAGAATGCGACGCAAAGTCAATTTTAATTTTTAAAGTCCATCTGAGTTTTCTTCTTCTTAAGGGACCAGTCTGCTGAGGGAAGAAAAGTTGGAGTCATGCCTTTCCCAAGGGCATCAAGACGAAAGTGAAACGCAAACAGTTTCGTCTAGGATTTAAATTTTAGTCACCGATTCTATTTCCTAAGACAATAATCGTCATGCCACGCACCTCCCAAAATTCATTATGTAGCAGTCTAAAAATAAGTACATTCCTTATCTCTTTCTCTCTCTCTCTCTCTCTATATATATATATATATATATATTCTCATTCATACTCATATATATATAGTTTCCTAAACATAAGTACAACCCTTACACACACACACACACATATATATGCTATTATATTTGTTGTCACAGAGGTATTGTAATTTTACTTTTGGTTTCAGCGTTTCAATTGTAACAAATATTGCCTGATAATATCCGTTTTGGTTGTATAATGTTTCAATGGAATAAAATCCTGGGCATCTTTAGTTTAGAAGAAAATAAACGTTTTATCTAAAGAAAATTGGTTGGAATGTACTAAGTTATCTTTCTATCTCTATCTCTCTCTTTCTTTCTTTCTTTCTTTCTTTCTATATATATATATGTATATAAACAGGATGCAAAATTAGGAATATTTTAGTATAATAATAAACGATTCCATTATATAAGAAGATTAATTTTAATTCAAGAAAATAAGGAACAAAATAGGAAGATTGATATAAAACAGTAAATTTACTCAATATGGCCACCCTTTTCCCAGTTTTCAACACGCCTTCGAAATGGTTTGCATGCCTTCAAAATTAATTCTTCAGACATTTTATTCTATTCCTCCTCCATAGCAGTCTTAAGCGAACCCATATTTGGAGGGGAAGTTACATTTGTTTTGTTTTGTAAAATGCCCCATACAGCGTAATCAAATCTTATTTATTTGCTCTCCTCACAATTTTCTCGTTGATTTTCAATTCATTAGTGAGCTTTCTTACTGACGTTGTGGAGTCCTTTTTTTTGTTCAATCCTCTACTCCACTTTTTCCTTCAAAAGCGCTTTCTGTAAATTTTTTTCTTTGCTTTGTTTACAGTTGACAAAGAAACTTTTGTTTAGTTTTGGCGTGAAGCAAGTCATAGATACTTTGTCGTTTTTTCTTGCTCATTTCATTTTAGGCTGAATTCTAATTTTAAAAAGTGCTTAAATAATACAGCTAATCAGGAAAATTTAGATTTATCGCGTATTCAAAAAAAAAAAAAAAAATGGACTAATCAGAAAAAAAAAAGTTTTAAAAAAACTATTCCATATTTTGCTTCCGCACCCTATATATATATATATATATATATATACGCTTCTCCACCCGCGGGAGCTGAGCACTCTGGCGAAGGAATATAACGGTTGCCACTCGCGTAATGCAAAGCTCTTCTAACGAAACGAGCACTTCGATATCCAATAGCGCAAAATGTAAACAAAATTTAATACATATGCGTTAATTCCCGAGTTGACGTCAAGTCGTCGGCATGTTTCGTTGGTTCAGTAGTAAGTAAATTTCTTTTCATTCTAAAAACTTATTCTTAAATTTTTTCTTCACTATTGATATCCCATTTATTTTGTTGTTTAATAAATATTTTATGGTGTGCCAATTATCATGTTGCGAAATATTAACCAGCCCAAGCTTTGTAATGGCACACGTCTTTCTGTAAAAAAATTAATGACCAATATCATAGAATCAAAAATTTTAACAGGGCCTTTCAAAGGTGAAGATGTCCTCAACCGTGAATTCCTATGATTCCATAAGATATGTCATTTCAATTTAAGAGATTGCAATTCCCAATTCGATTGGCATTTGCAGTCATGATCAACAAAGCACAGGGACAATCTTTAGAATTGTGTGGCTTATATATACACACTGATTGCTTCTCACATGGACAATTATATGTTGCCTGTTCCAGAGTCGGCAATCCAGACAATCTCTTTATCAACACGGAAACTGGAACTACCAAGAATATTGTGTATCCACAAGTATTGGAAAATTAAACATATTAGAAACATGCATTTTCTTTTTTTTTGTCCCATTTAAACAAACTGAGCCACAGCAACGCGTGGCCGGGTACAGCTAGTATATATATATATATATATATATATATATATATATATATATATATATATATATATTATAAGAGTGTTGGTCGTCAGTAAATAACTTTGTGGTTATGTGTCGAACCAAGTGCAATATAATATGGAGAGTGCTCAATATCAAGGATAGAGCCATTATATAATAATAATGATAATAAATAAATATATATTAGATATAAATATATTTAATCCATGGAAAATATTCTGCGACCTTAGATTTCCTGAAGTTTATTAAACAACATTCATCAAGCAGATAAGAAGTTGGAATGAATTGAAAATCAAGAATCCGATTTTCAATTCATTCCATCTTCTCATCTGCCTGATGAATGCTGTTTTATAAACTTCAGGAAACCTAAGGTCGCAGAATATTTTTCATGGATTAAATATCTCTATATATATCTAATATATATTATTTGTTATCATTATATATATATATATATACCTCTTCATATGTAGCTTTGTTGTTCAGCCTGTTTCTATCTATCAATCTATCAATCTATGTTGAAAAGGTTCGTTAATTAAACATTTACAGTTAGACTCCCTGAATATCTGATATCATTACAAACGCGTACGCATTTGTGTTAATTGATAGATGAGAAACCAAAACGAATAAAAATGGATCAAATTGATCACAGACGTCATTACGGATTTCTACAGATTGGAACTAGCCAATTATCGATCCACCATTGTGATTGAATTAAAAGATGCAAAAATCTCATTTCAAACTTGAGTTTTTCTCATCTGTTCATCTGATTGTAAAATCAAATAAATCTAATAATTGCTCAGAACGGAAGTAAACACTTTCATATATATAACGAGGAGACAATTAAGGCTGGTGAAAACAAGTGGACACGACAGAGATATTATTGAAGATGTTTCTAAAACACTTTGCTGATATTGGCTTGAGAATTCTTTGTGGAGTGAAGAATTCCTGACATTCATTTCTAAAGGATGTAGAATCAAACCAGCAAGATGATGTGGAGGTGCCCATGGTGTAATGGTTATCGTCGTAGGAAATGGACATGCCGACACAAGTTCAAATCCTGGACGAGAGTGATTGCATTTCCCATAGCACTAATACGTTTGGGAAAGGTATGGATTCAATTTATTCTTCCACTAGCTGTGGGTAAATAGTAGGACAGATTCTTTTGCTTGGTCAGGCAACCAGGCTAGGAGAAGAAAAATTTTGAATTCAATCCTGTTAAACTCTGCTTGTATCACATCCTGTTCGTACGAAAGGGTTGATAAATATAAACCACCAAGTTTTAAAAAATTAGCTTAATTTTCTTTTGTCTTTTAATAGCAACGTATCTTGAAACAGCAGAATGGTTCTTTTTATTCGTAATAAGTATTTACAACAAGCCATTTATTTAACCTGTGAGTTTGTGTATGATTTATCAAACGATAATTATCATTATAAAAGTAAGTAAAGTTGGCGACCGTAGTCAAGGGTGACACGAAGGCTCTCTTTTCGATAGCTACTACACCAAAGGGTAGGGGAGGGCGCTACTCCTTTCCCTGAATTGCTCCACTTTACCCTTGATCCTTACTTTGTAACGCTGAGTGTTATGCAAGGACGCATCAAGTACCAGTTTTTGAGTCTTTGGTATGACTCGACCTGAAGATTGAACCCGGGTCTCCCCGGCCATTGGCGAACACTTTAACCATCGAGCCAATTTATATAAAAAAAATAATGGAAAATAGATAAATAAATAAAATAAAGTAACAAATATTAAAATTAATATACATAATAATATTAATAGTTATTATTAAACAAGCCATTTATTTAACCTGTGAGTTTGTTTAAGATTTATCAAACGATAATTAATTATTATTATAATAATTAGTTACTAATATTAAAAATTAATATACATGATAAAATTAATAATTATTATAAAACAAGCCATTTGAGTAACCGGTGCGTTTGTGTAGGATTTATCAAACGATAATTAATTATTATTATAATAATTAGTTACTAATATTAAAAATTAATATACATGATAAAATTAATAATTATTATAAAACAAGCCATTTGAGTAACCGGTGCGTTTGTGTAGGATTTATCAAACGATAATTAATCATTATTATAATAATTAGTTACTAATATTAAAAATTAATATACATGATAATATTTATAATTATTACTAAACAAGCCATTTAAGTAACCTGTGAGTTTGTGTAGGATTTATCAAACAAATTCGTTAAAGAAATTCCATGAATCGAATCATGGCTTATTTTATGCCAAAGTCATCCTTGTAGAATAACGGTAGTGGTACTATTTAATCAATAACTAGTGGAATAAGGAAGAGTTCCTTTTTTTCGTAAGGGTATCAGTTCGAAAGTGAACGTAATAGCGCGACTGGAGTTCGAACTCGTTAACTAAGATGGCGCTGTCCAGTATGTTAACCACTGCGTCACGGGGACTACTCTTAATCCATATAAATAAATACGAATTTACACACCCAGTCTAACATGAAGATGGCGTACATAATGTTAGATCATTAATACGCAGAATTTATTCAGCTTACCCCGAGGTCAGAATGTGATACATGGTCGTTTTAATTCGGTGTGTTCCGCGAAAAGCAATTCTCCCAGAGGATACTTTAAATATTGCCTAGTTTCTTTGGCATGACCCGAGAGCAGTATCTCAGGTTCTAGGCAAAAAAAAAAAAAAAAAAAAAAAAAAAAAAAAACCAAACAAACAAAAAAAAAAACAAAACAAGTTGTTGCTCTTTTTAATCAGAGAAACAAGTACTCTACGGAGAGAAGGCCTCTTGAAACATAAGCCATTAATTTTAGCATACCACATTCAGGTGGCTTTGGTTTAATGGCATATCAACTTTTGTGAGTTATTTAATGCCAAAGCCATCCTTCTAGAAGAACAGTAGTGGTACTATTTAACCCATAGCTGTAAGGATAAGGGGGTTCATTTTTTCCCCAAGGGTATTTGTTCAAAAGGGAACGTAATAGTGCGATTAGAGTTCGAACTCGCTAACTACGATTCCGCAGTTGAGCGCTTTAACCATTACACTACGAGAACATCCCCAAATTTATTAGTTATTACTTCATTCAGTGTTGGGATATGCGTTAAATTCTGCTGGCTCGCTGGAAGCATGTTTTCTGTGTGGTAAATTAAAAAAAAAAAGACAGCTCATGCTCTGTTGGTATTCCCCTATTGTCTCTGTAACGTAGCGAAAACGAAAATGAAAAACGCAGGAGATGACGGCTCATCGGGCTGTAAACCCGGTCCAAATCCCCTTTTGACGAGGAGGAAGAAGCTTCCGAGAGGGACGGCCCCTGAGTTAATTTTAATATTCCAAAATCACTCGGAAGAGATACCGAGCAGAATAAGTAATTTTATGACCAAAGGGCAATGTGTATTATATGTACAAGCAAAGGACGTTTATATCTAATTTACATATTAATTTCAAAAAAAAGGTTTAATGAATAAATTATTTATTTGAAATTTCATTGTTTTATTTTGCTATATAAAAGCAATAGTCTTGTACGATTTTTATAAGAAAACCATTAAGAAGAAATAAGTTTCCAAATTAGAAATGGGGCTTCCCGTAGTGTAATAGTTAAAGTGCTTGACTGTGGAATCGTGGCACTCGAGTTCGAACACTAATCGCGCTATTACGTTCACTTTCGTACAAATACTCTTGGAAAAGGTATAAACGCCCTTATCCCCCCCAGCTATGGGTTAAATAGTACCACTACAGTCGTTCGAAAAAAAAGAACGAATGAATTTGGCTTTAAATAACCTGAGAAGGTTGATATAGCATTAAATAACAAAGAAACTAAATGAGAAAACAAGAACTATTTTTGTGTGACGACTAAAATGAAAACAAAAGCATAGACACCCACAGATACAAGGACAAATATATAGTAAAGATTTTCATTTCCATTCTATATCATTCAGGTTCTATTGTGATGTTTGTTTATTTTGGGGTGGGGTTGTCATTCTTTTTTACAAAAGTCTGAAATCATAATCACTCAAGGTCATTTTTTTCATGGCAGCGAATTGAAACCTAAAGTTGAAAAAAAATCATGGTTAAGCATGGGCAATATGACGTTTTACCCAACCTCTTCCCTCTGGTTAAGATACGCATTAGTTCAGTTTTTAAGCGGAGTGCTGCTGATTTAAATTTACAGTTATCCTTCAGCTAGACTTCTTGTAGCTGCGGAGATAGGAAATAAGAAATGGCTTCATGCCTTTCCAAAGAGCATTGCGGGAAATTGAAATCTCAAACTGGTTTTCATGTAAGAATTAAAAGTAATTCGCCGAATTTACTTCCAACCGCCATAACCGTTACGCTACCACACCTCTTACCTAAGTTTACAATTCCCGTGTATATTTGCTTCTGTGTTGGTCTGGAGTAGTCTCTAGGGCGCAGAGGCTAGCATGTTGGACTTACGACATCGTAGTAAGCGAGTTTGAAATCTTGTCAAGCAATTTCGTTCAGTTTCGGACAAATACATTCCGGAAAGGAATGGACCCCTTATTCCCGCCAGCTATAGGTTACATAATACCACTGTTGTTTTACATATATGGTTTTGGTATTAAATAACCCACGAAGGTCCGTATGCCATTAAACAAAGAAAACCTTTGTTGGTCTGTTTCCTCTTTTATTATTGTTATATTCAGGGAATTTTGAACGAAACTTCTATTCAACTTATGAGGACAGATTGTTCTCATTCTAGTGTTTTTGTTCAGTCAGGAACCAAATTTAGTAAAAAAAAAAAAAAAAAAAAGCAGAGAAAATGTCTTATATTTTCTTGAAAGTATGCATAAGATGGTACAGAGCAGATTCCTATCAAGTCTTTATTTGAATCGATATTATTGTTTCGATTTCATAAGCTTTTCTTAGCCTGATACACCAGTCGCAGATTGATAATTGTTCCTTTTGTAACTGATTGGTCATTCACTTGAATACTGAACACGTTCATTTGGAACAAAGGCTTCAGAGTGTTTACAGCACTTACTGTTATTAAGCGGCCACTCGTTTAGATACTGAACAGGATCATCGCTGCTTAAGTTTGGTGATCTGGTGAAGACCAATGTTTTCAGTTAGACTTGGCCATGAATCTTTAAAATGTAGATTATTTTATTTACTACACTTTGCTTAGACTGACACGCAGGCTTCAGATTGCTTATAGTAACTGCTGTTACTTTACGGTCACCCATCTAAATGCTGAAGAAACTAATAAATGCTTAACTTCGGTGCATTAAGTGTTGCTTGATCATAAGTCAGAAACTATATTGTTCTTGCTGCTATAGTTTGAGATACTGATGGTATCTACCTTGGTTGTGTTTGATATCGTATGAACCATTGAGGGTTGTTTAATACAATATCGTGTTTATATATATATATATATATATATATATATATATATATATATATATATATATATATATTTATATATATATATATATATAATGTGAAAGCGAATAGTTTGTAGGTAAGATTATTTTTAAACGAGCACGAGCCTTTTTGTTTGCACACAGTTTAATGGTTCTAAGCATTGCTATTTGATTCAGTTTCAAGTATTTATATTTACCTCCCCCTCTGCACTAGCGTTGCTGGATCCATTTTTTACAACGTTAGTCATTATATCAAATGCCTTGATTTGGTTTCAAGTATTGTAAATGATTAGTTCTATTTTACCTATAGACCAGACCTTAACAGGTACAGTCACGCCGGTGGATTGGGAATAATGACATTAAAAGGATACTCTATATTTCCCAAAGCTCCAGGATCGGCGAGCCACCATCAAATGGTTTCGTATGATACCCAGAACACTAGTTGAGTGGAGGGAGTCTTACCCCTCAGCAGAAGTACAGTCGGTCGGCATATTCTACAGCCCCAGTCGACAAGGAGGAGATGCTAATGGATGAGAAAAATTCACTAATTACAAAAGAGTGAGAAATGATCTGTAAATGTAATCAATAATTTATCTTATCATGATCGTCTATTTATTGTCAGACTTGACTCGAAGTTTAAATAGGAGAGGCGATATCTAATTTATTTATGTGATTAGACGTGACACCAGGATATCCGTAACGTCTCTCGTTAGTCACAAGAGAGAAGTCGCGACGGAAATTAACTAATCATCCCGAAAATCGGTTGCACGGCCTAGATGTAGTTGCATACAGAGTGTTAAAAGTGGATCTCCGAAGTTTATTATCTCGACATTTCGTAGAAGTCTAAGAGGATTTTAGATGACTTGAAATGACCTGCGAGCCTTTTGGATTGTCGTTGTAACTGAGCTTCAAGATGATATTGATGCTTCGATTTTAGAAGTATTTAAATTGCCATTTCATTGTCGTCTGCGTTATATTCATTATTTGAACGATTAAAACGAAATAGAAGAATGAATATCCTGATTCCAAACCGATTGTAGTCCGCTTAAAAATTGTTCTTGTGTCGTCTCCTGCTCAAGCACAAGTGTTTAGAAAATACAAGCAAAATTCATATGAAATTTAAAATACTGAAGCCACGGTGATTGATGGTAATAACATACACCGAATAATATAAAGATACCTGACATGGAGTAATGGTTTGGTTTGGACTTTTTTTGTTTAATAGCATATCAACCTTTATGGGTTATTCAATGCCCCTTAGTGTAGTGGTATGTAAGATTATCTATTATATAGTGAGGTCAATTCTCGATGGGTTCCCTAATCTCTGCAAAGCTTAGTAAATAATTACCAAGGGGAGGAGTGGACGACAAACATTTATATTTTAATTACTTTTTGAAACTATGATTAATATACATTTTTCAATTTTCATTAACGCACAACTATTTATCATTATTACACACAGGTTGCTAGATGATTATTATTAAAAAGAGTAACTTTTATCAACGTTTAGGATAATTATTCCTATTTAAAGGAATCATAGGAAATCCTCGTGGTGTAGTGGCTAACGTGCTGGACTTTGACATCGCAGTAAGCGAGTTCGAACTCCAGTCGTACTATGAAGTTCACTTTCGTATAAATACCCTTGAGAAAGGCATGAACCCCTTATCCCGTTCAGCTATGCAGTAAATAGTATTGTATAGTCACAATACAACCATACAAATATACAGATGAAGGGAAATACGAAACACTGACGACTCTCCGTTGTTCAGGTACGAAACGTTTATTAACTTCTTGACTTTAGTTTTTCGACACGAGGAGAGAGAGAGAGAGAGAGAGAGAGAGAGAGAGAGAGAGAGAGAGAGAATTTTTACTATGCTGACTGTACTATCTGGATAAACAAACGGGCTGCGCATCCCGTAGCCCCCAAGATCTCTGTCGGTAGAGATATGCAGAACTCCATGGTCAGACATCAACTTCAACAATTACATCATTCACACCCCAATCACATTTCCTATCTTCAGTTTTTATCATGACATTTGTGATAGTCGTATCCTCTGCGCGCGAGCGTGAACTGTACTCAATGTGTGTGCACCTGCACTAAGAGCCGAATAGTTCAAAGCCCAACCAAACCGAATGATAAAATATTATTAAGGAAAAAGGATTAATATAAAAAGAATCATTCCGTAATTATATAACAATAGTACCACTGTTATTCTTCTATAAGGATGGCTTTGCCATTAAATACCCAACGAATGTTGATACGACATTAAACAAAGAATCCAAACGAAATTAATCAAACTAGCAGTTCTTACCCATATTACATACGGGTTGTAAGAGAGTCATTTTTATAATAGTCATTTTATTAAAGTTTAGACAGTCTAGTCGGCTGGAGCAGTAGAGGCACCGACTGCATCTGTACAGTGGGGGTAAGACTCCCCGACACGAAGAGCGTTTTGGATATGACACTAATCAGTATCTGATGGTGAGGCTCCAGCCCTGGAGCTTTGGGGAATATTGGATACCTCTTTGTTACCATTACTCTCGGGTCAACTTTGAACAGAATAGTAAGATATGTTAGTGTCCAAATGTATGTGTCAAACAGAACTGTTTAATCATCTATTATACTTGAAAATATTTAACTGTGTGCAAACAAATGACCTTTGTTAAAATTGACTAATTAATATTACATAGCAATATTCGCATTTAAAAGACGAGTTTTTCTTGATTTATCGTTCATTTACAACTGTTTCACTGACTTGTTAACACCGAGCAAAGGTGTACGGAAGATGGCTTTGGATTATTTCGAATATCTCAGATAACCTTAATCAATCCCCTAAGTATTAAAAAAAGATTCCGATTAAATATTTGATTTTGTTGTAATTCAAGACTTGGAAGAAAATTAACTTTTTCTAAAAAAAATTTAAGGGTGTACTTACTTACAGAGGACTCTGTACATGCGTTTAAAGATAGAATTAAACACACACAACGTTATATATATATACCAAGATAATGATAATTTTAGTGATATATATATATATATATATATATATATATATATATATAATGTCTTTAGTAATATATACATACATACATATATATATATATATATATATATATATATATATATATATATATATCTTTTCCCATCAATACAAACATTTAATTCTGTCTTTAAGAAACTTCATCCAAAGTTCCTGATCGCATATTCTCGTCTCGACTTGAATATTGATTATACTATCCTAAGAGGAGAAAATCGAATGTTAATTTGTGTTTGGATTAGCACTAGAGAAGTCATTAATATCTTGCTGAAATCATTTTGACACAAATTTATTCACTAAGTGATACCTATTCGTTGATAAGTATTCGTGAATCTCTGGACAGCTCATTGATGACTTCAGCTGTGATTGTCGGCAACAAGTAATATATTTATTTTGGTAAATCCGCGTTGGGCCTGAACGGCCCTCGAAAGTTTGCTGAAGACCCACTTGAAACTGAAGCACCACGAAACTATCATAGAAAAGATGACGTCATGAAACATCAAGGCAGGAAATTTAACGAATACAGAGAGAGAGAGAGAGAGAGAGAGAGAGAGAGAGAGAGAGAGAGAGAGAGAGAGAGAGTGTGTGTGTGTTTAAAACCTTTCGATTGTACGAAGTGATTAAACCGTGTAGCACTAGATTAATGTAAAATCTTCAATTAGCTTTAATTTACACGCGTCATTAAATGAAATTCGCTTCTGAATATCGGCAAGTGGAATAAACAGAGTTCACACCTCAATAATAAATTGATATTAACCCTTTCACAACCACATAATACACAATTATTCATATATAAACAGAAGGAGTCGGTGAATGCTTTTTACTGTTCAGGGCTACCATTACCCTACAGCTTTTGAAAGCATTTTATCTGCGAGAAGAAAAAGAGATATAGAAATATTTTACTTTTTTAAGAATTAGATTGAAGTCGAAATTGTAATGAAAAATTAAAACTACAGATAATTTATACCAATTCTCCGGCTACTACTGACAATTAAAGGGACGAGTATCGTCATTGTTTGTTTCCAGCTTGAATTTTTTCACCTATTTCATCACCTGTCCTCATTGTGCTTTCCGTAGTTCAGGGGTTAATTACTTTTGTTATTTTGTGTTTTCTATGGACTAATATCCTTATCTCTCGTTTTGATCATCACCTTTTGGCCTTGTCTCTTTCTGGCTTTTCACGTGTCACCGTTAAATATTTAGTCAAAGTTCGTTCTGTTATAATCTTGTTACTTAAGACAAATATCCCCATTTTTCTTTTCTTTCGGGTTCACTCTTTCAGCCAGTTTGCAGAAAAGTTCCCAGAATACAGAGATTTAGAAGACAATGAAAATAAATAATGAAAAAAAGATAATTTTCATGTAATGATGTGTTCAGCTGGTTTTTTAAACGCAGATTTATGAAAGAAAAATCATGCCAAGATCACTTGATTGTCAGGTGACATTGTAAATAGGGATATTTGTGTTTAGAAAGAATTTTGAAACTCAAAAACGAAGTATCAAATGTAGCTGTGTTGATTAACAAGTCAACATATAACAGCCACAATTCTGATGATACCCAGTAGAATCTGGTTCCGTTCTAAAGAAATACTTTTTTTTTATCAGCCCAACACAACTATGCCCAAGGATGCTATTACCCCAGATATTTGGAAAGCATCTTACCCGGGGACACAGGGAGAAAATAATGAGATTTTGGGAAATTTTGTTTTTCAATGAAATTGAAAAGGATGAAATTGAAAAGGATGAAATTGTAAAGAACAATTTTATCCTGAGTAATCTACCCTATTCTCCGACCGCTGATATGTGGATATTTGTTTTCTTTTGCAGGGGCTAGGGTTAATTCAACATGGCATCAAAACGAAGATCAATAATGTGACCGTTGGGAAATGGCACGTGTAAAACGAGTTGCAAAATGCAAAGAAAACAAATAGCCAAAAGGCATGACATTAAGTATTAACCAAAAATATACGGGTCACCGAAAACTGAATAAACATTTCCTTTTTTTAAGTTCTGGACTGTTTGTTTTTTTTTTTTTTTTTTTTTTTTTTTTTGTCTAATGGCATATCAACCTTCATGGGTTATCTAATTATTTATTCTTGTAGGTGAACAGCTGTGATATTTTTTAACCCATAGCTAGGGAGATAAAGAGGTCCATACCTTTCTCGTGGGTATTTGCTCAACAGTGAACATGTGGAATTCAAACTCGCTTGATTCAAAACACAAGTAAAGCACTTTATTGATTATACCACGTGGACTCTCCCCTGCTACTTTATAATTCTAATGTGTCAAAATGCAGTATAAATCGTTATGACAGTTAAGTGATGAAAAAAAAATAGTTCTAGGTTTTTGGTTCGGGTCTTATGGTATATCAACTTTTGATTTCGATTTGACAAATTTCGACGATACGCATACGATTTTTTAATGAATGGTTTGGAGGTAATTTTTTAAATGACTTTGACGTCATTTATTTGCACTCAATTAAATGGTTTCAAGTATTGCCATCTCACACAAATAGTTCTGTTTCCCCATTCTTAAATGATTTCAAGTATTGCATTAATCTTTAATTGTAAGTTTTTCTTTCATTGTTATAAAAGAAAAAAAGCAGTAATATATTTATGTTATTTTGTCAATTCCAATTGCTTTCAGATATTAGCTATGTATCTTCTAGATTGAAGTTTTCTGTTATATTGTCAGTATCAATATCCATCCATTATACGGCCTATTTTGGGATGTGATTGATCCCTTGATGTTGCATTGTTTATTGAATCTTTAAGTTGATTTCATTCTTGATGTTAAGTGGTGTCTATTGAGTTTGGTTGAGGGGAGGTAGAATGCGCTTTTTGGTCTTTTATGGTTCACTTTGGTGTTAATCGGAATTTTTTTAGATTGGTCAGTGGGAGCTTCTGGTTTTTGTTTCATTGCTTCTGGCTTTCTTGGAGACAAGTTTTTCAGTTTGCTTTTCATGGTTTTTGATGGATGGATTGGAGATCTCTATGACATTTGTTTTGTAGGAGATTTTGTATTTTTGGAGGAGTAGTTTGTGTTTGAGCTGTAGATTTTGAGTATATTTTTTAATTACTTCTCTTAATTTAGTTTGTGCTTCTATTTGATGAATTTCGACCGAGTATTGGTTTTTCAGCCGCTCCTGAAACTTTGGCCAATCATTTGTTCCAATTTGATTCTTTGACAAAAGCTCTGTAATTGACTGGTTAATTGTTGTTTCTGAATTGGCTCATCTTCTGTACTACATGTGACATCTCACGTAGGACCTTACTATCCTCCTATCATCTAAAAATGCCACGTTTCATTTATACTTCATCTCACGTATTTCCCTCTCTCTTTTGTATAAATGTTGTGGACTAGCCGATTATACGTTTGCTTTGTTAGTAGATAAACTGGTCCATAACTACTTATCTATATCTAGTTAGAGTAGTGGCCTAAATCGTGAGAACAGCTAGATGTTACGAGTAATAGTAATAATACAGTGATACCGCCAGTACGGAAACAATCAGCCGTACCTTTTGGAGACCGTGTGTGGTCTGCCGAAGTACTCTGCTACTACTACTAATCTGGATAGCTTCGTATACTGATACAATCTAGATCCCGGTATATAACAATATGTCACAAGATTTTGAGAAAACGGGGTGGTTTTCTTGACAATATGGGAATTTACTTTCATTTTGGCTATCCTCCTCTGTGTTGTCTGGGTCTTTTTGCCCACACTTTCCATGTAACTGACGTCCTCTTCAACCCTCACTGTATTGGCCATATTTTTTTCATTTATAGCACCTCAAGATGTAGAGATGTATTGTTCGACCCTCTCAAGGCAAAATCTAATTTTTTCTTCCTATGGCATTTTAGACTGACAAAGTATGTATTTATTTGAATATCTTCTCCACCTCTTCTGATGGTTATTCTTTTGTAGTCTATGACCACTTACTCTCCTAAGACTGTTATTAGCCAAGGACAGTTCACTGCTTCTAATAACTCCTTTCAATGTGTTTAATCACTCACTAGGATACGTCTTACATTTTGTCATGTGGAGTGTCTTCATTTTGAGGATATTTCAGCATGACGCCAGCTGTCCCCCTCCGCGAGCAAATTGCCATTTGTAGCCTTTTTGAGAGTCCGAGGAGTTGCTCGACTAGAAATAACCTTCTCTATCAAAATATAGATAATTTGGCTTGGCAGGTCTCTGACAAAAATTCAAGTACAATGAATCTTGGGAACTCAGCAGCCTCGTTCTCCTAATCAGACTCAGACTTTTTTTTTATTTGAAGAAGCCGCTAGTAATGTTTGTTCTTCACAGGTTCTGTACTCCACCATCTACCACGGAATCAAACGAGTGTTGGGAATTTACCAAGGAAGAAACCCATTCACCTTGATTGAGACGGGGATATAGTACTAATATACTTAAGCTGGAAGTAGAATTTAAAGCTCCATTCTTTCCTAGACAATACTTATTACCGTACAAAGTTGTCAAAGTCATATTCTGTCGAAGCAGCTGACCCTCAGCTATAGCTTTCAAAAACCTATAAGATAAAAAGGGTTGGGAGTTTGCAGCGAGTGCAAATTGAAGAATACGGTCGAGACTACACATATAGGTAATAGGACTTGACGTGACCTGTCGATTGATCAGATTGGGTCTGCCCGACCGTCCGTCAAGCCAAATAAGGACAAAAGAGTTGTATTGTAAATCACTTGACCACTGAATCAAGGACTGCTTAACCACCAGGATCCTTCCCTAAAGCATTACGGGTTACCATCCACGGCCAACATATAGCCTCGTTGGGGAGGTAACCTCATGCAGAGGTGCAGTCAACGTAGTCAACAGTCCCAGCCGAGAAAGCGGGGAAATTGTTCAAATTGGTTGATTGAATTCATAGACACGTCAACACGTCCAGGGTTATTTTACTCTTTAAGGTTTGGGAACTGCGTTCATTGCACGTTCATATATACATTTTTGTGTAGTTGTTTTTTATGAGTGTTCCATTTATTCGTTTCTTTTGTGTGCCTTTTTCGTGGTTATGAGATATCTAGTATTCCTATCAAATAATTTGCACACAATTGAATGGATTCAAGCATGCATTTCCTCAACCCTTCCGCAACGGGTAGGTTGTGACAGAAGCTTAATTTTTTTGGTCGGAGTATTGATGATTTAGATTCGGTTTCTCTTCTCCTATATTGGTTGCATAACCACAGCTGAAGCACCTAGTCTGCCCTACAATAGCAAGGGCAGAACAGATAGATTTATATCTTTTCCAAGTTGAAAAGGAAACGCAAATTGACTTGTTCAGGATTTGAAATCGAATCACTGATTCTATTTTCGACGACGATAAACGTAACGCTAACTTTAGACTCTAGTAACTAATAATAACGCTTAGTAAATTATTATAACAAATCTTTATACCAATGATTTAGTCATATGGCATCAAGTAATCTATGTAATACTAATAATTTTCAAACAGTTCTATTTTACCTATAAATTGGACCCTAACAAGTACTACCATTCAGGGATAGAGCGTAACTGGGAGTAATGGAAATGAAAACGAATCTAGTATCATAGCTAGGATACTCCCATTTTTAGGGGAATCTTAACCCTCTGTAGAAGATACAACCAGCATATTCGAAGACACGTCAACAAATGAAGAAAATATTTTTTTCAAAAAACGTTGTTTTGAATTGACCATCATTTTAGGCAATCAACTCCCTACCTCCTCTTGTACAAATACCGGTGATAGATTTTAACCCTTTGAACGCTGAGCCAATCAGACTCATAATCCTTCCCCATCGGGATCCTTGCAGAAAAATAGCTGAAAATGTAAACTGTAATCTGTCATTTTACTGTCTGACCGGCGGGGTTGTTGCTAGGCAATATCTACGTAAAAAAAGCGAATTCAGAGTATCCAGTTTGATTTGGTTTGGTTGGGTTTTATGGCATATCAACTCTTGTTGGTTACTTAATGTCAAATCCGGTTTATGCATATATATTATATATACAGGGTGAAACGATAAAATTGTCGTCCTAAAGAAAACAACACTACAGCTTTATTTTAAAACTTTTATTGAAAAAATCAATTCGGGTAACTTGATTATGAAGTGGAGCTGACATCTATTCAATGTAGCCGCCATCAGCCTCAATCACCGCCTCGATACGGATACGGGAGCATGCCTTTTCCACAAGCGTCGGTGAGAGCTCGGCGAATACTCGGCGGATGACGGCGATCAGGCTGGCTTTGGTGTTGTAGGAGGTCATGTTGGTGATGTTCTCGACGTATGACCAAACGAAGTAGTCCCGCGAGTTCAGGTCGGGGGAGGAAGGGAACCAGTGAGAGAAGGGTACAAAGTCGTAGCACTTCTTCTGAAGCCAAGCCTGGATCTCTTTGGATTTATGGGCCGGCACCGAGTCTTGCTGCCACACCCAGGGTCTGCCACCGGCTACCTGATTGTACCAGGGGATCACTACACTCTTCAGCACATCCAGGTACACTTTCGTGTTGACTTTCAAGCCGACTTCGAAGATGTGATGTGGCATGATGTAGCCCTCACTTGAAACCACACCAAAGACCATAACCGTGGCCAGAAACTTTGTTTTCATCACCCTGGGCACGTCCCTGTTATTCGTGGCAATCCAGATTTGCATTTTGAGGGTAGGGTGCTGGCAATGGTGCTGTTGTCATAACTTGGATCGGTAGAGTCATGAGTTGTACTGTGGCGCATAACCGATCTCGTTTGTTGAACATTGTGTCACTTTCAGACATGATAGAAGGCTCCTATCGCTCTTGGGATTTGTACACAACTGGCCAACTAGTAGATGGTCTACAACAAAAAAGGAAAACCGGTTTTCATTAAACGGAAATGGAATCATGTCGTCTTTTCTAGGGTGACAATTTAATCGTTCCACCCTGTAGGATTTGCAAACAAGTCGTTTGTAGGCGAAGTTATTTTTTAATCAAGCCAGAGTTTATTCGTTTGCACACAGTTAAATGGTTTCGAACATTGCTATATAACAATAATTTTATTTCATATTAATCATTTTTTACGCACATTGGTTTCACGTATTGCTTACAGAAATAGTTTTATTTGCACATAGTTAAATGGTTTTCAAGCTTTGTTATTAAACACTAATAATTATATTCAACACTTCATTTATTTACACTCAGTCAAATGGTTCCATGTATTGCAACATAAAACTGATAATTCAATCGAGACACACAGTTAAAGAGTATTGATATTTAACCCTAATATTTTGATTCGATATTACTCATTCGTTTACACAGTTAAATAGTTCCAAGTATTGGTACGTGTCACTAATAATTCAGTAAAACATCAGGCATTTGTTTACACACCGATAAAGCATCAAACAGTTCCTTTTCTAGCAATTCAAATTAACATAGTCGTTTGTTTGCACTCAGTTTAAATGTTGAACAGTTCTATTTTTATAGATATCAGGTTCTACCACTCCGGGTCAGAATAGATCTGAAAGGGGTACTTCACATTCTCCAGAGATCCAGGACTGGAGCCTCGCCATCAGATTGCTTAGTTTCATAATCAGGACACGCGTTGGGTGGGAGGAGACTTACCCTTCCGCAGAGATACAGTCGGTGTATTCTACTGCCCCGGCAGACTGAGCTTCAAAGTCCCCAATTATATGAGCTACAGGCTAGCATACAAATACCGGCTACTCGAGTTTTAAAGGTAAAAAAGAAAATGTAAATTAGAAGAGAATATAACGCAATGAACTTTAATTTTTATCTTTGGTTTATTATCAATAATATCTTTGCAATGATACATCCATGACATCCATAAACAGTTTGAAGAGAAAAGTGCTTATCGAGTGAATTCTTGAAAAATAAAACCGTTTAAATTGTTTAATGCTCTTCATTGTCCTTGATAGGAAGTTCCAGTTTTATTTAATGTTCAAATGTTTTTAATATTTGTTAATATTACTGGCTTTTTGAAAATTACAATGACTTTACATCTATTTTAGCATTTGATTTTGTAAATTGTATACTTCAAAGATAAACCTTATAAATAAGAAGAAAATACAATGCTATGAACTTTGATTATTTTATAAGTTAATTATTCATAATATAATTAAAATAATGCATGAAATTTACAAATAGTTTGAACAAACAAATGCAGGTTTGTAAAATAAAGTCGTTTAAATTACTTGTTACTCTTAATCGTTCTTAAATTTTATTCCAGCTTCATCGAATGTTTTTAATATTTGGTTAAATTAGAGATTTTTTCAGAATTTGAATATTTTTTATTTCTTTTCATCTATCGTAATTCTTTTTGAATTGGAAATTTTACAAATCTTATGAATAAGAACAAAAAAAAATATAGTGAATTTAAAAAAAAATAATATCTTGGCAATAATTTACAAACAATTTGAATAAACTGGAGAAGAAGCTAGACGGCAATTACACAAGAATGCTGCGAGCAATCTTGAACAAGTCCTGGCGGCAACACCCCACAAGACACCAACTGTACGGCCACCTGCCTCCTATCACGAAAACTATTCAAGTTAGACGAACCAGACATGCAGGACACTGTTGGAGAAGCAGGGACGAACTCATAAGTGATGGACTCTTGTGGACCCCCACACATGGCCGTGCAAAAGCAGGACGACCAGCACGAACATACATTCAGCAACTATGTGAGGATACGGGATGTTGTCCAGAAGACCTGCCTGAGGCGATGAACGATAGGAAAAAGTGGCGAGAGAGGGTCAGGGATATCCGTGCTACCAACACGACATGATGATGAATATATAGTGAATTTTTAAAAAAATAATATCTTGGCAATAATTTACAAACAGTTTGAATAAACAATAATTCCTCAAATTTGAGATTGTAAAATAAAATGATTTGAATTGTTTATTGTCCTTGAAAAGAATTTTCAGTTTCATATATTGTACAAGGGCCTTTAATATCTGGTCATGTAGGAAGCTTTTTTTTGAGATTTTTATTTTTCATGTCTATTTTTTAAATTGGAAAATATACTGGCCTTATGAATATGGAAATACATTCATGTGAGTTTTGTTTTTTATTTCTTAATAAATATATTGGACAGTGTATTCCTTACATTTATAAAATACTTGAACAGATACATACTTATCAAATTTAATTGGCCTTCGGGCTTTTGACCTTGTGAATTATTTCATTTTTATATTAGGTGTCGCAGAAATACCTCCCACATTTTAAACTGTTACCTGTATAGTAGAAGTGAACTTATGAAAGTGGTAATGGTAGCTCCATCTGTGGTCCTATGTGCTAGTCACGGTACTTGATTGTGGTCTTACTTTCGTGACAGCTACATACGTTTACGCTTTGTTGCTTTATCAACTCCCTCTATGCCCATGTTGTATTTGAAAGATTCACCGAAGGGTGGATGATACAATCTCTCCTGAATTTCTTCTGACGGTTGGGGTGGTCGGTGGGAACAAGTTGTACGGATATTGGCAACTCAAAAACAAGAAAACTCCCCGATAACAATTAACAGCAATTCATTGAAGCGCAATGATTGTAACAATATATATATATATATATATATATATATATATATATATATATACGTGGTGCCTTCAATAAGTTTCCAGACTCTTTTGTACAGGCATTTAAAACTGTCGTAGACTCTTGAGAATTCAGTATGTTATTGCTATACATCTTATGAGATGACTGACCAGTTTTTATGATTTCAGGTTCAAATGAACATCTACGGCAAGAATTGGAATACACCCAGTTTTTGAGTGGCATAAGAGATTCAAGGAAGCCAAGGAGTCTGTGAGGGATGATGAGAGGTGTGGGATGAGTGAGCAAGTCAGAACACCAGAGTTGATTGGCCAAACGGTTAGGGTTACTATGTTGAGGTTTTAAGGGAGTACAGGAAGATATTCCGTCGGAAGAGGCCAGCACTCTTCAAATCGGCTCAGTGGCATTCCCACCAGGACAATACACCAGTCCACAACTCCATCCTTGTCACAGACTATTTGACCAAGATGGGCATCAAGACAGCTCGTCACCCTCCCTATCGTCCAGACCTTGCTCCCTGTGACTTTTGGTTATTCCCAAAGTTCAGAGGCTGTCGTTATGAGACAATTGAGGAGATGAAAGAGGCTGTGATGAAGTTTATTGACACGCTCACACAAGAGGACTTCCATGGGGCCTTGGAGAAGTTGTTCGAACGGTAGAACAAGTGCATTGCAGCTGGAGGAGATTACTTCGAAGGGGACTAGAGTTTCGTGTGAGTACTATCAATAAAAGTGCCCATACGAAAAAAGTCTGGAAACTTATTTAATGATCCTCGTATATATATATACATATATATATGGAAATTTTTGTTAACTTCTGTTGTACTTTAGAGACAGACAAATGAGGTATCTGGCTGGTCCGACATTTCTATGTTACTCAATTTTTCGGAGAGTGAGGCTTTTGGTGGAGAGGCTTTAGTGTTTGGACAGATTTCTTTTCTTATTCTCCTGTCTTTGGTATGGACGTCCGATATCTTTTTTTTCTTTAACCCTAAAACCATATATTTTTATAGAGGATTTCTCTGGGAACAAATATTCCCGAGTGACAAACCAATCACAAATTATTTCGTATACTTCTACAAGTTTTTGACCGGTCAACCAATCAAATGTGCTGATCTCGGTCTCTGGGAAGAGTATAGTTTCCACAGATTACATTTTAATCAGTCATCCAATCAAGCCACAATAAAGTGGACTGATTAATAAAGGTCCCTGCTCACACCTAATGGGGGTGGGGAGAATCACTTCATATTACCTAAACAAAAATCAAAGGTCTGTTTAATCAGTCCGAAGCCCAGATTTGACCTTTAAAACCCAACAGGTGGACAAGAGTTATTTTTGGGTTGTCATATATTTTGAATAGGTCAATGCACTGACAAAACGCAACGTTTTTTGTGCCTGATTACTTTTTGATTTGACAATTTGAAAGTTCGGTTATTACAAGTCCCTCACTGACTCTTTGAATTGACTTTTGAATTTCTTTCAAAATCAATAAATCTATTTTATATTTTTACAAAAGGAAAATTAAATTTTCCTTATGAAAAAAAAATAATCATGCTCTCCATAAGTTTTTAGCACCAGTGAATACCTCATTATCATACATCTAGTTAATATCTTTCCATCTTTTTCTTCAGATACAAACAATTACGATCATGGCTTGGATCGGTTCACCCGTTGGTTTTCCTTAGAAAAGTTTTTTTTTTTTAATGACTGTTCAATCTGTAATTACTACACAAAGAGCCTTCCATATTCATTTTTAAGTCAGGATGATGCTGTTCAGGATAGAATTTCCAACCCATTGCAGTATTGATTTTTTATCCGGAACAGCATCATTCAAATCTCACTTGCACCAAATTGGTGACATTTTAAATTTGGAGGTATTTCTGCCTCACCTGGTATGAAACTATGAAGTTTTGAACATATCTCCTATCAAATATCTCTCGAATTAAATCTATGAACAAAAGTTTGAAATATATCTCCAATCAAGCAATATTCTGATTCCTTTTCATGTTACACCATTTAAAATACCATTGTCTTACCATTCCTTTTCAAATCAATTTTTTTTGTAATTGCTATCGTTCTGATTACTGATTATAGGTACACTTAAGCTATTCGCAGAAGAAGAGAGGCAGAGAGAGAGGAGGGAGGGAGAAAAAAGACAGGGGGGAGAAGAAAGAGAGTGAGAGAGAGAGAGGAAAAGAGAGAAAGAGAGAGAGGGGGGAAAGAAGGTAGAGAGAGAAAGAAAAGAGATAAAGAAGATAGTACGAGAGAGATAGAGGAAATGAGAGAGAGAGAGAGAGAATGAGAGAGAGGAAAGAAGATATAGAGAAAGAGGAAAGAAGATAGATAGATAGATGGGGAGAGAGGTGGGGAAAGAAGATAGATAGAGATAGAGAGAGAGAGAGGAAAGGAGACGAGGGGAGGAAAGAAGATAGCGAGAAAGTGGGAGAGAGAGAGTGAGAGAAAGGAAGAGAGAGAGAAAGAGAGGATAGAACGTTGAGAGAGAGAGAGAGGGAGAAAGAAAAAGAGAGATTAAAGAAGATAGATAGATAGAGAGAGATATAAAAGAAGTGAAGAGAGAGAGAAATAGAACGAGAGAGAGGAAAGACAACAGATAGCTAGAGAGACAGAGAGAGGGGGAGGAAAGAAGAGAGAGAGAATCGAAAGAAGATAGATAGATGATAGATAGATGAAAGAGAGAGAGAGAGAGAGAGAGAGAGAGAGAGAGAGAGAGAGAGGTATACTGAGACGCATATGACATTCAAAGTTCACGTTAATCTCCGTGCGATATTTGCCTTCGAAATAAATGTGAGAGTCAGTTGACATTTTCCAGCGACGGCCGTTAAAGAAGAACAAATCCTTTTGCGTAAGTATTTTAACGTATCGGAAATTATATTTACTCACTTTAAGATTGTTTATATGATGTATTTTTTTAGTTTTAATCCCAGAGGAAAGCGGGGATTTGTTTGTTGAGATCGGATTTACAATAAAAATAAAATAAAATTCAAGATAGTTGCATTTTTCGGGTATCTTCTATCTTCGGCTATCATAATCAATCCGACTGTAGCCATGTGTGCATGGTTGAAAAAGTCTATCTCTCGTCTTCAGTCAGTCTCTCGTATATTCTGTTTGTCTGTCTCTCTCTCTTTCTCTCTATGTTTCTCTCTCTCTCTTTCTCTCTCTCTCTCTCTACATATATATATATATGTATGTGTGTGTGTGTGTGTGTGTGTGTATGTGTATGTGTGTGTGTGTATGCTTATATATGTACAACGATATATGCGAAATATTCAAAAATAAGTAAAAATATAACAAAATACATTCCTAGAAAAACGATATATATATATATATATATATATATATATATATTTATTGAGTTGAAGCTGGGATCGAAACCCGCACAACTTTACGTTAAACTTAGGATCATACCGCTCAGCCAAAAAGCGAACCACCAGGTTTGGTTTCTTTGTTTAATGGCATATCAACTCTTTAGGTTATTTAATGCCAAAGCCATTCTCCTAGAAGAACAGTAGTGGTACTATTTAACCCAGAGCTGGGAGGATAAGGGGGTTCATACCTTTCCCAAAGGTATTTGCCCAAAAGTGAACGTAATAGCGCGACTGGAGTACGAACTCGCTTTAACCATTACACCACGAGGACACCCCGAGGACACCAGAGTGCTCGATTCATTCGAAGAGCTTTGCATTATGCGAGTGGCAGCCGTAAATTCCTTCATACATATATCATTTTTAGATTCCGTCATTCCTTCGAACATAAAAAAAAACCCAATATCGTTGTAGACTGATTTTACAACGGGAACCCAACAGTTTAATAAATATGCTAATGAAAATGGTAAAATCAGTATGTGTGCAATTCATAGGAGTGAAAAGATAACTATTTCCAATCTTCCATGAGCATATTTTTAAAACATTTATCAGTGGTGAGTCAGAAATATAGTTTCTTTTTATCATGATTATGCAAGTTTTTTCACACAACTGTTAGCTGGTGATCTTTCACTGGAGTCTGGCCCAGTCAGCTGAGACTACAGAATACAATGACTGCATCTCTGCAGAGGGAGAAGATTCCCCCAATAAGTGTCCTGGATATAACACTAAGAAATCAGATGGTGAGGCTTCAGTAATGCTAGAGCTTTGTGGAACGCGGAGTACCCCTTCATCGCCATTGCTCCCAGATCCACTCTGGACTGAAGTAATAGTACTTGATAAGGTCCTATGAATGGATAAAATACAACTACTTGACATTTTAACAGTGTACTAATGGTAAACCGAATTGTTTGAAATAGAACTGTTTTTACATTTAACTGTGTGCAAACAAAAACTATGTACCTTTACTAAACTGAATTGTTTGAAAAAGAACTGTTTGATCATTTAACTGCTTGTAAACAAATGACTGATGTTTAATTGAAGTGTTGGTTATGCATAACAATATTTGAAAACTTTAAACTGTGTGCAAACAAATGATTAATAGTAAATACAATTATTCATATTAAATTGAAATGAGTGAAACTATTTAACTGTGTGAAAAAAATGAGCTCAGACTAGTTTAAAGAATCTATCTACAAAACGGGTTTAGAAATCCTATATTTGATATATATTTATAAAAAGGATTTGGCATTAAATACCCTACAGTGTTTGATATGCCATAAAACCAAACCCAAACAAACCAAATGTACTGGAGTCCGAGTAGCAGCAAAGCTTTCCAGGTCTCCAGGACTCTTCTGAGTATTTTAGTCGTTCTTAACATTGCTTTGGTCTGGATAATCTCGAACTTTCCTTTGATTTTGAGAACTGTTCCTGGTGCGCTAATTACAATTGGTATCACCGTCACTGTTTTTTTCAGCTCTCTGGCAAAATCCAAATATTTGTCTATCTTTTCGCTTTCCTTCATTTTTACTCTACGGTTCGTCTGAATGACAAAATCCACAAGAGACATATTTTCTGTTTTCTTGTTAATTAACACTCGATCATCTGACCACTTGCCAAAGGTTTGTATCTCAAAGTCTCAAATAATTTTATGCGTCTCAATCTCCAGGAACGGATTCTGGTTTGTGTATATACCATTTAGTAGTAGGTTTAACATTTAATCTTTTGCACAATTCCCAGAGGATAACTTTTCCATTCAGTCGTGCCTAGTCTTGTTCTCCTTTTGTGCCAGTTTGTTGGATTCGTTGATTATTTCATTAACCATTTCATCTCTACACGTCATCTATACTTCGTATTCTGTTTTATTTTATCAATTTTCGTTTAAACATAATTGGTCCTTATGTTGTATAGCCATGACCATGATTAACTATACAAACACATAATACATATACATATATACACATGTACATGCAGAATACATATTGACGCAATAATAAAGACAAGCGAAGACTTCTTTAGAAAAATATACTTCTCACTTTATATGAAAGGTTTGTGTGTGAGAGGGAGTTGGAGACCGAACAGAACTGCAACATATTGACCCCCACTCTTATGGGCATCAGCGTTGTGTCTTTCTCGTACTCCTGATGCTCAACCGGAGGCCCGGTGACTCAGCTTTCTGCTGGCTTTCTCTAGCACATCTTGTCTCTAAGTCATCTTATCTCCAACTCACTGACTTCCTGTCTTCACCAAGTTATATAATAGTTCAATCGCCAACTCGATCTTTGGAATGGCATGTTTGATCGTCATCAAGCAGAAATAACTGTCATGTAGTTCACAGGTCACTCTTTTCCGGTGCATCAGTCTATGAGTGTACCATGGGATTTTATCTTGTCCCAATTTTTTAGCCAAGCCCGCCTACGCGATTTCTTCTCATAACTGCCATCGGAATGTGTCACTTCCTTCCGGTGCATCACTATGGAATGGCATGTTTGGCCGGGTCGAAGGTCAATATACAACACTTACAGTTTTATTTCGTTCAGTTTCTCTCAAGAGGTTTCCTTTTCTTAACCATATTCAAGTCACCTCGTGTGAAATCTCCCCAGTTTGTTGCCTGAAGTATCCATACAGCTATTTTATCCTCTTTCTGTTTTCTAGTCTTTATTGTTTTCTGTTAGACCTTGTGATGCCATTGCTATTACAAGTTGCTGTAATCAGTCTTTCTAGGTTCTTTTTGTGTATTTTTGAGTCCTCTTCAATTGATGCATCTACACAATCTTCAATGATTAGCAAGTCTTTTTCCTCCTTCTGTTTTTACGTACGTAGTCTGACTTTAAACACTCTAAACCAGATATGCGAGTTGAGAGCGTCTGCAGCCGAGTATATTATAGATATCACATGCATACGTGAATACAGATACTACCATTGTGAACTTGAAATAAAACACCATTTTACGAGTAAAGCATAGTCATTTATCCCGGCATCTGTATGGAAAAACTCCGCCAATGCCTTCATAGGAGGTGTAGGAATACTTCTCAGTCCTCGCGCTTTAGAACTACTTAATAGCATTGAAAGAATCCAATCGAGAATTGTGAGTCCTTTATTTAATGATAAACTTTGCTCAACGGACATTATCACCTTCTACAACAAGCTAATTTCCCTTGTCCAACACATTCCTAAACATAACATTCTAATTATTGGTAGCGACATATATGCTTATATTGGTAAAGACGGAAAAATAACACGTCTGGTGTTTTCTAATTTGGTAATTTATCATGTGTTGTTATTAGTGATTCCAGGTGTATGTCAGCCTCAGTGCCTTTTTCAAGTCCTTGCACTTCTTTTTTTCATATTATTTATTCATTCAACATTTCTGTTCCCAGATCTTACCTCATAAAAGGTTTGTTTCCTTTGCAATAAGTTGTTCATTTGTCTTTTGCTTTCTCCACCTATTTGCTGGCAGAATTACGAGGTGCATACGATAAGTTTCCAGACTTTTTTTCGTATGGGCACTTTTATTGATAGTACACACATGAAACTCTAGTCCCCTTCCAAGTAATCTCCTCCGGCTGCAATGCACTTGTTCTACCGTTCCAATAACTTCAGGAAGGCCCCATGGAAGTCTTCTTGTGTGAGCGTATCAATGACCTTCGTCATAGCCTCTTTCTTCTCCTCAGTTGTCTCATAACGACAGCCTCTGAACATTGAGAATAACCAAAAGTCACACGGAGCAAGGTCTGGACTCTAGGGAGGCTGAGGAACTGCTTTGATGCCCATCTTGGTCAAATAGTCTGTAACAAGGATGGAGTTGTGGACTGGTGTATTGTCCTGCTGGAAATGCCACTGAGCCGATTTGAAGAGTGCTGGCCTCTTCCGACCAAATCTCTTCCTGAACTCCCTTAAAACCTCAACATAGTAACCCTAACCGTAACCCTTTGGGCAATCAACTCTGGTGTATTGACTTCCTTACTCCTCCCACACCTCTTATCATCCCTCACAGACTCCCTGCCTTCCTTGAATCTCTTATGCAACTCAAAAACTGATGCTCGATTCATGTAAGATGGTCGAAAAGCAGTCTGAAGAATTCCATACGTTTCTGTGGCATTTTTTCCAAGTTTAAAAAAGAATTTTATTGCATATCGTTCTTATAAAGACCAGATTGCATTTTTGAAAGTCACCAGCCTGTGGCAAACAGTAGGGTGTATTCCAATTGCTGCTGTAGCTGTTGATTTGAACCTGAAATCATAAAAATTGGTCAGTCATCTCATAAGATGTATAGCAATAACATAGTGAATTTTCAAGAGTCTACGACAATTTTAAATCGTCAGACGAAAAAAGTCTGGAAACTCGTATCTTTTTTAAAATTATTTTTGAAGGTCCTGTTTTACTTGTATTACTTTGTTCTGTCCAAGTATCTTTTGAGTCTTTTTTCTTTCACCAATTTCTTTTTTTACTTTCTTTCAATTCTATTGTCAGTCTTGTCTGCGGTTTACATTTTTTCGGTCTTTCCCGTTCTTTGTGAACTTGTGTATTTTCCTTTCTTAATGCTTTTAGATGTTCGCGTTGTATCTTTATTTGGTCTTCTAGCCTGATTTATCATCCATGGTATCTTTGTTTGGATTCCTTTGGAGGACCCCAGTTATGTTGCTGACTAGTTTAGCTTCTGAATAGATTAAAATGCTTAGTTCGCTGATATTGTTCGTTGGTATATCTTATAATTCATTTATATTTTTCGTTTTTATGTTGAATTTTTTCAAATCCTGATTTCTTAGGGATGATAATGTTACCTTCTCTTACGTCATGACATTTTTTTTATTTGGTCCTCATTATTTCTTTTATTTTATTCAAATATTGGTGCTGTGATTCTGTTAAGTTTTGGTTTTCAGTATTTTTTGTTTCAGTTCCTTTGGATAGGTTTTTGTTGGTTGTATTTCTTATGACTTTCCTCTTCACGCATAATTCCATTATCTTGATGTCAGAAAACTCGCCTTTCATTAAAATCATCTTTGCTTGGTCTGCAAGCTTGTGTTGAACTTATAAGTTATTTCCCAAAATTTTATCATCCATCTCTTATTACCTCTTTGTGTTAGGTTGCTTTTAAAATAGCCGTGAATTACATATTCGCTGTCTTCTTCATTTTCTTTTGTTGCTTTGTTTATGGTTTTTGTTCCTGAAATTTGAACAGGCCACATTCACAGGAGGACGATAGGGACCCTCATATTGGCTATTAAGGAAACATTCAAATCTGTCATTTGAGTCCCACGTTTATTTCTATTTCTATTTGTCACTTTTTATGGGCAGTGTATATATAATTATATATATATATATATATATATATATATATATATATATATATATATATACCAAACCTTGGCAATAAATACGATTATTCTTAGAAATATTTTCTTCCGTTATCTTTAATTCATGAAAAATAAACTAAGCACAAATCCGAGACAAGACATATTTTATTTAACAGCCTAAATTTCTGGATTCATGAAACATAACTGAAATTAATTAGAATAATGTATTTTAATCAATAATCTAGTTTTTTTTTCAATGTAAAATACAGGAACAAAGTGTGTGTGTGTGTGTGTGTGTGTGTGTGTGTGTGTGTGTGTGTGTGTGTGTGTGTGTGTGTGTGTTTACCAAATCCCTCTACCACGAGCCTAATGTGAAACACAATCAATCTTTAAGTGGACAATAGCTGGTTTGAATTCAGAGTTTTCTTTCTGTCCCAACAGGTTTCCTTTGCAAGGATAGAGAATTTAGTCTGCCCTGCAATTTATCTATAGCTGGGGGAGGGATGGATTCATACTTTTCCGAAGGGTATGATCATGAACTGAAACGCAAAAAGTCTCGTCCAGAATTTGAACTCGGGTCACCGATTCCATTTTCTGTGACTACAACCGTTATTCTCAATGATAGTATTAAAAGTTCTCCACGATAAATTGTGTTGCTGTTAATAATTTTTTGTTCTTAAAGGTTTGTAAACGTTTTCAGATGAACAATTTATTTCTGTCTGATGAATTTTTATTTAAAAAGAGAAAGAAAGAAAAAGAAAAAAGAAAGAAAGCAATGTGATAGATCGATCCGCTGATAAAAGATGTCTCAGTTTTAAAGCCCTTTTCAATTTTCAATTTCTGGCTTCATCCCTTCTGCTACTTATATCCAAAATTGTTCACTTTTCTAATTTTTTTCCGATATAACCTTCGGTCATTGCATTGTCGAACAAATAGTTTTATCTGATTATAGATTCCACGTTTTTCTCAAATCCGTAAAATAAAGCGGGGTTCAATTTGAAAGCAAAAACCAAAAAAAAAAAACCCAAAACAAACAAACAAAAAACAAACATAAACTCTTGCACTTTTAAGATTAATTCAATTACACAAGGGATGCTCCAGAAGGAATGTCTCCCATTTATTTCCATTCAACCTATTGGTGGAACTTAGAATGCGCGAAATGAATACCTTCCAGTGGGGTAAGACCTCTCTTCTCAAAAGAGGTGCCTTGGGCATGACACTAAACTGCATCTGATGGTGAGACTCCAGGTCTGGAGATCTAGGGAGTGTGGAGTACCCCTTCATTGACAGGTCCTCTCTGATCCTTAGTGGTTATGACTATTAAGGTTCAGTCTATGATTTGAATTGAACAGTTTAAAAATTATATTTGATAGGAATACTTGATGCCTTAGAACTAGATTGTTTTTAGCAAAAATAATTACTTGAAGCTATAATTGTTTACTCAGGATAAGTTTTAGGTTTCTTTGTTTAATGGCATATCAACTCTTTTTAGGTTATTTAATGCCAAAGCCATTCTCCTAGAAGAACAGTAGTGGTACTATTTAACCCATAGCTGGGAGGATAAGGGGGCTCATACCTTTTCCAAGGGTATTTGCCCGAAAGTGAACGTAATAGCGCGACTAGAGTACGAACTCGCGTACTACAATTCCGCAGTCCATCGCTTTAACCATTACACCACGAGGACACCCCCGTTTATTTTTAGTTATGTTAAACCATATAACTGTGTGAAAACAAATGACTATTATTGAATAAAAATAATTACTTGAAAACAAATAGTTATTTGGATTGGATAGGAATACTTGAAACCATACAACTGAGGGCAAATTATTTGAATTTGATAGATTCTTGATATAATATAACTGTGTACAAAAAATCCCCTTAAGAAATAACTTACGAAATATATAAGTATCAATGTGCAACGAACACAATTTCCTAACCTCTTGACATCAAACAGCCCTTGATGGGTTGACATGACGTTAAAATCAATCAATCTAAAGAAACAACCATACAAAATATAGATATAAACGTACAATGAACGAGATTTCATAACCTCAAGCCATAAAATAACCCTATACGAGTTAACATGCCCTTAAAATCAATCAATCAGGTTTCCATCGAAGCTACAATGGATACATTTTGAGTAGTCAGGGGATATCTCTTGTATGAGAGGTCCGTGAAGATTCGACTGAAAGAGAAGGTCGACGACCGGCGTAGTGTGTGTGTTTGAGTGAAGGCAAAGAGTATCCATCAATCAAAGCAGTCAAAAAGTTTTCATTTCCGAAATCGAAAAGTCTAGTTGATATCAGAAGTAAACCACGAATAGTACAATGTTGGAAAGATCAAATTTTTGACAACAATTTTTTAACAATGTATTTTTGCCTGGGATGAGCAAGAGTCTGCATACCTAGCTCGTAAGATGGTCATTCAAAAAGTAATACCTCCTCTTTTGTCATGTAGCCCCGCAATGAAAGCCGTGAGGGTTGATGGTACGACAGAAGAGGTTGAACTTTCTGCTTATGACCCGTAATGTTTTTCTACCGATATGAACAGAGCGGCAGTCTGGTAAAATAGTATCTGGAATCAAATGATAGCTGTGCCATTAAATCTTTTAACATGGAAAATGTAACCCATTTATATTGATGCTTGCTTAACATTTACGATGACCAAACAATGGATATGGGTATGATTAGGTGGTGGCAAGTACTTTTCAGATGCAGTGATTGTAATGTGGGTGACAGCCAATCTATTTATCAGTCGATCCTTTTTCATTTTTTTTATTATTATTTTTAGTATTGCATCCTTCTTCTCTGCGTACCATAGCAACATTAAAATGAATTATGTATCATATGTACTGCACTATTTACGTACTGTAGTAGGCGTGAGGACAAATGGTTGTGTGGTTTGTGGTTAGAAGAGTGTGTGATGGATAGCCGTATCGGACTACTATGTTGGGTGAAGTTTTTTTTTTTTGAGAATGGTGTGTGTGACATACAAATAAGTTCACCTGTCTTTTCTACAAAGAGTCGTCAAATTCTAGTTCGATCTTTGGTTTCCCGAGAAGCAAACAGGTTCCAGATTTCTTTTGTATTCAAGATATTTCTTTTGTCATATTAATACTTACCGAAACTATCAAGGAATTTCGATTTTATTTTTACTATTTGGCCATCGGTAATAAGTCAAAATACAACAATTGACTTTTGATGCAGGAAGAGAGAGAGAGAGAGAGAGAGAGAGAGAGAGAGAGAGAGAGAGAGAGAGAGAGAGAGAGCGGGGAGCTGATAAGGTATTTTTTGTGGTTCAACTAGACTTTTCGATTTCGGAGATCAAAACTTTCTGACTGCTTTGATGGACGAGTACACCCTGCCTTTGGTCAAACACACACAATGACGACTGCCTACTTTTGTTTCAGTCGAATTCTCTCGGGCCTCTCATTCAAGACATATCCCCGTACAACCCAAAATCCTTTGCCTAAATTTCTAGACTGTCTTGCATGAACTTCAAAACATGGCCGCTTTGCTGCCAGGAATTCATCATTCATTTGGGGGGGGTCGGTGATTTAGTTTATCAGTTCATCTATTTCCTTCTTTAGTTTCGGCTTGACCGGGCCATCCTTTTGTTTGATTCTTAATTAGGAAAATAGAAAAAAAGATGTGATGAATTTATTATAAAGGAAAGTCAACGTTAAAACGTTTCGGTTTTTGTAAACCTTCATCTGGACTTTGAGATGGTGAAACAAGTGTTGCTAGAACAACGATGGATGTTTTAATAAAATACAATTACAGGGTAAAAGAAAAAAATATATTTAAAAAGAAAGATCCTATAACTGTTCAATCAATCCATCAATCAACGTTCTTTTTTGAAAATCCATCACGTGATTTGCATAGGCAATGATGTTTAAATATATGAAACTTTTAGGAGATACAACTGATTGAAAGAAGATAGAAACAAAAAAAATTGCCAAAACACTCCATAGAAAAAAGAAAGGAAAAGATAAGGAAAACAAAAAGAAGAAAAGAAAAGAAGAGAAAAAGGAAAAAGAAGAAATCTAAAACGAAAAGGAAAAAGAAGAAATCTAAAACAATAACTGAAGCAAACAATACCAGCCATAATGTAATCGAAAGGAAATATGTATCGGTACGTTCAGGTCTCGAAAAAAAAAAATCCCAAACTCGCAAAGAAGGTAGTGTTGAAACGTAATATATCAGGATTTAAAAAAAAAAATAGCTCTCTTTATCTTGCTCTTTTTAAAATCCAGAACTGGGATAAAAGACATTTTCCTTTAAAGAAACAATTCCTATTCATAATTTGCCTTGATTACGTAATACGAACGTCAATAGATCTAAAGAACGAAAATATTTTCACACTAAAAAAGTAAAGAATCAGACGATATCCCGCTGAAAATATAACAGATACAGCATATTTTAGAGGGCTTCTTGCAAATGCACCAGCTCAAGACGAATCTCTGCTGCTTAACCTGGAACAAACAGCAAGAGGCATTGGTCTCCGCGTGAACGTAAATAGTGTTTTAAACAAGATAGTGCTTTTTCTTGATTAAATGGCAAACCTTTGAAATTAGTAAACCTGTTTATATCAATCGGTAGCAATATTTCATCTACTAAAAGCAATGTCACCATTGGCATGGACTGCAATTGACAGGCTGTAACGTCCATAGGAAACCTTGTTCTGCCTGATGAAATAAACCAGGAATAAAGACGAACTCATAAGCGAAGTTTTCCTAAGGACTCTTCACATGGGCACACGAGTATTGAGCGACAAGCCAAAACTTTCATTTATTAGCTCTGTACGAACACTGGATACCGTCTAGAGGACTTGCCTAGAGCGATATCCGTTAGAGACGGATGGAGAGAGAGAGAAAGAGAAAGAAAGAGAGAGAGAGAGAGAGAGAGAGAGAGAGAGAGAGTGTGTGTGTGTGTGTGTGTGTGTGTTTCAAAGGTATCCGTGCTGCTGGCACGTCTTGATAATAAATATGAAGTCTTTGAAATAATATCTAAATGTCTAGCAAGCAACATTTAGCGACCAAGCCTATTTGCTGAGGTCATGTGACCTCTAGAAAATTTCGACACAGCCATTAGTTTTTCAGCTGACCTTAATTTAATTGTGCAATAGGATAGAAAAGTATCCTTCAGGTTCTCTCGGACTAAGCTCTTTTCTTTCCATCACCACAGGAGCTGTCCTAATCTCCTCCACCGTCCTATTCCAATAGACTGATCTCAATTGAAAGAGGTAGTCTTCTTTGACAAACTCTTAGGCTTCCAATTTACTCTTGATTTGAAGTGGGACATTTAAACTACGTCAACTGCAAAAGAGACAGAAAAACATGCCGGACAAATCTAGCGCTTAAAAAGTATCTAACACCCGACATTTTATGGCGCTTATACAATATTAGCGTAACGGTTATCATTTTAGGAAATGGACACGATGATCCAAATTTAAATACCAGGCGAAGCTATTTGTATTTCACATTGCGCTAATATCCTAAAAAAGGTATAAATCCAACTATTCTCTCTTTAGTTATGGGTAAATAGTAGGGCAGACTATGCTCTTTAATTTTGGAGGGCGACTAACTGAATGGAAAACTCTGAATTCAAAAGGTTCCTCTTAGCTTATTTTGACTGATCAGGATGCAAAACCGGTTGCGTGGCCTTGTGGGAGAAAATTGCTTCTTGTCTCTTTATCCACTATCCCATCGCTGTAACTAAAGGTAGTTATTCGGATCCTCACGTGACCAAACTGTGATAAAAGGACGGTGGAGATGTCCTGCAAAAAAATAAATAAAATAAAAATAAATAAATAAAAAAAACTACCGCAAAACAGATGCAAAAACTGTTTTGTTCTATCAGTATTCCTCTTCAGGGAGGCCTCAGTCACCGAAAAATATACCCAATTCTTACGTTTTTTGGTGTGATGGCAGGCGCCTCTATAAGAGAAGGCTCTCTCTGAACTATGCTAATCTCTCGGCGTGAATGATGCTATAAGTTCTTTTGTCTCCAGATGTACAAATATCTTCATAATAATATACATACGTGTTGGTACGATAAGAAGGTAGTTTCTGTGAACTTACATGCTGGACTGTGATATTGTAGTATGCCAGTTCGACCTAAGGTTATGCTATTACGCCCCCTTTCGGACTAATACCAAAGGGAGATAACTGAATCTCATTATCAACTCATCTATGGGGTAAATAGTACCACAATTGTTCTTCCAAAAGGATGGATTTAACATTGAATAACCTACGAGGGTTGATATGCCATTAAACAAAGGAACCATACCAAACCAAAGTATCTCTATGAGTGGGTGTATGTATAAGCCAAGCCAGTACTTAAGGTAATTTTTGCAATTTTTGGTTAATTGTAGTTTTCCGTACGGGTCGCTGCATAAAGCCTACTGGGCGAGATTTTGAACTATGTCGACTCGTCTCTCTTCCATTTGCAGCCTTACATTATAACTTATGAATTTGCACCATACACCATTCGCTTACAATGTTATACAGCTAGTTTGCTGTCATGTTGACCAACTGGATCTACACTTCATCCCAAGTGGTCACTCACTGTCCTCAGTGACGTCACTAATTTTGTTCTCCCATGCTTTATTGATACCGTGTCATACCAGCAGATTTTAATTTTCACCGACGCATCCACAGTGAACGTAATTGAGCGACTAGCGTTCGAACTCATTTACAACGATGTCGCAGTCCGGCACGTTAGCCACCACATCACGGAGACTCCACCTGTATTACACTGGTTTTAAAAGAATCATTGATGTTCATAAAGTACATTGTTTTAATGAATGTAGATAGTTCATTTCTTGTTCGACCGGACAATATTTCAGCATATCCTCTAAATATCATCTTGTGGTTAGTTTTAGTTCTCTTGGGCTTACAAAATCTTCCATATTCAATCGAGAACAAATCGCTTTCAAAAGCTAAACAGTAAAAGTATTGGGTATGTTTCGCAACAAATAATATAAATCATATATTGCAAATTTGATACGTCGTGAATAATTTATGAAATTTCGTCAGGGAAAATCGGGACGCAGAAGAGGAAATGCTGATTTTTTTTGAAAATTCTTAAAAAGATTCTTTCCTTTGCATTTAATTTTTTTCCCCCATTTCTTTTCTTAAAATTCTAACTAAGAGACAAGATGAACAAGAAATTTGCCAAAGAAACGAGACACGAAAGAAAGAAAGAAAGAAAGAAAGAAGTTTAAAGAATGACGTTAAAGAAAAGAAAGAAATTATTGGGGAGAAAGAAAGAAAGAAAGAAATTAAAGAGGAAAAAGAAAGAAAGAAAGAAGTGTAAAGAATGAAATAAAAGGAAAGAAAGAAATTAAAAGGAAAAAGGAAAGAAAGAAAGAAAAAAGAAAGAAGTGTAAAGAATGAAGTAAAAGCAAAGAAAAAAGTAAACGGGAAAAAGAAAGAAAGAGATAAAAAGAAAGAAAGAAAGAAAGAAAGAGAGAAGTAAACAGAAAAAAAGAAAAGAGAAAGAAAAGAGAAAGAAATGAAGAAATTAAAGAGAAAAAAGAAAGAGAAAGAAAGAAATGTAAACAATGAAGCAAAAGTAAAGAAAGAAAGAAAGAAAGAAAGAAAGAAAGGAATTAAAAGGAAAGAAAGAAAGAAAGATGGAGATAAAAAGAAAAAAGAAAGAGAAATAAATTACAAAGAAAAATAAATGGGATGAAATTGAAGAAATAGAAAGAAAAAAAGGAAAATATAAAAAGAAAGAAGTGTAAAGAAGGCAATTAATTGAAAGAAAGAAAGAAAGAAAGAAAGAAAGAAAAGAAAGAATAATAAACCAAAATAAATTAAACAACAGAAGGAAAAATGAAAGAAAAAAAGAAAGAAAAAGAAAAAAGGAAAACATATAAAGAAAAGAAATATAAAGAAATGAATATAAAGAAAAAGAAAGAAAAAGAAGGGAAGAAATAGAAAAAAGGAAAAGCAAATAAATAAAGTAATATAAAGAAAAAAGAACGAGAGTTTAGAAAGAAAGAAAGAAAGAAAGAAAGGAAGGAAGAAAGGAAGAAAGGAAGAAAAAAAAGAAAGAAAGAAAAAGAAAGAAAGAAACAAACAAACAAACAAACAAAACGAAACGAAACGAAACGAAACAAAACAAAACAAAACGAAACGAAAAAAAGAAAGCAATGTTAAGAAAGCAGCCAAGAAAGAAAAAAGAAAATGAAATGAAGAAAAAACGAAACAATAAAGTAAGAAGTAAAAGGATAAAAATGAAAATGTAAATGAAATAAAGAAATAAAAGAAAGGAAAAGGAAAAAATTGAAACCGTAACAGATGAAAGAGAGAAGAAAGAATAGATACAAAGAGAGGGAAAAGAAAGAAAAAAAATCATAAAAAGAAATGAAAAGGAAGAAAAGAATGAAAATGTGAGGAAATGAACAAAAAGAAAAATAGAAAGAAAGACAGAAAGAAAGGTAGCAAATTAACAAAATATAGAAAGAAAGTAAAAAATGGAAAATCCAAACGAAGATGAAGGAAGAAAAAGGAGAAAGAAAAAGAGGAAAAACAACGAAAGCAAGTAAGAAAGAATACAAAGAAAGAAAATTAATAAAAGAAGTAATTGACTGAAAGAAAGGAAAAATAATGAAAGCAAGCAAGAAAGAAAGAAAAAAGAAAGAAAGAAAGAAAATGATAAACAGAAGGAGGTAATAGAAAGAAAGAAAGAAAGAAAGAAAGAAAGAAAGAAAGAAAATTAACAAAAGAAGAAAGTGACTGAAAGAAAGGAAAAATAATGAAATCAAGAAAGAAAGAAAGAAGAAAAGAGAAGAAAGAAAGAAAGAAAGAAAGAAAGAAAGAAAGAAAGAAGAAAATGATAAACAGAAGAAAGAAAGAAAGAACGAAAGAGAAAATTAATAAAAGAAGTAAGTGACTGAAAGAAAGGAAAAATAATGTAAGCAAGAAAGAAAAATTATTTCTTTCTTTCTTGCTTTCATTATTAAGAAAGAAAGAAAGAAAGAAAGAAAGAAAGAAAGAAAGAAAGAAAGAAAGAAAAAGAAAGAAAAAGAAAGCAAGAAAATGATAAACAGAAGGAAGTGAAAAAAAGAAAGAAAGAAAAAAAAGAAAGAAAGAAAGAAAGAATGGAAAAGAATAAAAGAAGTAAGGGACTAAAAGAAAGTAAAAATAACGAAAACAAGCAATCGAGAAAGAAAGAAAGAAAGAAAGAAAGAAAGAAAGAAAGAAAGAAAGAATGGAAGAAAAAGATAAACAGAAGGAAGTGAAAGAAAGAAAGAAAGAAAGAAAGGAAGGAAGGAAGGAAGGAAGGAAGGAAGGAAGGAAGAATGGAAAAGAATAAAATCAAGCTAAAGGGAAAGAAGGAAATAAAATTTTAAAGAAGATAAGAAAATGACCAGAAAAGAAAAATTACGTTAAGAAAAAAGAAAGAACAGAAACGAACCCCCCCCCCCAAAAAAAACAACAAAGCCCACCCCGCTCCTCCACAAACTAACGGTAAATAAAAATCAAGAAAAACATTGAAAGAATACAAGAAAGACACCAAAAAATAATCCAAAAATTTCGGCAAATTCAATTAAATAATCACCATTTGTTTTTTGCAGAACGAAAACACAGAGATCGACCAATTTTTTTTTTAAATTTTGCCTTTCCCCACAGAATTCAATAATTGAAAACAGTTACTCAACAGAATGGTAAACTAAATTCGGAATTGCATATGAACAGAAGTTAATGACGTAATTCGTTTCAGTTTGTTTTGGTTTTTTAAAATTTTTACATTAATTTAAATTACAAAACAAAGTAACGTTTTATTCGGAAAATAATGATTGTATAACTGTAGAAAGACAACTTATGATGCGTAAGAATAACAAGGATAAGCTCTTTATCTTGTCTTAATTCGATGAAAGTCATTTGACTAATCTCTTCTTCCAAATCAAACAGAACCGTCAACAATTACAGAGGCTTCGACAACGGAGATATTTATTGAAACGCAAACAAATATTGACAGTATATAAAGATTAAAACGTTGCTTTCTATCAGCTCTTCGAGTATTTCACAGACAAAAATGCATAAGATTTGATTTTCTTCAGAATTGAAAAAAAAAAAAGAAAAAAAGAAAGCGAAAAAAGAAGGAAAAAAAAGCTTTAGGGTCAAAGAAGTTCACATAGATCGTTACATTTCTCCTGCGATCTTACCTCCTATTTATTTGTGCTTGATTTGCTGTTCATGGCTTCGGGATAAAGAAGTGAGCTAAAAGTTAGCTGATTGCAACTTTGATTGTAACAATGGATAACTATGCGCACTTCTGGCAGCCAAGTGATATTTGATGACGGCGACCAGACCTTCCTTTGAATTGACCTAAGAAAAGGTTTTGTTATTTCCTCATAGGTAATTCAGTTACTAAAGAGGGTAATCAATAGTATAGACCAACCCCTTCACAAAATCGAACCCATAGGAAACCAAAAAATTCTGACTTTTTCTATCAAATAAGATTAAACTTTGACTTTCAAAATACTTTTTATCAGCTTATTCAACATTATCTTGTACACACAAAGTCAAAAACGCAAACATATACGAACACAATTAAAATATTTTATGGGTTTAACTTAAATCATGAGAGTTAAATGTTTGCATCGGTCCAGGGAATATTAACTCTTTATAATCCAGAGAATGATTACTCTTAATAATCTACCATCGTAGTCGTCATTGTTCCAGCTTAGGTACAGACCTGGATTTTAAAAATCAAAAATGCATATTCTTTTTAAAAGAGTAACTAATTTTTACTGTGTCCCTATTAAAAATATTTTCACACTAAAAATTAGTTATCTTTGTACAAAGAATATGCGTAGTATCTTGAATAACCATAACAGAAGGTTACTAGACAAATTAAACAGAAATAGTGGGTGGGGGGACATGATGTGGCGTCTTGTAACTGTAGAAGTAAAGGGGAATGCCCGTTGGGCGGACGATGCAACTCGAAGAATGTCGTATACCAAACGTGAATTTCCCCCATAGAACGTAATAACAATGGGGAGAGGGTCTACATAGGTATCTCCGCTGGGAATTGGAAACAAAGACTTTATAATTACAGACATTCTTTCTCTAATCTACGACTTAGAAACCAAACAGCATTATGGAAATGTTTTTGGAGCTTTAAGGATCAGGGACTATCCCCCCCCCAAAAAAAAAAGTGGAAAATAGTCAGGCAGTCTTCAACTACGAATAACTTCAATGGTAGATTTAACTTGTGTATCTATGAAAAAAAAATTTTATGATTTAATTTTAATGATCGCAGATTACCGTTAAATGAACGGAACGAGCTTGTGTTTAAATGTTGACATAAAAGTAAATTTAAATTATTCTGACTAGGGGCCACTGAGTCTCCTACTCTAGACAATAACAGGGATATTGATGCTGGATGATTTTTTATTAGAAATAACATTTATTTCAGTAGTTAATAGTATGGGGAGATTAATGTAGTAGAGGAGATTCTTTGAAATTTAGATATTAATTCAAAATTAGGTTTTTTAATTTCTGGGGTGGTTAATTCCCCTTGACCATTTTTGGGGTTAATCAAAGGCACCTGGTGGCTACTGAAAGGTTTTTACTTTTTTATTTTATTTATTTATTTATTTATTTATTTTATTAAGGAGAAAGTCTAAAATCACATTAACTGAAGGAATTAACATGTATAAGTAAAAGAAGACTATATGATGATAATCGTTTTGTTTACAAGCTTACATTATTCAGAAAATTCTACCTGCTATGAAAAATCTAGCATATGTTCAAATTAGGATGGGTTAATTTACAGGAACCCCCTTTTCTGGTTCCTTCATTTTTCTAACACTTTGTTTTAACCGCCTTTACTTTTGCCTGAGAATTTTAAATTTAAATAGGTTTTTTCTGTTTTTTCCCATGCACATATGGAGTGTAATCCATATTTGCTGTTTTTCAACCTCAATTTAAACATGTGCAGTCATCTGATGAGACGGAGAGTATAATAATAAATAAATTTATAATGACAGTTTAACCAGGTTTGAGTTTTCTTCTAATTGCACTATATACTCTCTGTATGTGAGTTTTGTTATAGAATTCTGAATGGGAAAAGATATGTAACAATAGACATACATCGAGCACTCCCATAGATTTATATGATATTCCTCATATATTCTATAGACGAATCATCCACAGTTACTGTCTCCTGACGCTGATTATATATATATATATATATATATATATATATTGTCATCCACAGACAGATCTGTTTCGTTCTATCAGAACTCATCAGTGTGGCTAGACAGGCTAGATTCCCGAAGCTAGGATCGAATCCCGGTTGACTCAAACGCCAATCCAAGATTCTACCACTCAGCCGCGAGGAAACCAGCGCAAGAGAAGGAAATTTAAACGGTTATGAATCACAATTGTTATTGTTTACATATATCCGCTTAACGGCTACCGAGAGCTCGATTCATATGAAGAGCCTTGCATATACGCTAATGGCAACACAATTACTTCATTCGCTAGAGAGCTCAACCCTATATATATATATATATATATATATATATATATGTGTGTGTGTGTGTATTTTGTCATCCACAGACAGACTGTTTCGTTGTATGACAACTCTTCAGTGTGACTAGATTCCCGAAGCTGGGATCGAAACCTGGCAGACTGAAACGCCAATCCAAGATTCTACCACTCAGCCACGGAAGGAAGTTTAAACGCTTATGTATCACATTTGTTTTGTTTATACATATCCAAGAAAATCTACAATGCCCTACTACGAAACCGCATATTGACTATCCGTAGAATCTTTGAAGACGTTCGGGCAAAAAACCTTCAGGCGACATTACTATTTGTCGACTTTACCAAGGCCTTCGATTCCATACACAGAGGGAAGATGGAGCAAATCCTACTAGCATACAGCCTACCAAAAGAAACCGTAGCAGCGATAATGATTCTCAACAGAAACACCAGAGTGAAAGTTCGTAAACCAGATGGAGACACGGAATACTTCGACATTGTTGCAGGAGTACAACAAGGAGACACGCTAGCCCCGTACCTCTTTATCATCTGTCTAGACTACGAGCTTAGAACTTCGATCGACAAAATCAGAGAAAATGGCTTCGAGCTGACTAAGAGAAGAAGCAAAAGATACCCTGCAAAAGCAATCACGGACGCCGACTACGCTGATGACTTGGCGTTACTGGCAAATACGCCTAATCAAGCAGAGACACTACTGCATAGTCTGGAACGAGCCGCAGCTGGCATTGGCCTCCATGTCAATGCACACAAAACTGAATATATGTGTTACAACCAAACGGGCAACATTGCCACACTAGACGGAGTCTCTCTGAAACTAGTAGACAAATTCACCTACCTAGGAAGTCGCGTCTCATCAACCGAAAAAGACATCGACACACGACTGACGAAGGCATGGACGGCTATCGATAGGCTCTCGATCATATGGAAATAAGACCTAACCAATAAAATGAAACGTAGTTTCTTCCAGGCAGCGGTTGTGTCGATACTGCTATATGGATGCACTACATGGACGCTAACTAAACGGCTGGAGAAGAAACTAGACGGAAATTACACAAGAATGTTGAGAGCAGTATTGAACAAGTCCTGGCGACAACACCCCACGAGACACCAACTATACGGACACTTGCCCCCCATCACGAAAACTATACAAGTAAGACGAACCAGACACGCGGGACACTGCTGGAGAAGCAAGGACGAGCTCATAAGTGATGTACTCCTATGGACCCCCACATATGGCCGTGCAAAAGCAGGACGACCAGCTCGAACTTACTTACAGCAACTATGTGAGGACACAGGATGTAACCCTGAAGACCTGTCGGAGGCGATGAATGATAGGGAGAAGTGGCGAGAGAGGGTCAGGGATATCCGTGCTGGCGGCACGACATGATGATGATGATGATATATATCCGCTTAACGGCTACCGACAGCTCAATTCATTTAAAGAGCCTTGCTTTATATATATATATATATATATATATATATATATATCGGCTAATTGGCATAATGGTTAGAGTGTTCGCCAATGATCCGGGAAACTGGAGTGAGATCAAGGTCGAGAGATTCCAAAAACACAAAAAAAAAAAAAACGGTATGCGAGGCCACCTTAACACTCAGCATTACAAAGTACGGATCAAAGGTAAGTGGAATAATCCAGGGAAAGAAGTGGCACCCGCCTCTATACCGCAGTATTGCAGCTATTTAAAAGGGAGCCTTTGATGTACTCTCTATTACGGTCGGCAAACTTGACTAATTTAACTTTATATATATATATATATGTATATATATATTTTTATGTTGTATCCGGTGAGTGTCCAGAGACTGAGTTTGGAATATTCATTTATAGAACATATGAGAAACTTCATATGGTTCCACTAGAGTCCTCGATGTAATGCTATTAGTATATAGATTTATCAGGATATATAGAGAGCGGCGGGAAATAACTCGTCGAAATAATTTTATAATGGAACGGTCACTGTTCGTTGAGTTTTCTTCCTTTGCCTTACAAACATATATATATATATATATATATATAAGACAAGGCATAGGATCAACTTTTAATTCAATTTTTATTTTCGATTTAACATTGAGAAAGAGAATGAAGAGTAGCATAAAGAGTTCAATATTTTGTAAGTGAAATACAATTTTGAAATAACGTAAATATTTTTGAAGTTTTTGAGGAGGTAGAAAAAAGCTTTTATCGCCCTATTGGCGGGCCTTAGAATACGCTGACCTTATACCCTACAAAAGAGTAAAACCCACCATAAACGAAAGGGTTGTCCTAAGTGTGACGTTAAACTGAGTCTAATAGCGAGGCTTCAGTTCTTGTGATTTGGGGAGTGTCGAGTACCTCATCATTTTTATTACTCCAAGAACCACTCTGATCCATTGTAGTAACACTCGTTAAGGTCTCGTATAAATCTCTTTTGAAATAGTTTCACTTGATAAGACTGTGTGCAAAAAAACGTTTAAAAACCAAGTTTATAAAAGATGTAAATATGAAGGTGCAATGAACGTGATGCCCTAACCTATTAGCATAAAATACCCCTAGATGAGTTGATATGCCGTTGTTTTCATCAAAACAATTTAATGATGAACTAAATGTTAATCTTCCCTTAGCATTCAGAAGATTTATTCCAGCGAATCTACCATTGGTCCAATATCCTCTCAAACCCACCATCTGGCAAGTGGCGATATAGCATCTCCAAAACTTACAGAATTTTATAGTCATACAATAAATTTAAATAAAAAACAACACAGATAAGTTTTCTTTAAAATATTTACTTGTTTTACTCTATATTCTTTGTATTGTTTAAATCGTTGATCAAAATAATTTCAAAAATGAATTTTAAAAATTGGTTTATCCTGGATTTTATACTAGAATTCAAAACAACGAGAAATTTTCTTGATAAACATTATATTCTTTTGACTGGTTAGATTCTTATAGAACTTGGTGACCTGTGACCTTTCAGATGATCAAGCTACACTATAAAATTCCACAGCGTGAACAGAACTTGGATGCTCACAGTTTGCTCAGCAACAACATCACTTGTCCTTATCTTGACCTTTCATTCATTTTATTCTTCAGTTAGCCAAGTTACACGGCACATACATACTTGCATAGATAAATACACATCATATATATATATATATATATATATATATATATATATATATATATATATATATAACCGTGATCTTGGACAAGTCATTAGTATTGGAAAGAAAGATGGTTGGTTTTACGGCATGTCAACCTTTATTGCATTATTTTATGCCCTGACTTTTACACAGATTGCTTAAAGTACATACTGCTCTTAAGTGGTCACCCATTTAAATACTGGACAGGTTCATTGCTGCTTAACTCTTGTGACTTGACTATAACAGGTGCTTTCAGCGCGACTCGGCCCTAAGTCCATGATAGTTGGGGTTTTATGTTAGAAGCAATACCAAATATTAGACTTATAGCTTTTAACATTCATTTTCTTCAAAATTTTCCTCACCATTCTCTGTACTTATTCTAGCAAATTGTCTATTGGTCGAAGCATCTCTGAATTTCTTTTGTTTTAGTGTCGTATATTCTTTAATGCTTTCCACTTCTTCAAATCATATTCCTTAGATGAATTTTTCGTTTAAGAGACAAGAAAAAGTTTTATAGAGTTGGATCTGGTGAGCATAGATTGATTGATACATTGATTTTAGCAGAGAAAAGCAAAATTTATAAACTAAAATGCCAAAGAAAAAAAATTCCCAAAATATTGTGTAAATCCAATTAACTCTGCTATTTCATTTTATTGTAAAGAATCAGGGATAATGCCTGTTAACATCCTAAATTTTTCATAGTATTTATGTATTTGAAGCGTGTCATCTGGTAAAACTTTCCTTGGTTTCTAAGGGCTCCCACATTGAACATTTTGATGGCACTATGTCTTGAATATCTTAATTTGATCATACAAGATTTTTAGAAAGTGGAATACAATAGTAAACGGGCGCTTATAACTATGGTATCAAGTTATGTTTTGTTTTTATGACTTTAAGCTCTCTCCAGTCTTTTTGCCTGACACGAAGCTCTCCCTAGTCTGTCTCTCCTCTGCTCTCCTTGTACTCCTGGTTAAATCTGAAAGCTCTCATATATACATAGCATGCATCTGATACGCCAGTCAAGTTAACGTAGTAACAAAGCATTTTGAGTTTGGAAATTCCTTTTAAATATAAACAACTCTGTTTACAGTGACTCCTGTCATCAGATGACTTACGAGTGGCGGAGTAAGGTTTTACAGAAAATGGAGTAACGGTAGGAAAGGCCAGTAAGCAAGTTTTTGCTAGTTTTTCTGACTTCGTTTTCTTACTTCTATGGATATATTGGCTGTTTGAACAAAAAAACAAAAAAAAAAAAAGAAAACCAAGAAAATGGTTTCAAGTATGGTTATCAAACTCTACTAGTTATATTTGCACACAGTTAAATGATTTAAAGTATTGCTATCAAACCCTAATGGTTCTATTTGTCACAGTTAAATGGTTTCCAGCAAGTAATTAAATAGTTCTATCTGACACAGTTGGGACCCTTACAGGTACTACCACTCCGGGTCAGAGTGGACTTGGCAATGAAGGAATACTCCACATTCCTCAAAATTCCTGGACTGGAACCTCACCATAAGATGCAGTTTAATGTTGTATCCAGGACACGTTGGCGGGGGGGGGGTCTTACCAACCAGCACTGATGCAGTCGATGTATTCAACAGCCACAGCCAACTCGGCTGTTCGTGGTTGGGGTAGGGGTGAAAGACGAAAGAAAATAAAGTAGGCGGGGGCGGATTTCATCATTATTGATATTATCAAGAGATGCCAACTGTAGGATTTTCTCTTGACTGTCTCTCTCTCTATCTCTCTCTCTATCTCTTTCTTTTTCTCTCGCCATCTATCCCTATCGTCCATTGCTATTAGTAAGTCTAAATGCGGAATCGAATATCAGCACAGAGCTGATGAATGAAAATTTTTGCGTGTCGCTGAACACTGGTGTGGCTGGTGTTCATTGGAGAACGTCATTTATGAGTTTTTCCTTACTTCTCCAGCAGTCTCTAGTATGTCTTGCTCGCTTTTCTTAGATAGTTTGTGAGATGGGATGTAAGTGGCCGTACAACTGCTTTTTTATTGAATGCTTATTCCAAGATTAGTTCAGAACGGCACACAGTATCTTTGTGTAGTTACTGTCAAATTTTTTTCAAACGTTTCGTTAGATTTCGATTGATCCAACCATACCGTAGTATTGACATAGTTACTGCTTGAAAGAATTTCCATTTTACTTTATGAGGGTGATCAGACTTCCATATAATTGATAAAATGTCAATAGCAGTTCATACTTTATCTATGCATATATTGATATCACTTTCAGTTGATGAGATCTTGCTAACGAGGTTTATGAACTAGTCTACCTATTTCAGAGCCTTTCTATCTAAAGAGATGACACCATCTTGATTTGGCCCAGTCGGTTGGTCCTGTAGAAACACCGTCTGCATCTCTGCTGAGGAGTAAGACTCCCCACCAACAAGTGTCATGATATGATTATAAGCAATCTGATGGTGAGGCTTTAGTAATGCTGGGGATTTGGGAAATGCCGAGTACTCCTTCATTACCATCACTCCCAGGTTCACTCTGCCTCGAAATGGTAGCGCCTAATAGGGTCCTATCTATGGGTCAAATAGAACTAAACCATGTACTTATGCTAAACTGAATTGTTTGAAATAGAACTCTTTTTACATTTAATTCTGGGTAAACAAAAAACTGTTTTTAAATAAATGACTGTGTGTAAATAAAAAAAGAATGAACTTGTTTGAAATAGAACTGTTTTTACATTTATGTATCTATTTTTATTAGATATAAGTGAAACCATTTAACTGTGTTAAAAATGAGTTCAAGCTCGTTTGAAAACATTAATCATATATTAAATAAATATGGATAAAAATGATTTGGCATCAAATAATCTACAATGGTTGATGTGCCACCAAACCAAACCATATTAATCAAAACACACGTTTTTTTTTTTTTTTTTGCTTTAACGTTTATTTGCTGTTCCAGGATATCCAGCAGATATTTGTCTTGAGCAGATGTATTTGTAAGAATCACTAAATCATCTGTGTCATCGGCTTTCATAATAGCTTCTGCGGGATATCGTTGGTATTGTGCTGAAAATGTGTTTTTTAAAACTCAGTAAAAATAAAAATGAATAAATGACTGACATTTTTTTCGATGGTGAAGAATTATATTCTTTTATCTTATCTAAATTATTTATTTATTTATTTATTTATGAAGAAAAGTAGAAAAAACAAAATAATCCAAATTTGATGAATTTATTATGAAACCCGACGTTGAATGTTTCGGTTATAATAACCTTCTTTAGGACTTTAAATTCATGAAATTAGTTCTTGAAATAGCGATGGATGATTGATGAAATATTAGGAGAAAAGAAATATATTTATATATTTATTCATTTTCTTCAGCCATTTTGCATCGGTGAAATATTGTGTTCTAAATAAATACACGTCAAAATTTTTTCATTAAAAGTACCAAATTATCAAATGCATTATAACACACAGCTATATAATCAGTCTCCGCTACGTGTCAATCATCTCAAACCATGCAGAAATTCAGCAAAATGCAGACTGAACCTATAAATTTTCACGACTTATAATATAATGTTCTGTTGCTGATTTTTAAAAATAAGATTAGAGACTCGATAGAAGGAAGAGTATTGCGAGAGCTAAACCAGCCAAGAAGAACGAATATACCTATGGAAACAGTATTTCGAGAATTTACTTGGGAAACCTCCGAAAGTTACGGATAAACCAATCACAAAAGTTATTAGTAATCAACAAGACATCAAACTAAGACAGTTTATGCAAGAAGAACTTGACTTAGTACTAAGAAAAGTCAAAAGGATAGCAGAAGGACTTGATGAAATACCCTCAGAAATATGAAAGACCAGGGAATTTGACGACATACTGCTCCGGCACTGTAATGCCGTATATAACCAAAACACAATAGACAGATGAAAAAAGGAATGCATTCTCCCTTTCCCCAAGAATGGTGACCTCAGAATACCCAAGAACTACCGAGGTATAACACTTACATCCTCAACAGTCAATATCTACAATGCTCTGCTATGCAACCACATAGCACCAAAAATTGAGAAAATATTTAGGAAGAACCAAAATGGCTTTCAGAGAAATCGATCCACGGCATCACAAATTTTGACTATCCGTCGAATTCTAGGTGTTTGTGCAAAAAGACTCTAGGCAATATTATTATTCGCTGACTTCTCCAAAGCATTTGACTCCATACCCAGAAGAAAGATGGAGCAAATAATTGTCGCCTGCGGCCTTCCCAAAGAAACCGTCACAACTATAATGTTGTTATATAAAAACACGAAAGTAAAAGTTCTCTCGCCGGATGGAGATACAGAATACTTCGACATTGTATCAGGTGTGTTGCAAGGAGATACATTAGCCTATACCTGTTTATTATTTGCGTAGACAACTTGTTTAGAACGTCAATAGATTTGATGAAAGCGAACAGTTTCAAGCGGGAAAAGGAAAGAAGTAGAAGATACCCCGCACAAACAATTACAGACGCGGACTGCACTGATGACATAGCGCTTCTGGCAAATTCACCTGCCCAAGCCCAAGCCCAGTTATATAGTCTGGAACGAGCAGCAGGTGGCATAGGCCTCCCTGTCAACACAGACGAAACAGAATACATGATGTGATTTAATCGAAGTGGCGACATCTCCACACTAAAATGTGGTCCTCTGAAACTAGTGGAAAAGTTCACCTATCTCGAAAGCAATGTCTCATCAACCGAGAATGACATCAACACGTGACTAGCAAAGGCATGGACAACTATGATAGGATATTGGTCATATGGAAGTCAGACCTGTTTTTTCCAAGCAGCGGTCATACCAATACTGCTATATGTGTTATATTTTGACCCTCGACCCGGCCCAAAAATGTTATTCCAAGGTGATACACCGGAAGGAAGTGACACATTCCAATGGCCAGTAATCGAAAGAGATCGCGTGGGAGGATTAAGGCTTATGATATGGGACAAGGTGAAGGTCCCATTGTGCCACTACAGTGATGCACCGGAAGAGAGTAACCTCTGAACTGCATGAGAGTTATTTCCGCTTGATGACGATTAAACATCCGATTCAAAGATCCAGTAGGCGATCGTGTGGGCGTTGAGTTATTATTTAACTCAGTTGAGTTTGGGTCCCAGAGCAGTTGCCAGCAGACTTCCAGAGAGTTAGAGACGAGATGTGGTAAGGAAAGCCACACCAGGCCGATGGGGCTTGAAGCCCTGATGAGCTGGGGTCCAGAGAAGATATTAAGATGCAGTAAAGAAAGCCAGCATACAGCAGTGGACCCTAAAGGTTGAGCATCTAAGAGAACAAGAAAGACACAACGTGACGGTCATAACAGTGGGGTCAAAATATGAAGTTTATGTTCGGTCTCCAGCACCCTCTCACATGCAAACCCTTGAACGAACCTTTCGAACCCTTGCAATAAAGTGAGAGGTAAATATTTTTCTAAAGAATTCTTTTTGTGTCTTCATTCCTGCGTCTTTATCATGCGTCTTTCTGGGTGCGTCTGTCTTTATTATTGAGTCGTTATGATACGGCAAATGAGTATATAACATATGGATGTACCACATGGACGCTAACTAAGCGTATGGAGAAAAAGCTTGACGGCAATTACACTAGAATGCTGCGAGCAATACTGAACAAGTCCTGGAGACAACACCTACTAAAATAGCAACTGTACGATCACCTACCACCTATCACGAAAACTATCCAAGATAGACGAACCAGACATGCTGGACACCGCTGTAGATGCATGGACAAACTCATAAGGGATGTATTTCTGTGGACCCCCTCACATGGACGAACAAAGGTTGGACAACCAGCTATAACCTATCTACAACAGCTCTGTGCCGATACAGGATGTAGCCTGGACGACCTGCCAGGAGCGATGGACGTTAGAGACAGATGGCAAGAGAAAGTCAGGGAAATCTGTGCTAGTAGCACGACTTGATGATGATGATGATGATGATGATGATGTAACGTTAGCAGTGCCAAATGGAAAGTTGAAACAACACAATACAAACACGATTCTGTTAGTTTCAAAATATGAAAGTTTATTTGTTACTGCTCTTTTTCAAGTTGTCACTGAAGAGAGAGATAAGGTAAGGAAATGCATCAAGTGTTTAGATTGACAGATAGAATAAGAAGTGGAAGATTAGTCCTTTCTCCACTGACCGGCCGCCTGAGCATGTTCATCGGCGGCTGCAACTGACCCCTACCGGGGCCTCTCTGCTCAGTCTGTTTCGTCTGCTTCTGGCCCTTCTGACTGTCGACTCCTATATCTTTTAATCTCTTTCTTGTACTTCTCATTATTCTCTCAACATATGCTTTAATCACACGTAATCTCTAAAACGTTTTAGTGACACGTAATTGCTAAATATCGGTTGATATCAATCTAAATAATTATCTATATTATTATATATTTTGCTTACAGGTGATTCTAAAACAAACTGTTTGATTCTTATTTTGACCGGAGGGACATATAAATGCAAAGCAAGGTCTATGCAAGTCCTGGCGTTTCCAAGTCGAAAACCTGCAACCACAAACTCAAAGTTTAGCTAAGAAAACAATTTATCACTAAAATAATTAACTAAAATCCTTAATAATTTTACAATTATTCAAATTAACATGTTATTTAACTCCGTAAAGATTAAAATCTGTAAGTTAAAACTTTTCTCTGTATGCATACATCCAAGTAAATAAAAGGTGTGAAGCTGTAATCACCAGTTTTCAAACATCCCTGTTACAATGGAAAAAATCTCAACAAAGTGAACTAATTTTCATACATGTGCAACAAGATGAATTGTAGATGGTGAGATCGTCAAGCTACCAGTGCCTTTGGAAAACTTCATCGTCATCTTTGGAATAAAAAAGAGCACTAAGCCCGAGACAAAGATTGCTTTCAATAAGGTCATTGTACTCACCACTTACTTGAGTAGATAGTTGTCCGACTGAACATAGATTGGCCAGCTTGATGCCTTTCTCAAGAGTTGTCTTCTCTTAATTGGCGAATTCGCACTGCTAGACAGAATCTCAAACAGAATAAAGCAGACATAGACACCTTTCTCATACAGTTACAATTGAGGTGGGCTAGTAGACATATCATTCGAATGAGAGACGACAGAATTCTAAAGACCCTTGCTTGAATTCCCCCTATTTATAGAACGGCCCTCGTATATATATATATATATATATATATATATATATATATATATATATATATCGATGAAAGGAATAAGGTTTAGGTTTCTTTGTTTAATGGCATACCAACTCTTTTTAGGTTATTTAATGCCAAATCCATTCTCCTAGAAGAGCAGTAGTGGTACTATTTAACCCATAGCTGGGAGGATAAGGGGGCTCATACCTTTCCCAAGGGTATTTGCCCGAAGGTGAACGTAATAGCGCGACTGGAGTACGAAATCGCGTACTACGATTCCGCAGTTCAACGCTTTAACCATTACACCACGAGGACACCCCCCCCCGATGAAAGGAAAAAGTACACTGGTATATTCTTTTTGAGTCAGGAGCTAAATCGTCACATCTGTGTCTGAAATATCATTAGGATATCATTATAATTAGTCCAATGACTGTCGAAACAATTATTGGGTTTGTATGTTTTGTTCGTTCTTCATCTCTAATAGAATAAATGATAAGAAGCTTATATTAATTATTAGCTGCTCTGTGCTCGTCGATCGTTGCCAATTGTAAGGTATTACATCGATTGTAATAAGCCCGGTATATTAATTATTGAAGTCATGATAATAGAAGAATGAATTAGAAAATAAGGAACATAATTGTAATTCAACGATATGCTATTTAACACGTAAAAGAGTAGTTAAACGGATAATGATGAAAGTCCAAGGTTATAAAAAGTCAAAGAAGGTTCGTTATTAACATAAGGACCTTCCATTGGGTCAATGATGTTGAAGACGGGATAACTTCATATGTTTCATTAATTAGATTCGTATTGATGCTTCTATGTAAGGAGAGGTAAATTTTAACGAGCATTTTCTTGTAATCTCTTATAATGAAAATTTGGTTGATTGATTAATTTTAACTGCATGTCAACCCGTCTGGGGTTATTTTATGCCTATATGTTGGGAAATCGCCTTCATTGTGCATTCAAAGATATATTTTTTGTATAATTGTTTATTGAGAGTATTTTTTTGCATATGGTCCTCTCGAATACCAGTAATTTTTAAACAGATTTATTTGACTCATAGATGGGACCCTGACATTACTCCCAGTTCTACTCAGATCATTCCGGGTCTCCTGATCTGGCGCTTCGCCATCGGATGTAGTTTAATGTCATACCCAGGACACATTTCAGGGCGTCTTATCCATCTGCAGAGGATACAGTCAGCATATTCAGCGATAGAACATTTCATTAGTTATGAGAATTTGAATGACTATTTCAGCTCAAATGCAATTCAATTGCAAATTGGACGGGAAATTGCTCTATTCTCAAAAATCATTTTTAAGTGTATTGCTGTAATGAAAAATTTCCTATGCTTTGTCATTTTTTCAGGGTTACAATTACATATAAAGATAATGAGGATTTTAATATATATTTCCAAACATCTTGTCAGAAATTATGACAATCTCTTTAGAGCAGGGACCAAAGACCAAATGAAGTTGCCGCCTCCACTTTCGAACGTGAGGGATATTGTTCGTCCTCGATATCTAACTGCCTTTCTCGCTGTCCCACAGTGTTAATTTAATGGTTAAAAATGGAGGTTAGTAGTTTATTACAAGGCTAGTCTCCGTGGCATAATTGGTAAAGTGCAAGACTGTAACATCGAAGATAGTGAGTTCGAACTCCTATTACGTTCATCTTCGGACTAATACCCCCTGGAAAGGTATAAAACCACTTAACCCCACTTCTATGGGTATCACTGCCGTTCTTCTACAAGGATGGTTTGCTACGAAGGTTTATATCCCATTAAACAACCAAACATAGACTATTTCCAACAGAAAGAAGAAAAAAATTGCGATCCTATAAAAAAAATATTACACTTAACTGTATTTATCTCTGTCTCTCAGCAGACAGGATTTGACACAATGTCTTTTTTATAGTGGGGTTTTTAGGGGAGAGGTCGAGCACGAGTCTCGGCTCGTGCCCTGCTGGACTATGCTGGTCATCGGCTCATTTAGGGCTATGTAAGGTAGATGAACCTGCTGGACTTGAACTCCCTAGTGTGCCTGTTCGTAGTTTAAACTAGACCAGATTGGTCCAATGTTATGCTTTCTTTGTCGATACCCCATCCAACACGAACGAAAATACAGCACTTAACGAACCCGGTTGTCGTCATCAATAAAGTTTTTGTTAGTTTAGAACAAGGTCAGGAAAATAGAAGTGAGGATTGAACTTACAATCGATAGTCCACTACTCTAGCTTGCTATCCATTCAACCTGCACGAGATAGTGGTTGAATGTTGTGAGACAGACACCTTTTTAAAGCGATAAGTAAGACTCCAGGATGAAAAGTAGACCCCTCACCAGAGAGTCGGGTCTCCGCTAATAATGGCTGTGACGTGTACTTCATTTATTGATCTAAAAATAAGTTCATTTCAAAAGTTTAGTTAATGCCTGATAATTATGCTGACATCACAATGAAAACTTTTCTCAAAGTTTTGGATGCAGTGATTGAAAAGAACTTATAACTTCCTTATTTCTCTTCTGTGATAAGCCAGCACGGTTTTATAATGAAGCAAATAAGGAAATAGAAATTTAGTTTTTTTTTCCCCTAGGCAATTTCGATTGTTGATCGTTTGCGTATTGAGTTTTAGCGAGGAGAGCACAAGAGCAAATTGGAAAGAACTGGGGATAGGAATGTAGTCTAGCGTTTAACAATAGCTTAGTTTGGCACAAGGCCAGAAGTATGAGACACCAGGCGATAATAGAACTCACTAATCGCCTACCTCACTAAACATTACATCACTTAAACACCCAAGTCATTTGCTATGCTTAGATTATTTTGGGGCAAGGCCAGAAGTATGGAGCTCACTGTGATAATTAAACCCAATATCAATAGTCTGTTAACCTAGTTCAGTAACCATTATATCACTTTTTCAAGGGGAGAAAGAAAAATAGATTGTCATTATTATTAAATAGAATTATTTATTGAATTACCATGATCAGAAAATCCGGTGAACGCTTACGCACGACATACGGAAACACTGGACAGCTGTTTCGACCTTATTAGGTTTCATCAGCAGTGTATACCATGATCTCCACCCCTGGAGATCGCACCAGCCACCACAGAGCCGAAACTCTACCACTGAGCCAACAGTCCATATCGTACACAAGTGACGCCAAATTAAGTAGTCATGGCCAATTAACCTGAATGTGTCTTGCAAGTTACATCTGTACTCTTTACAGAGGACACGGTCACCTCCAAGGCCACGTCTTCCCAAAAGGATTTGAAATACGCATCCGCGTAATTATTACAACCTCAAGGGCAAGGATATAGATCTACATTTTCTTTTTTTTAAGTAGAGGTATTATATTGGGAATTGAATTACCATGACCAGAAAATTCACTGCCAATGAGACCAAATATGGTCGAAACAGTTGTCCAGTGTTTCTGTATGTCGAGCGTAGGTGTTCATCAGATTTTCTGGTCATAGTAATTCAAATCACAATATGATTTCTCAACTTAAAAATATGTACAGAATTATTAATGTTAAAAAGGAATACTTGAAAACATTTAACAATTGTCACGTGGTATGCCACTGAGAGGAGAGAGGTAAGATCAATTTCCCCTACCCCTCTGTGTTTGAATTAACAGGCCCCAAAGATTGACCGTTAAAAGAGGAATAGGAATGAAGGTCAACTCCTCGGCCTGCCTGTTGAACGAAGTAACGAATCCAGATCAGAATAAAAGCCAAGGGCTGCCTACATTCTGTGACCGGTTGGACAAAGAAGGAGATATAGAGGTCATTATAGTAGCCGAATGAATAGCATGACAGGGGGAGGTGGAGGAGGAAGAAAGAGGCCAAATGATTGGCCAGATGCCTAAAGCCGAAAAAGAGGTCCTCTTCGTCAGAGGAAATTGGAAATAAGATTTTTTCAGTTAGTTCTGGAACAGCAGTCGGCGTGACAAGATGTGTTGAAACTGTAGCCAAAAACACCGGGAAAAGTGCGGAGCAGAATTCTTGGACCAGAAGATAACAGGTGCCTTCCAGCCAATTTCTACAGAATCCTGCTAGCCCGTAAAAGAAAAGAAATCTTAGAAGAAACCCGTCGAAAAAGCTAAGTAAACCTTAAAACCGTTTTCCCCATCCACCCTTCCTAAGTATTGCAATTATATGCCCTCTCTCTCTCTCAATTTAAAGAAAGAAGCATATACAGAATAATATGCATTAAGAATAGAAGAGAAATAGAATGAAAAGATTCATTTCATAAACCGTAAACGAATGGGTGGACTTAGCTACCTTTTTAAGGTTCAAGAGTAAAGAAAGAAAAGTACAAAGAAAAGAAAAGGAAAGAAAGAAGAACGAAAAGAAAAAGGAAGAAAGAAAGACATTTGTATTTGAGACTGTGTGCTGGTGAAATATAGCCGGCCTCTATAAATATTTATTTGGACCTCGACTATTAAAACTTTGGTTATATCTTAAATGTCCCCACGTTGAAATTTATTTGTTGTGTTATTTACCCAGCGAGTTGCCTTCTTTTGCATATTTCCTTTTCAGTTTCATTTCGCTTCAATTTATCCTCGCTAAATGTCCTACTCGCCTTTAAAACATTACACTGGAAATTGGAATTGCCAACTACAGTGAATAATAATATTTTATCGCAACCTAGTAGCCTATGTCTTCCGTTATCCTAGGGGGTAGGAAGACGAAGTGGCTTGGTGGGTGGGTATAACGTGAAATTTGGAAACCCCCTTGCCAGCGGCGGTCAGTCTAGCCCAAAATTAACCCCCATATTATTTGCCAATTCCCATATGCTCGAAAAAGGAATTTAAAATAGGACTTATTTTGCGAAGGATTAAGTGCCAGACTGCCCCGACGTCACACGTGCGTAAAATAAACTCTCGTTATGAGATAAATATTTTATGAACCGTCACACAATGTAAAAACTGTTTATTGCACCTAGCATGAACTCGAGGTTAGTTGACGATTGTAAGTGAGATCGATTCTCGGCCCTGCTATCTTTCGTAAATGACTGCTGGTAAACTTGCTTTATTGATATGGTATGAAGATGAGCCGTTGTATTTCTTAAGAAACAAGTACCGTAAGTAACCTTTATGGGAGGATCTCCGTTGCGTAGTGGCTAACGCACTTGTAGTAACATTGTATTAAGCGAGTTTGAACTCTAGTCGCGGTATAACGTTCACATTCGGATTAATACCCATGGTAAAGGCATGAACCTCTTTATTAAATAGTATCACAAGAAATTTTTCTATAAGGATGGCCTTGGCATAAAATAACCCAAGATGGTTGATATGCCATTCAACAAAGAAACCCAAACTGATTCTTAGTGGGGAGCCCCCATGGAGTAATATTTAATGTACTGCACTGTGGAATCGTAGTAAGCGTTCAAATTCCAGTCTCACTATTACGTTCTCTTTCAAAATATTATCGTTCCCAGCTACGCGTTAAATAGTGCCATTAGTGGTCTTCTATAACGGTGGCTTGGCATTAAATAACCCACGAAGATTGATAAATCATTAAAGAAAGAAAAAAAAGAAGAGAATGAGACCCGTGTGTCATATCTCAGCAAGGCTTCGTAAATAACAGCATTGTGAATTGTTTCTTAACATTTGCTAAATTGTGATTTGTTTGTCACGCAGGCTTCAGGTTGCAGAGGGGACCTAGTGTTTCCGAATAGTCAATTATTTAATCAGTGAACAGGCTTATGATTGCTTAATGCTGAGTAGAAAGGCACAAGCGTTAATGTTCATTTTAGTATGAGTAGTTCCAATACTAAGAAACGTTATATACATTTTTATACATTTTTTTTAGAGTCGTTGCTACAAAACATTTAAGACGTAACGTACTAAAGTGTCTCATTACTACGCCATTGAAAAAGATCGGTTTCTTTTTGGACACGTCAAGAGAGATTCCCATTCTTCGTTTTGCTTTCCGTTGATTTTTTTCTCTTCTTTTGTTCGGTTCTTGGATTACCCTAATTTGACAAAAAAAAAAAAAAAAAAAAAAAAAAAAAAGGAAAAAACGCTTTTGCTTCCCTTTCTGAACAATTAATTCCCTCTAAATGGCAAAAAGCAAATCCTAAAATAGGATGTTTGGGTTTCGCTACGTGCTAATTCCCTGGGGAAAAAGAATGAATCCGTCTCTCCTCACTACAAATAAGAATAAAATAGTAAAAGCAAATTAATAGCCCTGATGGCGCAACAAGTCTTAGGAGAAAGAAAAACTGAATTGAAAACTTAAGGTGTGTTGTTTCGAAAATAATTGTTACTCTGTTGCATCATTCTTCTGTTATCAGCTCGTCCACAAAATGCGATTGGTTCTACACAAGACTTCACCACAATAATCGTGTGTGTGTGTGTGTGTGTGTGTGTGTCTATGTGTATTGTGAGAGAGGGAAAGGGAGATCAATTCCCCTACCCTTCTGTATTTTAACTAACAGGCCCCAAGACTGACCGTTAAAAAGGGTTATGAACGAAGGTCAATTCCTCACACTCTATGATCTGCAGCCTGTTGAACAAAGTAACGAATCCAGATCAGAATGAAGGTCAAAGCCACCCGTACTCCATGACCTGTAATCTGTTGGACAAAGAAAAGAATCCAGGTCACTCTAGTAGCATGACCGGAGGAAATAGTGGGAGAAGGAAAAATTCAAATGATTGGCTATAGACCCTTTAGCGCCAAAATGATGCCTTTTCGCCCGAGGAAATTTGGAAAAGAATCTTTAGTTTGAGGACAGAAGTCGGCGTGGAAAGATATGCTGAGTTATAGCCAAACTCAGGAAGGTCCCCTCGCCTGCAAAAAGAATCTTTAGTTCTGGACTGACATTGGCAAGAGATTGACGCTAATACAACCAAGCCCCGGGAAAGTCTCCTGTAAAAAGAATAGAACAGAATCTTTCTGAGGAAAGGCACATTCAGCCAGATTCTGGGGATGCCACTCGCCCGTAAAAGAAAGGAGCCTGAAAATAAGGACTTGTCAAAAATAAGTACTACTTGAACTGTTTTCCCTTCTACCTTTCCTAAATAGTGGAATTATATGTATTCAAAAAAGAAAGAGAGAAACTGAAAGGATTCTGTTTCATCAACAGTAAATGGGGGAATGAACCTTCTTACATACTTCAGCCCGGCGACTTAGGCATTTTCTCAAGTAAAAGAAAAAAGAAAGAAAGAAAGAAAGAAAAGAAAAAGAAGAGAAGGACTGTTGAGAGACATTTATGTTTAATACTGCCTGTTGGTTTAATATAGCCGGCATTTTAAAAAGGAAAAGAGAAAAGAAAAAGGAACTGTTTCTTAATTCTTATCATTATTTGTTTGGTCGCCGCCTATTAAAACTTTGTTATATTTCATATGCACCCTTGTGTTGAAATCTTTTGGTTGAGTTATTTATCTATCGAGTCGCATTCTTTTGCACATATCTGTTTCAGCTTCTTATCGATTTTGTTAATTCTCGCCAAATTTCTTATTCACCTTAAAACGTTACAACGGAATTTTGGAGATTTGACTACAGTTAATATTTTTTCTAACCTTGAAGTCGATGTTTTCCAGGGGGTATGAAAACAAGGGACTTGGTGGGGTATGTGAATGTAAATTGAAAACCCCCTCGCCATCGTCAGAGATCAGTCTAGCCCCAAATTAACCCCCACATTTTTTGCCAGTTTACCATATACCCGAAAAAGGAGTCTTGACTAGGACTTATTACTACAGAGGGTCAAGTGCCAGACTGCCCTCGACATCAAATGCGCATAAAATGAACTCTCGTCCAGGGATAATTATTTATGCAGCGTCACAGTATGATGATTAAGTAGTACATTAGTGCATCATTCTTCTGTAATCAGCTCATCTACAAAATGCGGTTGGTTCTATACAAGACTTCACCACAATAATCGTATGTGTGTGTCTATGTGTATGATGATTAAGTAGTACATTAGTGTATCATTCTTCTGTTATCAGCTCATCTAAAAAACTTTTACTGGTTCTACACAAGACTTCACCGCTATAAACAAATCATCTGCATAAGTCTGTACTAACCCCTCCCCTCCGTATGGGCAGAATGCAGCACAATGTCAATTTAAAGCGAAGTTCAACAGGTTTAAATTCAGGGTTTTCCATCTGGTTGCCGAACTGTTATATACCCTACCATAGAACATTAATGGGTGAGTCCCATTCCTTATGAATACCTTGGACATTATTGTGAGGAGGAGAAATATACCAAGTAGTCACCACAGTCAGCAGTTACCTTCTTCACGCCGCTGGCAAGTATTGTATTTTGTTAACGTTATAAAAATTCCCAAACTCCTTCTTTGGTTATTTCGTATGCAGTATCCATTTTGTTTGGTTACAACACTAACCAAGGTTAAAGAAACCAGGCTGGCCTACTATTACCCATAGTTGGTGGGAGAATAATTGGATTAGTGTTATGTGAAATGCAATTAGCCTCGTCCAGTATTTGAACTCGTATCGCCGTGTCCATTTCCTATGACAATAACCATTACACCACGGACAATCCCATCATCTGTATAAGAAGTCCAACGGTTCACATCTTTAACTGAACTCTTGGACCCTAATACATAGAAGCCAATGGGACCGTCATATATATGTGTATGTGAGGGGATGTGCACGTGGTCATTGTTGTAGGAAATGAACACGATTATCTGAATTCAAACCTGGACGAGGCTGTTCGCATTTCAGATGGCAGTAATACCCTTGGAAAAAGTATAAATCCAACTATTCTCTCTCCAGTCATGGGTAAATCGTAGGGCAGATTGGGCCCTTTAACATTGGCATGGAAACCGATTTAGGAAAAGAAAAGCTCTGAATTCATACCTTTGAAACTCCGCTTAAAAGTTGACCTTGTGTTGCATCCAGTTCGTGCGCAGAAGTTGGGTAAATATATCTTGTTCATTCGAAGGAATTTAGTAAACTAATATATGTGTGCGTATGATAATCAGAATGTGTGTATGAGTGTAAATATATGCATTCAATGTGTTTATATATGTCCGATGTTTAGGTAGCACATTGCCCCCACCATTCGTCTGTTATTAGCTTCTCCAAAAAGTGTGGCTGGTCCGACACAACTTTTCACCTAAAAAAATTTGCATCTTTGACTGGACAGTTTGGCCCTCACACATCAAGATCAATAGGAGAGTCCATCATCATATGTGCGTGCGTGCACCCACGCGTATGAGTGCATGTGTCTGATGAATAAGTGTCTCATTGATGCCCAATTCTTCCGTAATCAACTTCCCCCCAAAGTGTAACTGCTTCTACACAAGCCTTCACTACTGCAAAACACATCTTCTGTTCAGATATTCCAACGGCTCGCATCTTTAACTAAACTGTTGAACTTCATACGTCGAGGCCGACGAACGATTAGTGAATGGCAGTTAACACGATAATATTGTTTTATTAAATTTCTGCTTTGTTCAGAAAACTGCTGTTGACATCAATCAAGAAAAAAAAAGTATCGACGAAAATATTTCTACTCGATATTTTTGTCTCTCCTTCTCCTTTATTTTTATTAGTTTTGGCATCTTAAAATTTCGTCAATCAAAATGGGTTTGATATCGGTATAAAAGAAAAAAATGCTTTGAAAATTATTGTAACTGATATTCAGTAGGGAATATGAATAAATAGATAAATAAATAAACAAAAACTGCACGGAAAAAATTACTGTGATAGAATTGAAGTTTATTGGCAAAAAAATAAGAGATGTTGTTCTGCATTCATCTTTTTAAATCAGAAAGAATTACGTTTAACGAGATTCGCGTTTTGTGCGAGATTTAAAAAAAAACTTTTATTCTATATACAAAGTGAATCGCAGCAAGCAAAAGTGAACAGAATGGATAAAAGACCAGAGAGAGTGAGAGAGACAAACGAAGAGAGAGAGAGAGAGAGAGAGAGAGAGAGAGAGAGAGAGAGATGAAGGGAAGAAAAAAGAGAGAGGTGAAATAGAAATGAAACTGGAGAGACGTAAAAGAGAAAGAATTGATGAAAATAAACGAAAAAGAGTGGAGTGAATGAAAGATGAAAGGAAGTGAAATGTGGAAGGAAGAATAATGGAAAGAAGATAAAGAAATAATGAGAAAGAAAATAGCGGAAGAAAAATAAAATAAATAAATGAGATAAAAAGAAATGCTACTACTACTACTACTACTACTACTAATAATAATAATTTTAATAATGATACGCCGGAGATGTCCTCGTGGTGTAATGGTGAAAGCGATGGACTGCGGAATCGTAGTAAGCGAGTTCGTACTCCAGTCGTGCTATTACGTTCACTTTCGGGGAAATACCCTTGGGAAAGGTATGAACCCCCTTATCCTCCCAGCTATGGGTTAAATGGTACCGGTATTGTTCTTCTAAGGGAATAGCTTTGGCATTAAATAACCTACAAAGGTTGAAATACCATTAAACAAAGAAACCAAACCAATAATACGCCAAAAATAGCAAGAGATAAAAATTTGAATATACTGATTGGTGGGATATACACAAATTAGAATCTGTGACACTGGGACTGAGATACAAATGAATCACCCAATCCCAGCCAGAAGACCAGATCTAGTGTCAATTAACAAGAAGAAAATATCTTTTCAATTTTTTAAAAAAATATTTGGATCTTACCTGAGAACTGACAAAGCAGTGGAGCATGAAGGTGACAGTGATGCCAATTGTACTAAATGTACTTGGAATGGTCCCCAAAAGCTTAAAAAAAGATTAGAGAAATAGAAAATCAGAGAAAGAATCAAGAACATATAAACCACAGCTTGTTAAGATAAGATAGAATACTTAGAAGAGTCCTGGAGACCTGAGGAGACTTGCTGCAACTGGTATATAATTGCGGAAGGATTTTCTTTTATGTTATCATTTTTTGTTGGTTATATCTTATCATTCGGTTTGGTTAGGCTTAGAACTATTCGGCTTAGTGCACGTGCAGGTGCACACATTGAGTGCAGTTCACGTTCGTGCGCGGAGGATGTGACAATCACAAATGTCATAATAAAAACCCCAGATAGGAAATGAGACTGGTGTGTGAATGATGTCATGCCCAGAAGCGATGGGCTGGGAATTTTGGTGATTTTTGAAAGAAACAGTTAGTTGAGATTCGAACCTGGGCGTGGCGAGTCGAGTTGTGGTCTACTGGATGCGCCGCGCATTTGTTGGGTCAGTGAGCGGAGATTGGACTCCGGGCAGGGCAGTTCAGCTGGGGAGTTGACTGTGGGCGATGTAGGAACAGTCAGCATAGTAAAAATTGTTTCTCTCTCTCCTTGTGTCGAAAAACTAAAAGTCAAAAAAAGTTAATAAACGTTTCGTACCTGAACAAAGAGAGTCGTCAGTGTTTCGCGTATTTCGGGATTCCTATGCATATGAGCATTTTACGCATCCGTATGTTTTACATAGCCGTATGTTACACAACTCAGACTTCAGAGAAAGACCTTCAGCGAATTTTAACATACAAACGGATCACCTAATCACGGGCAGACGAACAGATCTTATTCTAATCAACCAAAAAAAAGAGGACCTGCAAAATTGTGGACTTTGCTGTGCCAGCTGACCACAGCGAAAAATTAAAAGAAAGTGAAAAGAAGCATAAGTACCTGGATCTTGCTAGAGAATTGAAAAAAACTGTGCAGCATGAAAGGGATGTTTATACTAATTATAATTAGTGGTTTTGGTACAATTACCGAAGGATTATAAAAGGGACTGCAGGACTTGGAAATTAGAAGACGAGTGATGACCACCCAAACTACAACACGACTGAGATCAGCCAGAATACTAAGAAGAGTCCTGGAGATTTGATGAGAATTTCCGTCACTTAAACTCCAGTGAAAGACCATCAGCTAATGTTAATGTGAAAAATTCTCGAGGAGTAAAATAATAATAATAATAATAATAATAATAATAATAATAATAATAATAATTTTACCATACAAATAAATGGTATATACACAAACTAGAATCCGTCCTAGAAAATGAGAAGCACAAAATTCTCTGGGATTTTGAGATACAAACTGATCACTTAATATCGACCAGACGACCATACCTTATAGTCAGCAAAAAAAAAAAAAAAGAGATCCTACCGAATTGTGGACTTTGCCGTTCCGGCTGACCATAGGAAGTCGAAAAGAGAAATAAATACCTGGACCTTGCTAAAGAATTGAAAAACTATGGAACATGAAAGTGACAGTGATACCAATTGTAATTGACGCACTCGGTACAGTCACCAAAGGATTGATATAGAGACTGGAGAACTTGGATATAAGAAGAAGAGTGGAGAGCATCCAAAATACAGTATTGTGGCGATCAGCTCGAAATTATAAGAAGAGTCCAGAAGATTTTTGGAGACTTGCTATCTCTCAGACTCCTGTAGAAAGCCATCAGCTAACGCTGGTGTGAAAAACTCTCAAATGAGTATAATAATAATAATAATAATAATAATAATAACTCAAAACGACACTTAAAAAGATATAAGCCTGGAAAACGCCAGGCCATGATGGAATACATGGTTTCTGGTTCAAGAAATTCACCTCCATTCACGGTAGACTAGAACTAGAAATGAATAAATGCCTACAAAGAGCACACGTACCCGAATGGATGACCAAAGGAAGGACCACATTGATACAAAATGACCCAAACAAAGGAACCGCCCCAAAAAATTGCAGACCCATAACTTGCCTACCAATGATGTGGAAATTATTCACAGCACAAATAATGGAAGAGATTCGCTAACAAGCCGCAGTTTGTTCCCTGACGGACAGAGAGGATGTTGCAAAGGATCCAGAAGCACAGCAGAATTACTTTAAATAGATCAACACATTCTTAACGAGAGCAAGACAAGACGGAAAAATCTAGCTATGGCCTGGATTGATTACAAAAAGGCATATGATATGAATCCGCATAGCTGGATAATAAACAGCCTCAACATGTACAAAATATCATTTGAAGTCATGAACTTTATCGATAAACCATGAAAACATGGAGAGTGGAATTGATAGCAGGAGGAAGAAGCTTAACTGAAACAAAGATCCAAAGAGCTATTTTCCAAGGAGATGCTCGATCACCCTTACTATTCATAATTGCTATGATGCCACTTAACCACTTACTCAGAAAATGCACAGCTGGATACAAACTTAGTAGATCACAGGAAAAAAATCAATCACCAAATGTATATTGATGACATCAAATAATTTGCAAAAAATAAAAAAAAAACAGGAAACTCAAATACACTGTTATAATATACTGTCAGGATATAGGAATGGAATTTGGCATTGAAAAATGTGTAATGCTAGTAATGAAAAGTGGCAAACGACATCTAACTGACGGAATGGAACTACCAAATCAACACAAGATTAGGACGCTCGCAGAAAACGAAACCTACAAATACTTGGGCAACTTGGAGACTGACACTATCAAACAAGTGGAAATGAAAGACAAAATTCAAAAAGAATATCTCAGGAGAATTAGAAAACTACTCAAGACAAAACTCTCTAGCAGAAACCTTATCAAAGGAATAAAGACCTGGGCTGTACCACGCGTTAGATATTCCGGACCCTTTCTCATGTGGACTAGAGACAAACTTAAACAAATGGACCAAAGAACAAGAAAACTAATGACAATCCATAAGGCATTACATCCCAGAGACGACGTTGACAGATTATGTTTCAAGAAAAGAGGGAGGAAGAGGACTTGCCAGCATTGAAGACAGCATTGACGCATCGATACAATGACTCGAAGACTATATACAAAAACACGATGGGGGACTGATTACAGCCATCAGAAACGATAATGATAACACGATGGACAACGGAATGACAATAACTAGGAAACAAAAATGAGAAGGAAGGCAACTCTATGGACGTTTTAAACGACAAATAAACTACATATCACACGACAAAACCTGGACATGACTAAAAAAAAGGAAACTTTAAGAGAGAAACAGAATCTCTCCTAATAGCAGCTCAAAACAACGCTATAAGAACCAATCATATCAAAGCGAGAATAGATAAGACGCTACAAAAAAGCAAATGTAGACGATGCGGTGACGTGGATAAAACAATCAATCACATTATAAGCGAATGCAACAAATTAGCGCAGAAGGAATATAAGACTAGACACGATTGGGTCGGCAAGGTGATCTGGGAGATGTGCAAGAAATTTAAATTTGACCATACGAACAAATGATATATGCACAACCCAGCACCTGTCCAAGAAAATAACACACATAAACTCCTATGGGACTTTGACATAAACACGAATCACCTAATCTCGGCCAGAAGACCAGACCTAATAATAATCAATAAAAAGAAGAGAATTTGCAAAATTATCGACTTTGCTGTTCCGGCTGACCACAGAATAAAACTGAAAGAATGGGAAAAGAAGAATAAGTACCTCGACCTTGCTAGGGAATTGAAAAAACTATGGAACATGCAGGTGACAATTATACCAATTGTAATTGGGGCGTTTGGAACAGTAACTAAAGGATTACTAAAGGGACTGGAGGACTTGGAAGTTGGCGGACGAATAGAGACCATCCAAACAACCTCAATATTGAGAACGGCCAGAATACCGAGAAGAGACCTGGAGATGACTTGAGGAGATTTGCTATCACTCAAACTCCAGTGAAAAACCATCAGCTCACGCTGATGTGAACAACTCTAATAAGTAAATAATAATAATAATAATAGGTGATCGAATGGGAGTTTAAGAATAAAGAATGTAGGCCAAGTAAGTGAAAAAGAAAAAAAGAATGAATTACGTACACTTCTAAATTTTTTTACCTAATTTTTTCCTCGTGCCAAACCAACTGAATAATCTACTGGCAACATTATTAATGTGGTGAGTTCGATCCTCACCGGCTTCCCCATAGGGGTCTCCTCTGATGTGTCTGAGTAAGCTAAGCAAATGTATAAAAGCACGTGGATTGTTATTTGCTTGGTTTAGCTGAATTGTGGTACAAAGTCTGAAATTCTAGAATCCCCAATGAGCAATCGTAGAATCCCCAATGAGCAATCGTAGCAATTGATCTAGGAGACTAATTCGTTATCACGACAATGATGTTATCACTTCATTACTTATATAAGTGATCACTTTGAAACAGTTGGTACTTTAGGAAATGCAGGTAAGTAAAGTTGGTGACCGTAGTCAAAGTCTACCCGAAGGCTCCCTTTTCAGTAGCTGTAACACCGAGGTGTAGGGGAAGGTGCTATTCCTTTCTTTGGATTGCTCCACTTTACCCTTGAATCATACCTTATAATGTTGAATGTTAAGCAAGGTGGCATCAAATATCCTTCTTTGAGTCTTTGGTATGTCTCGACCTGGGATTGAACCCCGGTCTCCCAGACCATTGGCGAACATTCTACCCACTAGGCTAATGAGAAAGACTGTGCTACATGCATTTCTGATAAAAGAATGAGTCTTATCAAGTTTAGGCAATATTTGTGGTTTCGTACTTCTATCTGAATTTACAGTTTGGTGTCTTTGTTTAATGGTATACCAACCTTTGTGAATTAATTAATGCCAAAAAAAGGGGAGAAGTTGCATTATCATTTAATTCACAGCTTTTCCAAGAATATTAGTTCAAAAGTGAACGTAAGAGCGCGTCTGGAGTTCGAACTTGTTAACTATGATGTCACAGTCTAGTACGTTAGCCACTACGCTACGAGGTCTACTTCCACACAATCATTTGTTTGCACACAGTTAAATAGTTTTTGTAAATGATTAAATAGATCTATTTGAACCAAAAATAGGACCCTAACAGTTACTACCACACTAATTTCTACCTTGGATATTCGTTGACGGGAGTGGGGGTCTTATCTTTCTACAAAGCTGTAGTCGGCGTATCCTATAGCCTCAGTCGACTTAGCTACGTTTAAAGGAGAAACTTCAGAGAAAAAGACGAAAGTGTTGGCAGAAAGAAAGAGATTAGGAAAAATGAAAGGAAGATCAATTTTAAAAGGGCAAAAAATAAATAAAGAAAACAATATTTTAAAACTTAAAACAAACAAAAAAAAACAACTAAATTAAAGGAATCTACGGAATTGTTATTACTTGAGAATCGACTGTCATTTTGTTGATATTGGAGAACCGATACTTGACCATCAAATTTTCTAAAGCACCAAAAGTCAGTTACTCAAAAAACTAGTGTTCTCCTTTACATACAATTGTTTTTTGGTTTTTAGTTTTTGGTCATCGTGATAACATTTTCTTTCAATCATTCGTCAGATCATTAAATGAATACAATAAAAGAAAAGATGTAATTTAAAATAATATCTCGAGAAGTGTTTTCAGTTTTAGTTCAAAAACAAAATTACAAATTAGCATTTAAAAATTTCATTTTTCCACTTCGTTATCGTTTATTAATTTTATTTACTTTATTTTATTCTATTTCATTACTAAAACTTCTTTCTTATTTTCCCGAACAGGCTATCTCAAATTCTTATTGAAAAGATATTTATTGAGGAATGATGAAGAAATACGTCTCCTCCATCATCATTTTTTGTCTTTTTGCCTGAAGATATCAGTATTCGAAAAACCGTCCAATTTCATTTAACTGATTTCTTTCAATTCTGTCACAAATATTAACCCTAGTTTCATTGTTGTACATTTTGTTGGCTCAGTTTTAGAGTTTCGGCTCTGCAATTTGTGGTTGCTGGTTCGATTTCCAGTGGTGGATATTGCGGTATACACTGCTAAATAAACCTAATAAGGTCGAAACAGCTGTCCAGTGTTTCCGTATGTCGTGCGTAAGTGTTCGCCGGATTTTCTGGTAATAGTATTTCAATTCACAATATAATCCCTCTACTTAAAAAAGAAAACGTACATTTTCTGTTTTAAAAAGTATATTACCTTGAGTTTTCTACCCTAAGGTTATGGTATTTTTTTATATAAGAGTATGTTTTTAAATGCAAAAAATATTTGCATATATAAAGTCAAATACTTATGCCGTCCCATTATAGGTGTCACATTTAAAGTGTAAAACTTATATAAAAAAAGTAACAACTATTATGGGACATACAGTTCGCCCATAAATAAGTACATCCCAATAAATAACCTTTATAAATTTGCTTCTAAATCAAAGCAGCTCGATTTTATCATTTCAAGTGGAAATTAGACGATCAAAACGGATATTATTAGGTATTACACTGTAAACCACGAATAAGTACACCCTAACAATTTTTAAAATATAAAGTATTCATTTTCTTCAAAACCAAAGATAACAGGATTTTATTTTTTCTAGTGGAATATTAAACAATCAAAATGGATATTATTAGATATTATTTATTGCTACAATCTACCAAAAAATATGAATACCTGTGATGGTGATAGTGCTGGTTAGCAAATCATCAAGTCTCGCCAGCTAATCAACCTTCACCGACATTGTGCTTGATCTTTAAAAAGTTGGCTGCCAGTTTTGGTTGAAATCATAGAAGCAACGTATCAGGTCTATAAAGGAAAAAAAAAAAAAAAAAAAAAAAAAAAACTAACGAAGTCGAAAATAAAATTTTATGGCTGTCTTAATTGACAACTAAGACCAATGTAATAACTTATTTATCAATCACTTTAATATCATTATGTACATATGTCCATGTAAATGTACACTTACGTTAATATTCATACAGACTGAAACAGATATGATCTCAACTACATGCATATACATATATATAGATATGTATATACATATACATACTCACACAGATATACTATCACCTACATGCACATGGATATACGCTACCCGTATACATATACACACCCATAGAGATATGCTCACACGTTCATTTATCTGCATTATGGTTTCTAAATATGTGCACATAAGAACAAAATAACTTATCTTATCACATAGTCCTATCAATGTTCCTTTTTGATAAACTGAAATCATCAAAATTTGTAAATGGCATTAGAATTTGGATGCAGGTCAGTTTTGTTTTTTGTGTAGTTTAGAGGGAACACTTGGTTCTAGCTTTTACCCTATTAGTTTTTAAAATTTTTTAAACTTTTCAAAGAGTTTATTTTAATCTAACAATTAGAATACAGCAGTGGTGAAATGGGAATTTAAAATGGAAACATACGAGCTTCAGGTAACTCCAAGATCAGTCGGCTGGAACTGTAGAATACACTGACTACATGACTGCAGAGGAGTAGGCCCTGCACCCCGCAACAAGAGTCCTGAATTTGACATTAAACAATCTGATGGTTAGGTTCGAGTAATGCTGGAGCTTCGTGGAATGCAGAGTACCCCTTTAATACGATTGCTCCCAGGTCCATTGTAGCACCTGATAGGGTCCTATGTATGGGTCAAATAGAACTGTTTGACATTTAAACTGAATGTAAACAAATGACTTATGCTAAATTGAATTGTTTAGAATAGAACTGTTTGATTATTTAACTATGTGTAAACAAGTGACTGGTTTTTTAATTGAATTGTTAGTGATACATAAGACTTGAAACCATTTAACTGTGTGCAAACAAATTACAAATAAATTATATATGTACATCCATTTAAATGTTATGGAGGTGCCCGTGGTGTAATGGTTATCGTCGTAGGAAATGGACACGGCGACACGAGTTCAAATCCTGGACCAGGCTAATTGCATTTCACATAGCACTAATACCCTTGGGAAAGGTATCAATCCAGCTATGGGTAAATAGTAGGACAGACTAGGTTCTTCAGCATTGGTGAGGCAACAAGTCTAGGAGAATGAAAACTCTGAATTCAAGCCTGTTAGACTCCGCTTAAAAATTGACCTTGTGTCATATCCTGCCCGAGTGGAGGGGTTGGTATATATATATATGTACATCCATTTAACTGTGAGTAAACTAATAACCGATGTTACATTTTTACTGATACATATCAATACTTGAATCTATTTAACTGTGTAGAAAAAGAATGAGTTCAGGCTCGTTTAAAATGTATCTATAAAATGACTTTACAAATCATATATATCTAATACATAAAACAAGATTTGGCTTTACATAACCAACATGTTATAAACCCAGCCAAACCAAATAAAAATAAACCATTCAGTTATCTCCCTTAACCATTCATTGAAACGTAAATAAATCAGATTATTATTTGTTTAATAGTTACGATCAAGTTATTTGTTTGAAAAGGTTACAGCTAATTTCTTCTAGAATGATTTGTCCATTAATCTAATTAAACAAAATAAAATTATTTCTTATTAATTCTGTTTTTTTTTTCTTCAAAGTAATATGAATTCCGAAAAAACTAATAAAATTTCATGTTTATTAGTGAAACATAGACTACCGTCGAGTAATTAATTTTTCCTTAACACATGGCACGTTCAAAAACTATTGAGACCTAAACTCTGAAAAAAAAATCCTTTTAATCTTAAAACTTAAAACCTCAATGAAGACATTTGTACAGCAGAGCAGCTTATATAAAAAAAAAAGTAAAGTCGAGGCATTTACACTGCTGTTTAAACGTCAAGACATCTACACTATTGTCTAAACGTCTAGATATTTATACTATTTTCTAAACGTCTTGACATCTACACTGTTATCTAACTATGTAGACATATACACTGTTATATAAACGTCTTGTCATATAAATTGCTGTCTAAACCTCTAGACATCTATACTGCTGGCTAACCATTTATATATATATATCTACACTGTTATCTACATATTTTTGGAACGTCTAAACATTATTGTCTTGAAATCTTGATATTTCACTACTGTCTAGACGTCTAGTCATATACATTGCTATCTAAACGTCTAGATATTTACACTGTTGTCGAAACATTTAGACATCTACATTGCTGTCTTAATATCTAGATATTTACACTGCTATCTAAGTGTCTAGTTATCTACACTGTTGCCTAAACGTCTAGACATCTACATTACACTCTAAACGTTTAGACATCTACTGTGTTTTCTGAATGTTTAGACATATGCATTGCTGTTAAAAAGTCTAGATATTTAAACTGTTGTCTAAATATCTAGATGTCTATACTAGGGATGCACCGATAAGCAAATTGGCCGATGACCGATTACTGAACCTCCGAGGAATTGGCTGTGTCCTGAGAATGGAGAAATTCTAGTGTTTCTACATTACAACTTAAGAGTATTCAACTTTAAATACTGATGAGACTATAAGAGCAGAAGAGGCAGGCAGCAAGAAAAGAAGAGGAAGTAGGGCAGCAGCAGTAGGGAGCAGAGGTAACCAATGCAGCATGCTCCAGGGGAAGCAGAACTTCAGCTTATAGTTATTCTCTTAAGAATTGGAATTTGTACTTTGCAGTTTTTTTGTAATTTCTTTATTTCTTATCTATTTGTTTAATTATATTCATTTAAGAATTAGAAATTGCTCTTTGTATTTTGTAATTTCATTTCATAAAGCAAAAAAAAAAGCAAAAAGCCATTTTGAACTCAGGTCACCATACCCATTTCCTACAACGGTAACCTCTTTCTCTCTCTCTCTTTCTCTCTCTCTCTCTCTCTCTCTCTTTCTCTCAATATATATATAAAGTAAAGTTGGCGACCTTAGTCGAGGGTGACTCGAAGGCTCCCTTTTCAATAACTACTACATCAAGGTATAAGGAAGGGTGTTACTCCATTCCCTGGATTGCTCCACTTTATCCTTGATCCTTATCTTATAATGCTAAGTGTTAAGCAAGGCGGCATCAAGTACCATTTTTTGAGTCTTTGCTATGACTCGACCTGGGATTGAACACCGGTCTCCCAGACCATTGGCGAACACTCTACTCCTTAGGCCAATGGATATATATATATATATATATATGAAAGATTAAACGTAGAAATATGTATTAATTTTCTACTATTACTTACAGAATGCTACACAGATGCACATACAATTATATAATCATCATCATCTTGTCGTGCCACCAGCACGGATATCCCTGACCCTCTATCGCCACTCCTCCTTATTGTTCATCACTTCTGGCAGGTCCTCAGGGTTATATATCCCGTATCCTCACAGAGCTGCTGTATGTAGGTTCGAGCCGGTTTCCCTGTCCTTACTTGGCCATGTGAGGGGGTCTATAGGAGAACATCACTTATGAGCTCGTCCCCGCTTCTCCAGCATTGTCCTGCATGTCTGGTACGTCTAACTTTGATAGTTTTTGTGATGAGAGGTAGATGGCCGTGCAGCAGCTGCTTTGTGGGGTGTTGCCTCCAGGACTTGTTCAAAATTGCTCGCAGCATTCTTGTGTAGTTGCCGTCAAGCTTTTTCTCTCCTCGTTTAGTTAGCGTCCATATAGTGCATCCATATAGCAGTATCGACACGACCGCGACTTGGAAGAAACTGCGTTTCATTTTATCAGTCAGGTCTGACTTCCATATGACCGATAACCTATCGATAGCTGTCCATGCTTTTGCTAGTTGCGTGTCAATGTCTTTTTCATTTGATGAGACACTGCTTCCTGGGTAGGTAAACTTGTCAACTAGTTTCAGAGAGCTACCGCCAAGTGTGGAGATGTCGCCTGTTTGATTAAAGCACATGTATTCTGTTTTGTGTGCATTGACATGGAGGTCAATTTCTCCGGCAGCTCGTTTCAGACTATGCAGTAGTGTTTTGGCTTGGGCGGGTGCATTTGCCAGAATCGATATGTCATCGGCATAGTCGGCGTCGGTTATTGTTTTGCGGGGTACCTTCTGCTTCTCTTCTTTGTCAGCTCGAAACTGTTTTCTTTCATTTTATCAATCGTTGTTCTAAGCACGTTGACAAGACAGATGATAAAGAGGTATGGGGCTAGCGTGTCCCCTTGTAGTACTCCTGCTACCATGTCGAATTAGTCTGTGTCTTCATCCGGAGAACGCACTATTACTTTGGTATTTCTAAAGAGAAACATTATGGCAGCGACGGTCTCTTTTGGTAGGCCGTATGCTAGTAGAATTTGCTCCATCTTCCCTCTGTAAAAGGCATCAAAGACCTTGGTAAAGTCGACAAATAGTAATGTCGCTGTAGGTTTTTTTACCCGTACACCTTCAAGGATTCTACGGATAGTCAATATTTGTGAGGTCGTAGATCTAATTCTTCGGAAGCCATTTTGGTTCTTCCTAAGAATGTTGTTAATTTTGGGTTCTATGCGGTTTCGTAGTAGGGCATTGTATATTTTGTCTGCTATGGATGCAAGTGTTATACCTCGGTAGTTCTTGGCTAATCCGAGGTCGCCTTTCATCCATCTGTCTATCTCGGATTTTGAGTATAAACTGCATTACAGTGTCGGAGCAGTATGTCGTCAAATTGTCTGGTCTTCCATACCTCTGGGGAAATTTCATCTAGCCCAACAGCTTTTCTATTTTTAATTTTTCTAAGTACTGAGTCAAGTTCTTCTAGAGTAAATAGTCCTAGCTTAACGTCTAAATAATGGAAAACCACAATACACACACATATATACACACACGAACGCAGAGACATATAGACGTATATATATATATATATATACCAATTATGCAGTCTTCAGCCAAGATAAGGTTAACAAATAACAAGCATATACATACGTACACACATATATACATGATATATGTAAATATGACAATATATGCTCCCCCGGGGGTTGAGCACTCTCTCGAGGGAATTACCTGTTGAAAAGCTCGACTACTGAATTGAGTACTAGGAAACCGTTAAGCGCGTAAGTAAACAATAGAAAAATGATACATACGTATTAAAATCTCTTCACTTACGCCGAGATTGCTGAAGTCTATGTAGTAAGATATCCGACTGGCGTAAATTTAAACGGGTTTCGATCCCAGCTTAAAGCATCTCACGTAACTAGTCACACTAAAACGAAACAGTTTGCCTGTGGATGTCTCTCTCTCTATAGATATATATTAACGTCCATCTTATAATGGTTTGAGAGTTCACAGATAGTCTAGGAAACTGGGTTCAATCCCAGGTCTAGTCAAAAAAATGACTTTAAAATAGTATTTAATGCCTCCTTGCTTAACATTCAGTATTATAACGTATCGGATCAAGGGTAAGTGCAGCAATCCAGGGAAAGGAGTAGTGCCCTTCCCTAAAACTCGAAGTAGCTATTGAAAAGGGAGCCTTTGGGTCATTTTCCAACTGACTGAACTATACATATATATTGAATGAGAGAGAGAAAGAAGTGTGTAAGCAAGACACACACACACACACACACACACATATATATATATATATATAAACACACACAAATGTTGATAGATTTGTGCGCAGGTATGTGAATGCATGTGTATATACATTTATGCGCATATATATGAGTAGGCGATTGTAAGTACGCAGACGCCTTTAATATTGATTCTAAATACCTGTCTGAGTGTAATTGTATTCCCTTGTCTCACACATGAGAAATAAAGATTTATTGAGTTTATAAGCGACAACGAAGGAGTCGAGCATTTCATAATCCTGTCGTAGCGCTGGTTGTTGTTTACAACCAAATAATTCCTCATTAACATTGAATTAGATAATTAAAAGCCCAAATGCCAAATCGCAGAGCCTTGGTACATCGAGAAGGAAGGAAATAAAAAACACAGCTAAGGTTTCAATAACTAAATTATGCCTTGTGCTTAACAGCCGCTAAAATTAATCAATTCAATAATTATAATTATTGTGTAAAAGAAATAAACAAATAAACAAATAAATAGAAATAAAAAAACAAACAAACAAAAGAACAAGATGAGTGAAAGCTGAAATTTCGTTCATGAATCATTTTTTTCTTCTTTTTTCCTTTCGAATCATGCATCTTAGATGTTTACTCTCTTTTTCCTCATCAAACATGGGCATATTTTTTACGGACATCATGAACAATCAATACAAATTTCAAATCATATGACAACACCCCAAGAAAAGAGCAATTGCTCACTTGCTGTAGAGCCGTCGTAAGTAAGCTAATATCTTTGTCCAGTTGTTTTACTTACTTTGATTCTCATTGTCATTCAATTGTAAATCCCAGCCAACATAAGATAATTATAAAAAAAAAAACTCCTGCCGCTGAAAAAAGTTTATAGAATAAAAAATCTCTTCCAGTGGGCGAGCAGTTTCATGATATGCTTAGTCTATAATATAATGGCCGAAGGATTTCGTTTTATATATCTTGCCTTTGGGTTTAGTTAGGCTGAGAATCTTTCGGCTCAGTGCATGGGTTAGTTAAGTGCAAACATGAGCGCAGGTGTTCACGTGCCCGCGGAGCGGACGTGTCATTCAGAGATGTCACAATAAAAATCCCAGATAGAGGATGTGACCAGGGATGTGAGTGACGTCACGCACCGGAAACGTGGGCTGAGATTTGAGAAAAGTGAGTTAGTTGAGTTTTGCCTCGGAATAAGAAGGTTGACTTTCGCTTGCTCGCCAAGGCCTTGCGACGGGTGCGCACATGATGGAGGGGGGGACGGATGGAAAAGTCAACATAGAAAGATGGTATCTCTCTCCTTATGCGGAAAAGCCTTTTAATTCAAAGGTAATAAAAAGTTTCGTACCTGAACTAAGAAGTCGTAAGTGTTTTTTTTGTGTTTCGGGATTCCGATGTTATCTATATATGAGTTATGAACATTCTATGTACATTTCGCATATCCTTATCATGGGTATGGTACAAGACTACCAATCCGCGACCCTTCTTACTGAAATCACAATTTAAAGTGTCATCCACAGTTATTACGAATGAATAAAAAAGAAAACTGTTAGACAAGAATTATGTAAGAATTAATTTTTATTTATTGCGGACTTTTTGTCCTCATCTTACTTGGTCAAAAACGTGGTGCGATAGACAACAACTATGGAAGGCAGTAATTACTGGGGATACGGTTACAAGACTCATCATTCCTATCCGAGGTCGTGGTAAATCACCTGAAGAAGGCCAGAGGTGAAATTTGGCCGAAACGTAGTGTAAGAAGAAACAACACAAAAACTACCAAGATGAGGACAAAAAAGTCCACAATAAATAAAATTAATTCTCAGATTAAGAAGCTTCATCTCAAAATGATTCCAATTAAAGACAATTACAAAAAAAAAAATAATGTATTGTCAAATAATTTAATAATGCACGATACGAATGAAGAAAGTTTAAATAAACATACCTGGATCTTGTTCTAGGTGATGGCAAAATCAAATCAGCCCAAATCCAGCGGAGCATTCCTACACCTGGTAGTACTTGCCAAAAGGGGTAAAGGATGGAAAAATTGCTCGGCGCCTCAGGCACCCCGAAATAAATCTCGACAGAAGCAGAACAATTTTCGTCACCCCTTCTGAAGGTTTGATATTTGCTGGATTCCCCACATTAAACTGACCTTGTGTCAAATTCCAGCCCTCTCGGCGTGAAGAAAATGGACTATAAATTAATAATTTTGAAAGCTAAGATTTCTGTAGAATTTTTTTCTTAAATGTAAAGTCCTTGTCCAAGAATCGAAGATAGTCGTTTTTGATTGATTTTCTTGAGCTGTAACAAAAAAAAATCTCCAAAATTCTGATTGATCTCAATGGCATGTCAACGCGTCTAAGGTTTCTCACAATTTAGGAAATCACATTCATGTGTACATTGTTGAGTTTCCTGAGGTTTTTAGCACACTGTATGGTCAAAAGGAATGATTTTTTAAACAGATATCACAGATTGGACTCAGATTCCCCACTTGTCACAAAAGCTTGCTGTATGAATTTTTGGTCGCAGACTGGTATTCATCTTAATGCATATTCTTAAGAATGGTTTGGTTTGGTTTCTTTGTTGAAGAGATTTTAAACTGGGTTTGAAAATTGTGGCCAATTCATGAATACATAATTTTAGGAACCCATTTTAGTCCAATAATTGACTCTTGCATGCGTATTATGCAAAGGGTTGTTGTCTTGTATGAAGAGAAATTTTGTACGTAAGCCGAGAGACTTGTTCTGTAAAATTCAGTGTATGCATAGGAAATTATTTATTTTTACTCCATCTGCTTCAAGCCAAAGTCCAATCAACTCATTTGATAAGATTCCAGCAAAAACCTTAGACAGAAAGAATTCGGAGAGAAAAAAGAGGGAAAAGAAAAGAAAAGAAATTATCAGGAGAAAGAAAGAAAGAAAGAAAGAAAGAAGAGTCGGGGGTTACACCATCCGATGCAATATAATGTCTTACTTAGGACTCCTCCCTTTTTGATAGAAAAATGAAGTAAAAGAAAGAAAAAAAGAATGGTTGACAGAAAGAAAAAAAAAAGAAGTCTGTGAATATTTTCCACTTTCTTTGTTGGTATTTTTTCTTTCCAATTTTTTTCTAATCGTTTTTGTCACTTGCGAATTAGCAAATCTCGATTTTCCGGTCGATAATATTGCACAAAAAAACAGATTGGAACCAAATAACACGCAGGTGATCCGTACATTCGTCGGCAATTCACTGAAAGATTGGTAGAGAAAAAAGTTTCTTTTCTCACACCTAATCTTATGGTTGACTGCTGTAGAAACACTTTTAATCTTACGACCCGGTTTGCATCACGACGTAGTCATCAGACACACGTTTAATCGTTTTTATTCTGTGTTAACAGAAAACTTTGAATCTTATTTATCCATCTTAATGCATATTCTTAAGAATGGTTTGGTTTGGTTTCTTTGTTTTAATGGCATATCAACTTTCGTGAGTTATTTATTGCCAAAGCTTCTCAGTAGAAGGGAACTAATGCAACTGTTCGGCCTATAACTGGGGAAGGGGATAAGGGACTTCATACCTTTTTCCAAGGTATTAATATGAAAGTGAACGTAATAGCGCGACTGTAATTCGATTTCGCTTACTACGATGTTGCAGTTCAGCACATTAGCCACCACGCAACAGTGACCCTCCCCTATTGAGGATGTTCCAGAGATTTTTAATTGAGTTTGAAAATTGTGGCCCATTCATGAATCCATAATTTTAGGAACTCATTTTAGTCCAATAATTGACTCTTGCATGCGCGTTATGCAAAGGGTTGTTGTCTTGTATGAAGATAAATTCTGTGCGTAAGCCGTGAGACTTGTTCATTAAAATTTCAGAGTATGCCAGGGAAATTATGGTTGACTGTTGTAGAAACATTTTTAATCTTACGACCCCGTTTGAATTGCGACATAATCATCAGAAACGCGTTGAATCGTTTTTCTTCTCTATTAACAGAAAACCTTGAATCTTATTTACAAAGCTTGACGTCAAGCATGCGTTCCAGTTGATTGATTGATTGAGTGATTGATTTTAACGGTATGTTAACCTGTCTAAGGTAGTTTTATGCCTAGAGATTAGGGAATCGTGTTGATTGTACGTTCATAGCAGTGAGTTAAGAATAGCAATAACAATACTAGAAATGTAGACAAATACTTCTGGTAAAGTAGTTTCTATTTTGCACACGGTCCTATAAAATATGAAAAACGTTTAAAACGATCTATTAGACGCCTAGATGGAATCAAAACATATCTTTCCACTCTGGGTCAAAGTGAACCTGGGAGTAATGGCAATAAAGTGGTACTCCACACTCCACAGATATCCAGAACTGTAGCCTCACCATCAGATGCAGTTTGGTGTCATACGCAGGACAGCCATTTGAAAGGGTCTTACTGCTCTTCAGTGGGTACAGTCTGCTTATTCTAAGAACTGCCTACGCATTTACCAGACTTTGCTTCGGTTATCATGACGTCTGATCTGTCAACGGTAATGTATGCCCCCGAAAATGTCCGACTGAACTGCCATCCAGAGTCCCAATTGTGGGTAGCATTACGTCACAGAATGCACGTTTTGCAAAATTATCACTCAGCTATAAATTCTAATGTAGATTATTTCATCTTCAAATTTATAAGAATTTCCGATCTATATTGCAAATTAAATTGATAATACCCAGTAAAATAGCAAGAGTAGGTTATGTGGGAAAAGAGATGAAACGGTTAAGTGAATGCAACTAACTAGCGCATAAGGAATACAAGAGTAGACATGACAAGGTGGGAAAGGTGATCCACTGGGAATTGTGCAAAAAAATATTTGATCTTGCTGAAAATGGTATATGCACAAACCAGAATATGTTCAAGAAAATGAGACCCATTAAATTCCCTGTGATTTTAAGATACAACTGGATCGCCAACACCAGAAGGCCAGACCAGTATTAATTAACAAAAAAACAAAAAAACAAAAAAAACAAAACAAAACAAACAAACCAAAAAATCAAAACAACTTGCCATCAATAGGATTTTGCCGCTCTCAACAAATGAAAGAAAGCGAAAAGATAAACATTTACCAGGATCTTGCCAAAGGGAGAAAGAAACAGTGGAGTACTTAAGTGGCGATGATACTAATCATAGTGCTTTCGGAAACCTTACCAAATACCTGGGAAAGAGACTAGGAAAACTGAAGATCAGCGCAAAAATCGAGACCAATCAGACCACAGTACTGTTAAAATAAGTTGGAATACTTAGAGAAATCCTAGAGACCCGAAGGAAGTTGCTATCATTCTGACTTCGATCGAAAACCACCAGTGAATACTAGTCTGAAAAACTCTCATTCTATGAAAATAAAATATACAAGATATCCGAAAAAAGTCATAAACTTTATCGAGGAAACCATTGAAAAACTGGAGAATAGAATTGACTGCAGGAGGAAAAAAGTTTAGCTGAGGTAAAAATCCAGAGAGGTATCTTCCAGGGAGATGCACCATCACCATTACAATTTATAATAGCGATAATGCCACACAATCGCATACTTAGGAAATACACAGGCGACTACAAACTTACTACATCGCAAGAAAAAATCAATCACCTTATGAACACGAACGACATCAGACTGTTTGCCAAAAACGAAAAAGAACTGGAAAGCCTAGTATAAGTAGCGATAATATACTGTCAAGATATAAGGATGAAATATGGCATAAAAATGTGCCATGCTAATAATGAGAAGCAGAAAACGACAAATGATGGATGGAATAGAACTACCAAATCAAGAAAAAATCAGAACGCGCAGAGAAAAGAATACATACAAATACTTGGGAATATTGGAAGCGGACACCATAAAAAAGTGAAGATGAAAGAAAAAATTTAAAGTGATCATCTCAGGATAGCAAGAAGAATACTCGAAACCGAATACGTTGCAGAAATCTGATCAAAAAGATAAATTCTCAGGCTGTCTTCCTTGTAAGATACTTGAAGTGGGAAAGGGAAGAACTTGAACAAATGAAGCAAAGAGCAAGAAAACTAAAGACGATACATAAGGTCTTACATCTGAAAGAAGACTTGGGACGGACTGTTTGTGTTAACAAAAGAAGTTGGAATAAGACTCGCTATTGATAGAGTCTTTGCATCATACGACGACTCCAAGACTACATTAAAAAGAGAAAAGAAAGACTAGTTACAGCGGCTAATATCTGCACCGACAATATTAGGGCAAACAGAACAACAATAACAAGCAAACAGAAATGAGACAAAAAAAAACAAATGTATGGATATTTCAAGCGACAAAATGAAGAAATCTCATACGTAAAAACCTGGATATCGCTAGGAAAGGGAAACCCTAAGAGAAAAACTGAATCTCATGCTAGACACAACAAAATAACAAATTTAGGTTGTATGTTGATAGAGACAAAATGATCCATCACATAATAAGCGAATGTTGCAAACTAGGACAAAAAGAGTAAAAAAAACTAGATACGACTAAATACAATGGGAATTGTGCAAGAAATTGAAATTTGACCATACGAACAAGCAGTACATGCACAACCTAGAATCCGTCCTAGATAATGAGATGCACAGTTCTATGAGATACAAACAGATGACCTAATCTCAGCTGGAAAACTAGATCTAGTGATAGTCAACAACAAAATAGAACCTGTCGAATAGTGAACTTTGCCCATACAGAAGATTATAAAGGAAAATTAAAAGAAAGCGAAAAGAGAGTTAAGAACATCGACCTTGCTAGAGAACTAAAAGATCTATGGAACATGTTGGTAACGCCGATACCAATTGTAATTGGTACGCTCAGAACGATTCCTAAAAGACTGATTAAAGGAATGGAAGACTTGGAAATAAAAGGAAAAGTGGAGACCTTCCAGACTACAGCATTATTAACAAATGCCAGAATACTGGGAAGAGTCCTGGATACTTAAGAAGACTTGCTTTTACTCAAAATTCAGAGGCTAACCATCGGCTAAGGCTGGTGTGAAAAATTTTTCACTGGAATAATAATTGGTCTAGTGGGTAGAGTATTCGCCAGTGGCCCGGGAGACCTGGGTTCAATTGAACCCAGGTCGCGTCATACCAAAGACTTTTGATACCTCCTTGCTTATCACTCAGCAATATAAGGTACGTATCAAGGGTAAAGTGGAGCAATCCAGGGAAAGAAGTAGCGCCCTCTCCAACACCTTGGTGTAGTAGCTACTGAAAAAGGAACCTTCTGGTCGCCCTCGACTATTGTTGCGAACGAATAGATAAGACGTAACAAAATAGCAGTTGCAGATTATGTGGTGACAGAGAAGAAACATTTAATTACATTAAAGCGAATGCAGCAAATTAGTGCAAAGAGGGTATAAGACTAGACACGACTGGATAGGCACTGGTGATCCACGGGGAATTGTGCAAAAAGTTTAAATTTGACCTCGAGATCGGCCAGAAGAAGAGTTCTGGAGACTTAAATTGATTTGCTGTCACTCAGATTCCAGTGGAAAGCCAACAACTAAGCCTGGTGGGAAAAACTCTCAAATGAGTAAAATAAAAAGGGAGCCTTCTCACATAAATCTGGAAGCTTGGGAACATGAACGTAACGGTGATACCAATTGTAATTAGCGCACTTGTAACGTGCGTCAAAGGGCTGTAAAAGGGTTGGAAGAGTTGGAAATCAAAGGACGAACCGAAAGCATCAAAACCACAGTATTACTCTGATCGGCCAGAATACTAAGAAGAGTCCTGGAGACCTGATGAGAGTTGCTGTCTCTCAGAATCCAGTGAAAACCCAATGGCCAATGCTGGTGTAAAAAAAAAACTCTCAAGAAGCGACATAATAATACGTGTCATGTATTCACATTGGCTATTAGAGCAATAGTAGTAGAAGCGCCAGTATTAATCCAGAAGAATTTTGATATTCTCATTAAGAACATTCCAAGGAATTCTACCTTTATTCAAAATACAAAAGATTGTGCTAATGAGCACATACTCACACAATCTAAAATGCTCACACCCAAAGAAAAATCTTCATTTTCCTCAGGTCTCTGGTAAAGGACTTCATAAAGAATTCTATCAAATAGTTTATCAAAGAAATAACAATCTCCTGAGGAAAGTTCTATCAATATGATTGGGAAAATAACACCTAAAAAAGAGACAGCAAAAACATACAAGTAAATACGAGAAAGCAAATAATCCCTACCTTCTGCCCGTAAAGCTACTACTACTACTACTAAGGAGTGGAAACAAAGCGTAAAGCTCACCTGTAATTCTTATTTATCTTCATTAATATCCTAAAAATTAATTGTAAATATTTCCAAAATATCTGCCGTACTATTGAAGTAATATTTAATGCTTTCCTTTTTGATTCTAAATTTGATTTTTTTATATATATTCATAATTGAGGGTAAACAAAAAAGAGGAAGTAAAAAAAAAAAAAAAAGTGGCAAAATGAACATGAAATTTGTAATAAAAGGGTCATCTTCCCATTTCCAAGTCACGTGACAAGAACTTTTTTGACAAAATTCATTAAAATATTCAGTCACTCAGACATGAAGAAAAAAGGTTCGGATGGAAACGCAAGGTAATTTTTTTTTTTACTTATCATAGATAATATGATAAAAATATTACTTGTTAGGAAATGTTTAAAAAATATCTGGTGTACTATCGGAGTAATGTTTAATGCCTTCCTTTTAAATTTTGATTTAATTTTGATATACATGTAGGGGGGGGGAAGAAGGAGAGAGAGAAAGAGAGAGAGAGGATGGCAGAATTAACACGAATTTAGAAGTAGCAGAGTCTTCTTCCTATTTCCAAGTCACCTTACTAGAACTTCTTTGACAAAAAACCGATAAACAAAATGTGGCTGATAGTAATAGTTTAATGATTGAGCATACTTGAAACGTTGAAAAAAGATCGGGCATCAATAAATACCACAAAATTGCTCGGGTTTAAAAAACTAAACAGTAGCAGTTATAACCTAATCCAAGCACCATCTGTTAATTCAAGTAACGAATGAAGATGTAAAACGAACAGGTTTTTTTAAGATGACTGTTAAGTTTTTACTAAGTTAAAACTAAGTAAATTTAGAACGTAGTTTTTTGTGACTTGCTTAAGAGTCCTTTTTCTTGTAATAGAACCTGGTTACATTTGTGACCGAAGCACGGATAATAAACAATCTTGGTCTGGTATAGCCACAATATACTACCCATGAAAAAGGAAAAATCCAAACCATATTCAACGTGTGAACCAGACAATAGTTCTGGGAGTAAGGATCAATAAATGCTCCCTTGATAGCCAATATGGAGGACCTGTTCGACATTCTGCAAATATTGGCTGTTCTACACAAATAATGACCAAAGCAACTCAGAGACAATGACGGAAAAAATGGATAAGGGAAACAAAAAACGTACTTCACTGTTATTTTAAGAGCAATCCAACATAAAGAGTGTATAGAAAAAGAATGATAGAATTTGGACTGATTCCACAATTCAACAATCCAAAGACGAGCTGACCAAGCTAGAATGATGTTTAAGAAAGTGTTGTATCGTTGGTTCAATAAATGTATTCCACAGGTACAAGCCGAAGAGTTGGCAAATCTATCGGAGAGCGATTAACGCTTTCCCTCTGCTGAAGTAGTCAGACACCGTCCATTTATATCTTTACCGGTGTCATACTAAAAAGAGTCACTGAGCGTATAGTTCCGGTATAACAGAAAGGTTGATTTTTTTTACCTTGATATACAATAAATATGTTGGTAAGTAAACAGGGAAACTATGAATAACATCCCTGAACCCGAATCGAGAGACAAGAGCCTGCCCCTAACCGAATTGAAACAAAATACTGAAAACCGAAACACCATACACCCCAACACAAGAAAACAAATGTTAACATAAAAAGATAATCAAAGAATTCATTTCCAGATGACTCAAGGATGTCTTCATTGGCAATTTCGGGTTATTGCACACCATTTCGGCTCCGACAGCAATTCCTACTTGGATCCTGAATTTCCAGGCCGCCTCCTTTACAGTTTTGTGCTACTTATTATTTATCCACCAATAAAATCTTACGTTTATCTATATCGTCATCGCTATCCAATGAGAAGAGTTCATTCCCCCAACCCTCATCTCTACAAAGAAATTTACACTTTGCACCCGTTTCGCTTGATTGCAACCTCACGGATTTCTATTCTAGTATGTTCGTCATATGTATCAATTGATTCATTTCTAACTTTACAATATATGTAGAGTAAATAAAGAAAACAGTGACTTAAAGGGTACATTAACATCCCTCAGAAATTAAAACAGAAAAGCAGTCTGGGTAAAAACTGAAAAAGTAAACAAATATCCCGACGGGCAATATCACTGAACTAAATAAGCAAAATTAGTTGGTGATAAAATCGGTATTCCCGTAAGGGACCCCTCCAAAAAAATATAAAACCTGGATTGGAAATAGGCTAGAGGGACAGGAATTGTAACAGCAAGCAAACATTCTAAGGAAGCAAAAATTCATAGGGATATGTTGGAATGAAGAAGATTCTACCAACAAGGTGGGAGAGAATATACGAGGACAAACTACAACAGGATGTTCGGGAGCCAAAACAATTTTGGAGTAAAATACGGAAGCAGAAAGAACATAACAGAAAGGCCAACTGGATAAATGACATGAAAAAAGGTTTACAAAGATTCGAAGAAGACCTTGAGGTGGACATACATCTGGAATCACTCTGAGCAGCACTCAAGAAAGTACTGAATAGGAAAACTCCAGGCCAAGATAGCATGCATGAATGGATTCTGGTTTAAAAATTCATTTCTATCAATAACAGACTGCCACTTTAACTGAGTAAAGGTCTAGAAGAAGCAAATATAACAGAATTGATTAAAGGGTGGACAACCCTGATCTAAAAAGGCTCTAAAAAGAACATTCCCCAGCTTCTTTACACCGATACGTGTTTACCTATGATGTAAAACATCCTAACAATACTGATTAAGGAGGAGAGATCTTAGATCGTTTCTCGAACAGAAAAGACAACAAACGGAAACAAGAGTAACGAGTGATATGTTGTACATTGATAATTACATCCTCAAAATGAGGATTGACTATAAAAAATCTTCTGATCTCTTAAAGCTGAACAATAGTTTTTCTTTAGATGTACAAGATATCCGACAATCTCATAACATTCATCACGAAAGCCATGAAAAATTGTATGATGGAATTGACAGCCGGAGGAAAAAACTTCAGCTGAGGTGAAAAGCGGAGAGGTGTCTTCCAGGGAGATTCGCTGTCGTCATGACTTTTTGTAATAGCAATGATTCCACTATATTACAGACTTAGGAATTGCATGTGGGGGGACGGAAAATTTACAAAAACTCCAAGAAAAGATTAATCTCCTTATGTACATCGACGACATTAGGCTGTTAATGAAAAACAAAAAAAGAATCGGAGACTCTGATACAAACAGTCAGGACATAGGAATGGAATTTGGCTTTCAAAAATGTGCCAAGCTCATAATGAAAAATGAAAAAAGCAAATAACAGAAGAAATAGAACTGCTAAATCAAGAAAGAATCGGAACGTTTGGAGAAAAGGAAAATTAAAAGAACTTGGAAATATTGGAAGCGGACACCATTAAACAAGCAGAGTTAAAAGAAAAAAAAAACAATAAAAGAGTACCTCAGAAGAAAGAGAAAACTTCTTGAAATCAAACTATATTGTAGAAATCTCATCAAAGGGATACACACCTGGGCAGTATCTCCTGTAAGATACTCGGGATCATTCTTGAAGTGAACGAGGGAAGAACTTCAACAAATGAACCAGTGGACAAGAAAGCTGATGGCGATACACAAGGCCCTTACATTCGATAGATGACAGAGATTGTGTGTCAAGAAAAGAAGGAAGGAGACTCGCCAGAACTGGATATCGTTACGAAAGGGAAGCCTTAAGTGAGAAATTGAATCTCTTTTAATAAAAGCTCAAAACAACGCCATAAGGACTAATTATATCAAAGCCAAAATTGATAATGTGCCACAGTGTGTGTGTAGGTTATGCGATGATAGAGATGAAATAATCAATCACATCAGCAAATGTAGCGAACTAGAGCGAAGAGAGTATAAGACAAGACCCGACTGGGTGGGAAAGGTGATCCAATAGGAATTGTGCAAGAAATTGAAATTTGACAAAACAACTAAATGGTATATGCAAAAACCAGAATCCGTCCTAGAGAATTCTTTGGGATTTTGAGATACAAGCATATCACCAGACCTTGTGATAAGAAAAAAACTTGTTGTCTAGTGGACTTTACCGAGTGAAGATAAAACAAAGAGAAAATATTGACAAACACTTGGATCTTGCCAAAGAATTAAAAAAAAACAACAGCAAAACTGTGGGACATCCAAGGGATGGTGATACCAATTTTAGGAACGGTCCTTAAAGGATTGGGAAGAAGATTGGAAGAGTCAGAAATTCGAGCAAATTCCAAACAATTCAGATTATATCATTCAGAAGTTGGTCGAAATACTCAGAAGGGTGCTGGAAACCTGAAAAAATCTGAGAAGACTGGCTCTTATTTAGACTAAAAGACTAAAGTTTGGCCATACGGACAAAAAGAATTTGCACAAACCAGAACCTGTTCTAGAAAATGAAAAATTCCCAGGAATTTGGGGATATAAACCGATCACTTAATCATGACCAAAAAAACCTAACCTAGTTTGGATTTAAGAGACGAAAAGAACTTGTCATTAACTGGATTTTGCCACTTGAACAAATCACAGAGAGAAAATAAAAGAAGGCAAAAAAGTAAGATACTTGAATCTTGCCAGAAAATAGAAGAAACTGTGAAACATGAGGGTGACGATGGTGCCTTAGGAAACATTTTAAAAAACCCTTGAAAAGTGATTGTGAGAAGTGGAAATCACGCAGACTTCAATGAAAAACCAACCGCTAGAGCTGGTGTGAAAACTTACGAAGAGTAGAATAGGACAAAAAATTGATGACTATTCACAAGGCCTTACATCCGACAGATGACATTGACAGACAGATGTGTCAAGAAAAAAGGGAGAAAAGCATCGATACATTAATACGAGGAATCGGAGACTACCTTAAAAAATCTGACCTTGTGAAAGTTGACAAAAAAGATACCCTGAGGTACAGTGAACTCTGCTGTGCCGGCGGACCACATATTGAAAATCAAAGAAAACGAAAAGCAAGACAAGTACTTGGACATTTCAAGAGAAGTAAGAAAGCTGTGGAACGTCAGAGTAATTGACATGCTTGGTGCAGTCCTCAAAGTCTTGGTAAGGAGATTGGAAGAATTGAAAATTAGAAGACGAACTGAGACCATCCAAACTACAGAATTAGTAAGAACATCCAAAGTACTGCGAAGAGTCCTGCTGATTCGAGGAGACTTACAATTATTCAGTCTCCAGTGAAAAACCATCAGCCAACGCTAGTGTGTAAAACTTGCAAAAAGTAAAATATTGATAATTATAAGAAGATGACGTGGTATGCTACCGAGAGAGGGAAAGGGAGGTCAATTCCCCTACCCTACGGTATTTGAATCAACAGGCCCTAAGGACTGACTGCTAAAACAGTAAGAGAATGAAGGTCAAAGGTACTCGCACTCCATGACCCGTAATCGGTTGGACAAAGAAAGAAATCCAGGGCACTCTAATATCATAACTGGATGGAATGGTGGGAGAAGGAAAAATTCAAATGATTGGCCCATAGACCAAACGCCGTATTTTTCGGAATTTTAGAAAAGAAAGTTTAGTTCTGGACAGACATTGGCAAGAGATAGACGCCAATTTAGTCTCCCGTAAAAAGAGGAGAACAGAATCTTTGGACAGGAGACAGCAGATAGGCGCTGATTCAGCCGATTCTGGGCGATGTTACTCGCCCGTAAAAAAAGGAACCTGAAAATTAAGCTTGGAAAAGATAAGTACAACTTAAATTGTTTTTCCTTCTACCCTTCCTAAATATCGGAATTATACGTATTCAAAAAAAGAAGAGAGAAACTGAAAAAATTCTGTTTCATCAACTGTAAATTAGTGAATGAACTTTGTTAAATGCTTCAACCTGGCGACTTAAGCATTTTCTTAAGTAAAAGAAAAAAGAAAGATAGAAAAAAAAAAGGAGAAAGAAGAAAAGGACTGTTGAGAGACATTTATGTTTGATACTGTCTGCTGGCTTAATGTAGCCGGTATTTTGAAAAGAAAAGAGAAAAGAAAAAGGAACTGTTTCGTAAATCTTATCATTATTTGTTTGGTCGTCGCCTATTAAAACTTTGTTATATTTTAATTGCACCCTTGTGTTGACATCTTTTGGTTGTGTTATTTATCTATCGAGTCGACTTCTTTTTTACATATCTGTTTCAGCTTCGTATCGCTTTCGTTAATTCTCGCTAAATGTCTTATTCACCTTAAAACAATACAAGGGAATTTTGGAAATTTGACAACAGTTAATATTTTATAACCTTGAAGTCCATGTTATCCGTTATCTGAGGGGGTAGAAAACGAAGGACTTGGTGGGGAATGTGAAAGTGAAATTAGAAACCCCCTCGCCAGCGTCGGAGATCAGTCTAGCCCCAAATTAACCCCCACATTATTTGCCAGTTTACCATATGCCCGAAATAGGAGTCTTGACCAGGACTTATTTTTGCGGAGGGTCAAGTGCCAGACGTTACATGCGTATAAAATGAACTCTCGAACTGGGATAATTATTTATGCAGCGTAACAGTAGGAAAGAACGACTTCTCAAAAGTTACATGCTCTGACTATTTTGCAAAGTGAAATTAGATATAAAGTAATAGTAAAGATGGCGACTGTAGTCGAGAGGGATTCGAAGGCTCCCTTTTCAATAGCTACTATACAGAGGTGTAGGGCAGAGTGCTACTCCTTTCTCAGGATTGCTTCAATTTGCCCTTGATCTACACCTTATAATGCCGAGTGTTAAGCAAGGCGGCATCTAGTAGCATTTTTGAGTCTTTGGTATGACCCGACTTAGAATTGAACCTTACTTCCTCTTAGTTCCAGTGTCACACAGATGCTTCTTTAACTGCGCAAAACGAGAAAATTGATGACGATACACAAGGCATTAAACACAAGGGTTGATGGTGACAGACTGTACATTACAAAAAGGGAAAGAGGAAAAGGATCCGCAAACATTAAGGAATGTAAGACTGTAGCAATTCAAGACGTCAAAGAATAAAGAAATACGAAACAAGAGAGATTTATCTACCAATGAAAGAAAAAACAAAAAGACAAGGAAAAACAAGAAAATATGAATTATTTATTTTAGAAAACAAAATGGCAAGAAAAATATCTATAAGGTTAATTAAGAAAAACAAACGAATGAAACTCTATATGCTATGACCTAGACATGGCTACGCAAAGAAAATCTAAAAAGAGAATCAAATTGCTGTTAATAAAGGCTCATGATGACTCTTAGAACTGATAATACAAAAACTAATATAGATGAAACGCAGGAGATAGAAATTCAGGCTATGTGGAGAGTGGGGCAAACAGAAAACCGTAAAATAAGCGAATACAGAAAATTAGCACAAAAGAAGTATTAGAACAGGCACGACTGGGTGGGGAAAGTTATTTATTGGTGATTGCGCAAACGACTTAAATTTTGCCATACAAAAAAATGGTACTCGAACAAACCAAAAACAGAATAAGATAGTATCTTCTGGGAGACCCCGACGCTTAATGGCTAACGTGCTGGACTTGCGGTCTTGAAGTAAGCAAGTTCGAACTCCAATTAGGCTATTATGTTCACTTACGGTGTAATAACCTTGGGAAAGATATGGACCCAACTCCTTATCCTCCCAGCTATGGGTTAAATAGTGTCACTACTGTTATTCAATAAGGATCGCTTTTGTATTGAATAACCCACGAGTTTTGATATGCCATTAAATAAAGAAACTAACCAACAATATTTTGAGATACAAATTTATTTTGATTTCATTAATAAAAAAAAAAAACTCTCAAGAAACAACTGCACAAAAATGTGAATACGAATGTGAACCCATGTTTGTAACTCTGGGCATAAAATAACCCTAAAAGAGTTGACATGTCATTAAAATGAATGAATCAATTAATCTATCAACCAATGTTTTGCTAACTATTAAAATATTTTTCATGGCTAAATTCTTCGAAGATTTGCGTATTCTTTAAGACTAGAAAGTCTTCAGCCGTTGCGATAATCAAACATTTCTGTCCAGGTATTTTAATAAAACAAAACAAAACGTGAGAGAAAAAAGGCATAAGCTCAGCAACCAACTGTATTTACTGAGGCTCTTGGCTCTTTATCGAAATCAGTTCAGTCTAACACACGATCCGCAAAGCGATTTTTTGAATCCTACAACCAACTTGAAAGCCGGAACATCTACAATGTTGTCACTAATTAAAATTAATTGACCTGCATTTCTAGTTTGATATTTGTCTCTTGTTACTCTGTATTTTATATAATCGATCTCTCGTCGATATATTTCTATTTATTTTTGACTCTTCATATCATCTACTCTAAATTTTAAATCTAATTCTTTTTTCGCAATCATAACATAAGAAAAATTAGAAGGATTTTTCTTACCAATATAGCACAAGATAAAAATTTATGATCCTTATAAAATGCAGAAACTGCAGCACTTTAGTGGCAAAAATTTGGACAGCCGAATGCAATGATATAACCACATAAAGATTCACTTTCTTAAAATCCAGTAGAGAAACCCGACCTCCGGGTTGGATTTAAAGTTATTTAAGCTAAATAGAAATAAATCTTTATCCATACTTATTTTTTTACTGCAATAAACTCATGTATAACAATGAATCATGCTTTCTGAGGACTTACAAGTTGATAAATGCTGACAATAGCTTAATGATTACGACCCATTAGTCATATTAGAGAAGTAAACATAGCGTGATATTTCAAAGTCTTGAATTTACGAAAAAAGTCATAACTTCTAGTTTTGGGGTTTTAACAGTTTTCAGTAAATGCCTGCATTATATGACTAAATACAAGAGATGAAGATTCAGTTTTGTTTCAGTGATGGACACAAATAAGTATCTAATTTAGCATTATATTTACATTGTAAAGTGAAACATACCTTAAGAGCTGCTAAAGTTTTTTTTTAAATTTTCAAAAACTAATATCACCCTGTCAGTAGGGCTTAGAATACGCCGACATCATTCCCCTAAAGAGGGATAAGCCCCCTCCCGAAAAGAAGGGGTGTCTGTGGTATGGCACTAACTTCTGGTGGTGACCTCTAGTTCTGGAAATCTGAGGAGTGTGAAGTATTTTTATATTGCTATTACTCCTAGGTCCATTCCTTCACGAAGTGGTTGTACATGTCCCATTTATGGGTCAAATAGATCTGTTTGAAAATTATTAGTATTGGATTAGAATGCTTGAAAACGTATAAATGTTTGTTATGAGTTCTATCTATCACTTTCATTCTTTCTATTCAGCAATCTATTACACGTTGGTAAACGGAGATGTTTCCCTTTACCCCACTAAATTTGTAGCAGTATATTTACGAAGAACATTAAATAAGTTTCCAGACTTTTCTCGTATGGGCACTTTTATTGATAGTACACACATGAAACTCAAGCCCTCTTCGAAGTAATCTCCTCCGGTCGCAATGCTCTTGTTGTACCGTTCCAACAACTTCTGGAAGACCCCATGGAAGTCCTCTTGTGTGAGCATATCAATGACCTTCGTCACAGCCTCTTTCATCTCCTCAATTGTCTCAAAATGACAGCCTCTGAACTTAGGGAATTAGCAAAAGTTCCAGGAAGCAAGGTCTGGACTATAGGGACGGTGAGGAACTGTCTCCATACCCATCTCGATCAAATAGTCTGTAACAAGGATGGAGTTGTGGACTGGTGCATTGAACTGGTGGAAATGCCACTGACCCGATTTGAAGAGTGTTGGCCTCTTCCGACGGAATCTCTTCCTGAACTCCTTTAAAACCTCAACATAGTAACCCTAACCGTAACCCTTTGGCCAATCAACTCTGGTGTATTGACTTCCTTACTCCTCTCACACCTCTCATCATCCCTCACAGACTCCCTGGCTTCCTTGAATCTCTTATACCACTGAAAAACTGATGCTCGATTCATTCAAGATGATTGAAAAGTAGTCTGAAGCATTCCATACGTTTCTGTGGCATTTTTTCCAAGTTTAAAACGGAATTTTATTGCATATTGTTCTTCTAAAGTGTCCTCACGTCCAGATTTCATTTTTGAAATTCACCAGCTGTGACAATCAGGCTTTAGTAGGGTTTATTCCAATTCCTGCTGTAGCTGTTGATTTGAACCTGAAACCATAAAAATTGGTCAGTCATGTTATAAGATGTATAGCAATAACATACTGAATTTTCAAGAGTCTACGACAATTTTAAATGCCTGTACAAAAAAGTCTGGAAACTTATTGAAGGCACCACGTACATTAAAATTATGATTCTTCTCATTTTTCACTGTCAGACATTGGTCGTTAATATAAAACTTCCTAGCTAACCTAAAGACGCTGATTTATGAAAGATAATCAAGTTACAAACACAATGCACAGCAGATGTCGATTCAATCTTACTAGGCATAGAATTATTCTTTTTGAAGAGCCTTAAAGAAATTTTAAAAACACATTAGACGTTCTTTGACATAGCATTGCAATCATGAACATTGTTTAATTGTAAAAACAGTTCTTAATCTAAAACTAAACTTCCAAGAAGGAAAAAAATTCTAATAATCAAGGATAAGTATTTTGGCAACAGCCTGATAAAAGAAAACTTCAAGGGAGACAAAGAAATAGACGATTATTTTTAGAAAATAATAGCCATACTTTTCACTAATTTTAAAGATTTTAAATTGGCTATTAGTTTCCAAACAATGTAATATAACAAACAAAACTGTTTTTTATCAACGTTAACAAAAAATAATATAACGAACACTGTAATTATACACGATACCGGGAGTGCTTATGCCGATGCACATAACGTACCGGACTGCGACATCGTTGTGAGTCCGAAAACTAGTTGCACTATCACGTCCACTTTCGGATTAATACTCCCGGGAAATATATGACCCTCCTATTCCTGAGCTATGGGCTAAATACTACCAATAATGTTTTTCTACAAGAATAGCTTTAGTATTGAATAACCCATGAATGTTGATATGCCATTAAAACATAGAAATCAAACCAAGTATATACGATACTAGTATTTTTAAGAAATATTCCACGGTATGGTACCAAAGATGATTGTCTTATTAGTTACAACTTCATCTAATTATGAAATCGGGACGCTGAAAAGATGTTCACTAAAGTTTTCTATTTAGCAGTTAATAAACTCATAATAGATAAGATGCAAAACATTATTTTTTGATAGCTGAACTTTCTGGCTGCATAAAATATACCTTAAACAAATTAGATTAGATTATTCAATTAATTGTAATAATTTTTCTTCAAGCCATGCAAAGGAAAATATAATGAAATAGCACAATACTGCGGGAAAATTATGGAATTCATAGACAAAAAACAAACAAAGCAAAAAAAAAAAAAAAAAACCCAAATAAAAGCAAAACAAAGTACAAAAAAACAGAATTCTTATTTTCTCTTAGAATGATTATGTGTCAGAATATCAGAATCAGATAACCTTTGAATCTACAAGAGCAGGTTATCAATTTTTAAGCAGATTACTATTGATTTGAATTCATTGTTTTCCTTTTCTTTAAATTGGTTGCCTTACTTTGGCTAAAGAACCCAATTCTACCCACTATCTATTCATAGCTGAAGGAGGTGGGGAAGAGGTAATGGATTCATGTTTTTCCAAGGGCATTAGCGCGAAGTGAAACACAAAAAGCTCCGTCGATGATTTGAACTCTAGTCGCCCATTCCATTTCTTAGGACGATAACCATTACCCTAATTAGTTACAAAGCACCAGTGACACTCTTCAGTTGGTTGGTTGGTTTGTTGTGTCATGTCAGTTTTTGTTGTGTTTTAAGTATTTCTTTCTAACATTAACACTTCTATTTTATAATAATAATAATAATAATAATAATAATAATAATAATAATAATTTGTTTGCTCACAGTTATGGTTTTATATATTCATAATAATTTTCAAAGAGATTTACTTGACTCGCAGATGAGGCTCTAACAGGTACTACAACTGCAGGTCAGAGTGAACCTGGGAGTAATAACAATGAAGGGGTACTCCGAACTTCCATGAGGAAGAAAGAAAGAACGAAAGAAAGAAAGAAATGTGTAGATAGATAGATAGATAGATAGATAGATAGATAGATATGAGTAGACGGAGAAAGAAAGAAATTCACAAAGAAATATACTGAGAAAGAAACAAACAAACAAACAAAGAATTGAACAAACTAAGATAGATAGATAGATAGATAGATAGAGTAGGCGAAGAAAGCAAGAAAACAAGAAAGAAAGAAAGAAAGAAAGAAAGAAAGAAATATACAGGGGAAAGAAAGAAACAAACAAACAAACAAACAAACAGACAAACAAGGAATTGAATAAACTGAGATAGATAGATAGATAGATAGATAGCCATTCTCTTGAGAAAAGAGAAGACGATTCGATGAACTCTGGTAATTAGGTTCGATTGACCCAAGAACCAAATTCTTGGCGTTGCCTGTTAGTACCATTCTTTATCATAATTTTTTTATCGTGGTGAATTTTATCCTGGCCTGGTTGGACGGCAGAACTTTTACTTTATTGCTCTTTCTGATATAGATTCTTTTCACAATTCGAATTATTTGATTGGCCCACTTTCATAATATCCACTGCTCCAGAAAAAATATCCTGGTTGATTTTATTAAAAAAAAATGAAATAAAATAATAATCATGCAAAAACCGGACCGGAAGGAAAAAAATTGTGTGGGATTCTTTTGAAGCCCAAAGTATTTTGTACTTTAAAAAAATTGATATCATTTAAGAAGTATTGTGTGTTTCAGAAAAATTGATATCGCTTTGTTATCAAATAATCTGTCCATAACAGATTCAGTTTAGTGGGCCATCTCTTTGATGATGTGTGTGTCTCTGCAAGGGATATAGTCACCGTATTCTTGTAGTATCCAACTGCTCGTTCTTTACAAACAACGAGGAACACGTATACACAAAAATATCATCTTACATTTTTATTCTTCAACGGATATGCTTGCGTAGTGGAGGAGAGCAGTCGGAAAGAGTTCGCGCACACAAAGGAGCTGTCGGGAGTCGAAACTGCCAGTGGGAATTGAACTTCAGCCAAACCCCTAAAACTCACATAGTCTTAAATATTCCATACGACCCACATGGCTGACCTCTTCACCCACGCAATGCTTGTTCTCCATTGATCACGGCTTTCACGCAACATATTTTTAGGCCGCAGGTTTCACGCCCACGCATTCCTGCTTTGCCGGTAGTCACCTTGTTGATTCTATCAACGACCGGATGTATCTGTCAACTATACACGCCGGGTTTATCGCCGGTCAAGGCAATATATTACATCCTAAGCCCCGCCGGCAGGGCGTATTTTAAGTCGATATTTTTGTGGTTTTCTGTGTAACTAAGTGTAAATTTCAAGCATTCTAATCCAATACAATAATGTGCACACAGTTATATGTTTTCAATCATTCCAGTCGAATCCGAACAATTTTTAGAGATCTATTTGACCAATAAAAGGAATCAGGACAAGTGTTACCACTCCGGGTCAGAGTAGATCAGGAGGACTGAAGCATCACCATCAGATGCAGTTTAGTGTCATACCTAGTAAACTGCATCACCATCAGATGCAGTTTAGTGTCATACCTAGTATTCTTGGGGGGGTCTTACCCTTCTGCATAGGAGAGAGACATTGTATTCAAAGACCAACCCACAGGGCAGAAATATGAAAAATGAATAGGAGTCAGATTGAATATCAACAAAGAAATAATGCCAGCGATTTGGATATTGGCAGAGATTAGGACAGCAAGATTAAAACAAATGGAAAGATTAAGACAAATGGCAAGATTAAAGATAATAACTTAAGGAGATATCTGATGATATGAAGTTGTCTAATAAGTTTGTCTCTTGCTTATTCTTTCACGTAAAAACTGTGAACTGTCGCCTCTATAGGCATAACTCGTTTTTTTTCTTCAAACAAGTTTGTTAACAATCAACTATCAAAGAGAGAAGATTCATTTGTCGATTCTTTCGTTTTTCTTTTGCTTCCCAGTTCTTTTCACTCTTGTTTTTTTCCTTTTATTTCTCTAACCTCTCATCCCATCTAACTCGCTTGCCTTTCCATTGTGCTTAATAAGCTAACACTTGTAATGAACCATGAGGATAAAGTTTTGTCATCTTCCATTGTAGCGTGTCATTTCCTGAGCGCCAATTTGACGATCAAAAGAGCAAAAGAAAGAAAACCTTTCTCAGATCAAAACGCATCTTTCAAGGCAAACGCTCTTGTTATTCCTTTTTCGTATTTTGCTGTCAACAGTTTTCCAAAACATTTCTCTTTTCAATCAACTATTTCAGATAAACTTGTTTCTTTCCTTAGCGAACCTTTCGCTACATATTTAACAATACCATATAGCTTTCATACATATGCTTTCAAGTGGCTTTAAGATACGGTTTATCATAGGATAGCCCCAGAACTAATGGTTCCTTCTTATTTCCACAGAAACTACAACACCTTTTGGGAGCGTAAAAACACCGTTAGATAGAGCAAGTTTTCAGCTACAATGCAGCATTTTTCTACATAGCCATCATTGACTGTACATAAGGAAGATGATCCAAAATTAATATCTCCTATTTATTTCCATGAAAACTATAACAGATACAGAAAGCACAGTTATTCAGTTCAATAGAGCAAGTTTTCGGCTACAAAAACACTATTTTCCTCATAGCGGATATTTATGTATTTCTTTTTTTTTCGGTTACAGAATTTTAATCCAGTAGATTTTGGTAATAAATAATACCTAATAATATTTGTCCTAATTGCATAATATCCCTCAAGAAATTTTAAGAAGTCCTGATATCTTTAGTTTAGAAGAAAATCAATTTTAATTTTTAAAAAAAGTGTCAGTAGTGTTCTTATTTATGGACGAATGTGTGGATATAACCAGCCAATTTATATAATGGTTAGAGTATTTGCAAATGGTCCTGGAGACCGGGGTTCAATCTCAAGTCAAGTTATACCAAAACTCAAAAAATGGTACTTGCTGCCTCCTTGCTTAACACTCAGCATTATAAAGTATAGGACAAAGGTAAATATAACAATCCAGGGAAAGGAGTAACACTCTCCCCTACACCTCGCTGTAGTAACTATTGAAAAGGGAACATTCGGGTCACCCTCAACTACGGTCGACCAACTAGCTTATATATATATATGTGTGTGTGTGTGTGTGTGTGTGTGTGTGTGTGTGTGTGTGTGTGTGTTGTAGGTCCAAAGAAAAATTGAAATATATTTTTAAATAGGTAGGTCCACGAAGAATTTTGTATTTTTTTAAATTCATTTATTTTGTTCTTACATACATGTTATATATGTGTATGTTTTCAGCTTACTGCTTTGGTCAGAGAACATATGTGGGCACAAGGCCTTTTTAATGGTGTACTCAATGAGATTTGAACTCATTCTTGTTTGCAGCTTGAATGTTTTTTCCTTTCGGTCGTGGGTTTTATATGGAGGTTATTCTCCCTTTTTATTAGAGTGTGTTTACTTAGAGTCTGCTTTATCCCCCTTTGATATTCGTCGTTGTGTGTGTGTGTGTTTGTGTGCTTTGGAGTGGTTTTGGGTTTCACTAACAGTTATTTTTCTTTGTGTGTGTGTGAGTGTGCACACTGCCACACACAAAAAAATCCCCAAGACACAGATGGCTTTGGCATTAAATAACCCACGAAGGTTGATATGGCATTAAACAAAGAAACCGACAAGGCCAGATGGATAGATAGATTTACCCTACCCCCACACATGAACAGAATGTGACACAGGGTCAGTTTTTTTAGAGGAGTTTAACCGGTTTTAATTGAGAATTTTCTTTCTACTAGACCGGTTGCCATACCAATCGATGTCCTACTATTTACCCATAGCTGAAGGGAGAATACTTGGACTCATGCATTTCCCATGAGTATTAGGGCAATAGGAAATACAAATAGCCTTGTCCTTGACGTCCGGTCTCTGTGTCTTCATTCTACGGCGATAACTATTACACGATTGATTTTTCGTGGGTTATTTAATGATAAAGCCATCCTTGCAGAAGAAAAGCAGTTATACTATTTAACCTATAGCTGGGAGGGATAAGAGGGCCCATACTTTTATGGACGAAAGGGAATGTAATAACGTGACTGGGGTTCGAACTCGTTTGCTTCTATGCCACAGTCCAGTACTTTAGCCATTAGGCTACAGGGACTCCTCCAGGATATATAGGACCAGAACAAAATGGATAGATATGAACAGAAAATTGATAGAACAATCAATCAGTGAAGCAAATACGAAAAGACCCAGATAGATAGGTAGATAAATAGGTAGATAGATATTCCTTTCTTTTTTAATAGCACATCAACCTTTTGTGGTTATTTAATGTCAAGAAATCCTTGTAAAAGAAAATTAGTAGTACTACTTAACATTTTGATAGATAGATAGATAGATAGATATGAACAAGGCAAACTAGAGCAACAGAGTCATTGAAGCAAATAGGAAAAGACCCAAATAGATAGATAGATAGATAGATAGATAGATAGATATGAAAAAGGCAAACTAGAGCAACAGAGTCATTGAAGCAAATAGGAAAAGACCCAAATAGATAGATAGATATGAACATAAATATCGATTGCCACTCAGATATATGCATATAAATACAATGAAAATGATTAATGTTTGTATACTTGTGATAAAAAAAAAACGAGAATTGTAAATTAACTTAGGTTATTGTACAATTATGTATTTGTCTTCAATATATCCTCTCGATTCACCAAAAATTATGGTTATTGTTGTTTTACATGATGAATATGCTTTACGTATTGATTTATCACTGATAAGAGGCGGAGACTTTTGATCCTAACTCTGCGTTTGCGGTTCGTTCAGCAGCAACGGGAACTTGCAATTATAAACCGCCTTACATGCCACTTCGATTTGATCAAACATCAGGGATCGATTGATCCATTCAAATTAAAAAATTAGCAATACATGAGATGATACAAAATTTGCTAGCGTGATACTAATTAACCTTAGAGGATGGGGACAGAAATCTAAGGAGGTGAAAGTAAAGAGGCGGAGAGATTAGAACGTGGAAATTACTATACTGCTTACAAAGCCAGTATTTAAAATTATCGATTTCCTAGACGAAGACACAATAGAGATGGTTGAAACACTGATGAACTATAAAATAAATCAAGGAATAAAGGCATAAAATAGACAAGATTGTTTTGAAGGAGGGAAATGACAAAATGAAGATTGGTTGCTTAGTTCCTTGGTTTCACGGCATGTCAACCCTTGTGGGGTTATTTAATGCTCAAATCAGTCTTTTTATCTGGCCGTTATATTTTTTCAAGTATCCGATGTTAATAATCATTTATAAAAGACTATAACTTCAAGCAGCTATTCTTAAAAGATAATTTGTACACAGTTATATGAGCTTTAGCAATCTTATCTAACACTAATCAATTTATGTTGTAATATTTGGTTTCAAGTAACTATTCCTACTAAATAATAATTATAATAATAATATTAATAATAATAATGTGTTTTCGCACATTTTCATATTATCAATGGTTTCGATTTGGTTTCTTTGTTTAATGGCATATAGGCTTTTGTGGGTTATTCAATGCCGTGGGTAGTACTTGTTAAGATCCCATTTATAGGGAAAATAGAACTGTCCAATCTTTTACTAGGTGTTATTATCATAAGTAAGTTGAAACCATTCGTCTGTATGCACATTGTTTGTATTACATAGGCGTACTTGATAAATAGACTGACTAATGTTAAATAACAATAAATGAAACCATTTAACTGTGTGCCAACAAATGATAACTATTTGATAGAATTATTTGTGTAACATAGCAATACTTAAAACAACTCAAGTCTGTGCATACTAATCAGCTCTGGCTCGTTTAAAAATGTTACTTACAAACTATTCCATCGCAAACTATACATATATATATATATATATATATATATATATATATATATAAACAGGATTTGGTATTAAATGATACACAGTGGTTCATCTGCATTAAAACATAACCAACCAACGATAAAAATATAACTACCAAGAAATATTCACCATGTTCACAAACAACAGGCTGACCGGTGCAGTCAAGCGATATCGGACCAACATGAAAAAAGAAGGTGAGAACAAGGACAAAATGGAAATGCACTGCAGCCAACAATATCAAAAATATCTGATGTCTTGGCTAATAAAGGAATATTGTTTTTGTTTGGTTTGATTTGGTTTCTTTGTTAAATGGCATATCAACTTTTGTAGGTTATTTAAAGCTAAAACCATCCTTGTAGAAGAACAGTAGTATTACTCTTTAATTCATAGTTACGAAGGAAGGGATGATACTTTTGCAAAGGGTATTAGTCCGACAGTGAACGTTATAATGTGAATGAAGTTCGAGCTCGTTTACTACAATGTCGGTGTCCTGCACGTCAGTCACAGCGTCCCTGGGTCTTTCCCCAAATGAAATATTGTGAGTACGTCGTAGAAAAGACATTTCAAGAATAATTTTGCAACCACCTAAGGGATAAGTGAAATTTAATGTTTAAATTGACCTCTGGGAACCGAATCAGAAAGATGCTTGGATCAATTAGCGAAATTTATATATATTAGAGTAGAGTGTTCGCCAGTGGTCCGGGTGACCGGGGTTCAATCCCAGGTCGAGTCATACGAAAGACTTAAAAATGGTACTTGATACTTCCTTGTTTAACACTCAGCATTATAAGGTAAGGATCAAGGGTAAAATGGAGCAATCCTGAGAAAGGAGTAGCGCCCTCCCCTTCACCTCGGTGCAGTAGCTATTGAAAAGGCCGCCTTCGGGTCACCCTCGACTAAAGGGAGACAACTTTACTTACTTATACATATAACACAATGTGTTCGCCGTCTTTTAATGCTGAGTATTATAATAACAACAGGATTTCTTAATACACACTAGTGAGGCAGGCGCGTTTAGTGCAACGGTTGTAATCGTATGAAATAGAATCGGCAGTCGGAGTTCAAATTTTGGACGAGACTGGCTGCATTTCATTCGTACCAATGCCCTTGAGATAGGCATGAATCCATCAATTCTCCCAGCCCCCAGATTTGGGTAAATAGTAGGGCAGATTGGATTTTGAAGCTTTAGTTTAGGAACAATTCTTGGAGAAGGAAAACTCTGTAGTCCTTCGCTAAAAAAATCGACCTTGTGTCATATCTTGTGAATTGTGAATAGTAAGATCAGGAGGCTTAGAAAGAAAGAAAGAAAGAAAGAAAGAAAATAGAAAATGATAATTAGAATAATTACAAGAGGAACATAAAGAATAGCAGCAGCAGTAACAACTACATGATAATAACAATAATAATGATAATATCGACCAGAATACTGAGAAGAGTCCTGAAGACTTGAGGAGACTTGCTGTCACTCAAACTCCTGTGAAAGACTATTAGCTAATGCTGATGGGGAAAAATTCTCAAGGAATAAAATAAAAATAATATCAACAACAATGCAACAATAACAACAATAATCTGTCTCTCTCTCTCCATCTCTCTCTCTCTCGCTATATATATATATATCTCAATGTATATATATGTGTGTGTGTGTGTATTACTCATTGTGATATTTTTCATACCTGGCGTGACTGGTAGTTTTCACTGGAGTTCGAGGGACAGCAAGTCTCCTCTGCTCTCCAGAACTTTTCTCTGAATTCAAACCGATTCCAATAGAGTGGACGTCCAGAGAGTCTCAAATCCTTTTCGGTTTTCTAGTTCCACCGGTTTCTTTTTAAAGTTCTTGTGGTTTGCTCAAAGTCCTGATGAAGAGTCCCGTATATTTTGTTTGCCTTGATTAAGTGATGAATTTAATGGAGTTTTTATGTATACTGATATAAAAGGGTAACTCCAGTAAACGTATGGTTAAAAGTATGTGGTTAACTGTTCCAACACTCCGTGGGCAGGGTTAAGAATATACGTTGTGTATCCCCTGGAGAGAGGTAAGATCCCTCCAATTAATGGTTGATTAGTTTCTTTGTTTGAAAAAAAAATCAATCTCCATCAATTGAAGTATGTCTTGGGTATGGCACTAAACTTTATTTGATGGTGAGGCTCAAGTTCTAGAGATCTGGGAAGTGTGAAGCACCCCTTCAATGCCATTACTTCCGAGTTCACTCTGAACACGGAATGGTAAAACCTGTTAGAATCCTGTCTATGGGTGAAATAGATCTGTTTGCAAATTATTTGTATTAGATAGAAATACTTAACAGATGACTGTGTGCAAAAACACACAGAAATATTTGTATAAACGTAGAATGTACACAATACCCTAAACTTTCGGAAAAAAGTAAACGCTAACGGGGCGAGATCTGGCTAAAATCAATCAATCACTCAATAACTATTCCAGTGTTTATGTCTAAAATCACCAGATATGGTAGCTATGGTTTTAGATATTCACAGATTTTATATAAGAATTATTTTCCAAACAAACCCATTTATCGATTGAGATATTTGCCAAGTTTGTAAAATTTTAATGACAAAATTTAACTTTCTCTTTTAATAAAATAGTGAAATCAGACAAAGAAAAAGAAAAGAACTCAAATTTTCTTCGTCTAAAAGTAAAAGTCAGTCTAAAAAGCGAAAGAATCGTCATAAATAAACAGGTTGGCATTCGATGCACCAACGAGAAGAACGAGAATCTGGCACGAATCAGCGGCTTGTCACTTTTTATTTGCTCTTTATCCGTCATTAACGAATTGATTTATGTTATGGTGCTAAGAGCGACTTACTGGGGCATTTGGCATTTCTTTAAAGGGTTTCTGAAAGTTGGATTGATTTTGTTGTTGCAAAGACGCAGCTGTTTCAGGTTAAAAAGTGATATCGATTAGACATCGATAAGGTTTAGGTTAGGCATGATTACTCTTTGGATCAGGAAACAGGTAAGAATATTACTCAATTCTTGCGCTTATATATATATCTGTGTATAGATAAATAGGAATATGAACAGATAGATCGATCGATAGATACGAACAGACAGATATATAGCTTGCCTGCTATCTAACGATCTAGATAGATATATAAAGATTCCAAAGAGTAAGTGAAGAAAGAAAGAAAAAGACACCTCCTCACACACACATATATATATATATGTGTGTGTGTGTGGGTGTGTGTGTGTGCGCGCGCGTGTGTGTGTGTGTGTGTGTGTGTGTGAGTGTACATCGTCATCAAATCAGGCTGATAGCATGGAGTTCCTTGATGAAGAGTCATGGTAATTTTTCGGCTGATCTTTTTCGCATCAATAGACGCCACATAGATGGATTGCAGTAGTTTCTCAACTGAACTATTCGGTCCTGGCCGTTGACCAATGAGGTTTTTCCACCGAGCACCTGGTGAAGCGCGTCGTTGATCCACCTTTGGATTCATCCGCCTTACTTATATCCACCAACCTGCATCCCATGGTTTCCATTGCTATTGGTGTGTGTGGCTATGATAATACTTTCCTGCCTTAGAGTCTGTAATAAGCCGAGATAGGTTAACCGTGGCGGAGTTTAATCATTCTGGTTTTATTGTCACAGGATTATAATTTCTAGTGCTGCATCTGTAGGGTATTGATGATGTGACTTTTCCATTTGACTATTAGAGAGAGAGAGAGGGAGAGAGAGAGAGGGAGAGAGAGAGAGAGAGAGAATTAATTTGACAAATGTGAACACATCTAGATAGACTTAAACAGACAAATATATTCATATATATCTATATTCATATTCATTACTTCTTTCTGTCCCGTTAGATTATGCGTGATAGAAATCTGTTGAATCAAACTAAATAATGAATTGATAAAACTAAGATAAACATCAATACAAAATCGATTGATATCTGGAAAAATTAAATACATTGATAAATAGATAGATATCTCATTAATTTAATGTGTCGAAGATCAATGAGAGACGCGCATATATAAAAATATTTACATTGGTAATAAATATATCTATCCTTAAATGTGTTCCTTTCCACAGCCTGTTGATTAATTTTTCTGATCGAAATTAGGAACAGTAATTAATAACATCTCTTTTTTTAGAATATTTGGTAATGAGAAAAAATGATTAATTTCATGATGAAAAAATAAGAAATAAATATTTCCCCATTTAAACTGTCGACTTTTAACGTACTCCACATGTACATGAAATTTGGTCTTATATTGCAGGGATGCAATAAATAAGTATCTCCCTTTGAGAATGACTGTTCCGAAACCCATTCTCCACTACTTTTGTCTCTGTTCTTTGAATAGTAGATATTTTCTTGGACTCTGTCAGGGAGCAGTAAATCCAAACAGTAGTATTATGTAAACTATTTTTTATCTTGTTTATGGAAAAATAAGGATATGTACGGGATACGTATGTGTATTTTTTCTTGAAATTCGATCTGCATGTGTAACGTAATTGAACGGCTCATAGAAAATTGAAATTGAATAAATGAATAAATAGATAATAAAAAGCAGACAACCTCCGAACGGCCATTCCAAAGCACTCATTGTAATTAAAAATGACTTGGAAAAAAACGGGGGGTTCGAAACCTTCTGCGCAGATGTGGAACCATCGGAAGTGGATATGCTTCTCGCCCCAACACCACAGGCGGAAGTGAGAGGATGGCAAAGAAACCGAAACAGAAGTAATGTGAGATGTTAGAAATGTGTGTACATAAATACATGAGAAAATCTCATCCGTATGAGTATATATATATATATATATATATATATATATATATATATATATATCAGTGGTAACTCAGGGTTATCAATGTTACTCGAAATCATATTTTTACGATAACTTACTATATATATATATATATAAAATTTAGAATATATGAAGAATTTTAGCATCCTACTATATTTCTTTCAAAATACAATTAATCTCTGAGCCTGTGCAAGTTTACACAGCCGATATTTAACAATTCCAGTTTACAAAACCAAAATGATATTTTCTTTTGTCTATTGTATTTTTCAAAACAAATGTCTTTGGCGCAGGTAAGGTGCTTGTCCTAGTTACAACAAGAATCTTTGATGTTAACCGCCCAATGTCTAGGTCAACGGAACAGATAAAAAACACATATAAAAACGCACACATACACACACACACACACACAAATATACATATATACGCACACAGACAAAGACACACACACTCACAGACAAACACACACACACACACACACACACACACACACACACACATGCCTGGGTCAACAGAACAGATCTAACACCCATAAACGAACACACAGATACACGCACACAGACACAGACATCTCCACACACACACACACACACACACACACACACACACACACACACACACACACACACACACACACACAGAGTCACTGGGTCAGCGGAAGAGATCTAACACCCATATACGAACACACGCACACACACACATACACGCGCGTGCACACAGACACAGAAACATTAACACAGAGACATACGCAGACACATACATTTATACACACACACACACACACATATTTACATGCATACATACATACAGAAACACGTACACACAGAACTAAGAGTAGATTAGAATCTTTTTTGACCCGATGTCATATACTTTAAAAAATTATTCAGAGTCAAAATCTAGCCTTTGAAAGTTGAAAAATATATTCTTTAAAAAACGAGGAGTAAAATTCGTTTGAGGTTTTTAAAGAGCGTTTTTGTTATTTCAGGAGGAGTAAATTTCGTTTGAGGTTTTTAAAGAGCATTTTTGTTATTTCAGGAGGAGTAAATTTCGTTTGAGGTTTTTAAAGAGCATTTTTGTTATTTCAGGAGGAGTAAATTTCGTTTGAGGTTTTTAAAGAGCATTTTTGTTATTTCAGGAGGAGTAAATTTCGTTTGAGGTTTTTAAAGAGCATTTTTGTTATTTCCGCCAGAAGTCAATTCGTATGAGTCTTGTTATTTGAAAGATTTCGTTTGATTTTAGGCTGGATTTTTATGGACCCGAAATAACTAAACACGTAATTTCTTCGTGCAAAATTATTATGCGCATCTTCAGGAAAATGTACGTAAATAAACATTTTAAGTCGAGAAAATTAAACAAAACTATAAAAGGTTAGTGAGTTAAAATAATCATTCATGATAGTTAAAGTGAAGCTGTTAAGTTCAACCAAAGTCAAGTACAAATTATTTGTTCTGAGAGAATTTTTATTGCTTCGAAATAGATATAGACTTGAGAGAATAGATCTTAGGTTTGGTTTGGTTTGGTTTGGTTTGGTTTCTTTGTTTAATAGCATATCAACCTTTGTAGGTTATTTAATGCCAAAGCTATTCCCTTAGAAAAACAATAGCGGTACTATTTAACCCATAGCTGGAAGGATAATACTGTTCATACCTTTCCCAAGGGTATTTGCCCGAAAGTGAACGTAATAGTGCGACTATAGTACGAACTCGCTTACTACGATTCCGCAGTCCATCGCTTTAACCATTACACCACGAGGACACCCCCTTTTGAAACAAAAATGCTCCACTCCTGGAGTCACCACTTATTCATACATTGCTTTTGAGTAAAAGTCCTTTGAATTGAAATAGAGATGTAATATAATGGCCGAGGGATTTCGTTTTATATATCTTTCCTATCGGCTTAGTTAGGCTGAGAACCTTTCGCTTAGCGCATGCGTTTGTTAGGTGCAACATGAACGCAGGTGTTCATGCGCGTGCGTGGAGAGGATGTGTCATTCAGAGATATCAAAATAAAAATCCCAGATAGAATATTGGGACCATGGGATGTGAGTGACATCATGCACCGGGAGCGTGGGCTGAGGATTTCTGAGATTTGAGAAAAGCAGTGAGTTGAGTTCCTGCCTCCGATGGATAGAGTCGACATTCAGAGCTGGCCGAGGCCAGACGAATTTGTGCGCTACGGGCGCCGCCCGTTGGTTGGGTTGAGAGCTGACGATGTAAAAGCAGTCAGCATAGAAAGATAGTGTCTCTCTCTCTCCTCACGTCGAAAAACCTTTTACTCAAAGGTTTTACTCAAAAGTTTTGTGCCTGAACTAAGAAGTCGTAAAGTTTTTCGTATTTTATAAATAATAAAGTTTCGTAGTTTCGTGAATTTCGTGTTTTCGGATTCCTATATATGTTTATGAACATTTTATGAACATTATGTCTATTTCACATATCCGTATCATAGGTATGTTACAGAGATAGAAATGTGAATATATCTTTTTATAGAAAATGTATTATTAAAGGTTAAAGACAATCTGTTTTATAACCTCTATAAATAAGTATTTAACGGAATATTTTTATTTAAAAATAACAATAAAATAATATTATATAAAATTGAACTGCAACCGGGATTAAACATGACCCCTGCGAGTCAGATCCGACACGGCCGAATGTTTGACACCCTCGATCAACAACGTTAAAACTCTGCAACAAAAATCTGCTGATATGAAAGTTGCCTCGAATCGTCTTCAGACCATGGAGCAATATGCATCAAGTTGGATTTGGTCGAAAGCGATAAGTTTTCAGCATAAATGAAATGTACGCGGAACCACTATTCCTGAGTGATTACGTAACGTCAAGAAACGGTTACTGTAAACGCGTAAAAACATCAACGGCCGAAAGTAAACGTGTTTTTAAAAAATCACTAACTGCACGCTAAAAATGAAGATGAACGTCAATGTAATCTCTACTTTTAATTGATCTGGCGCATATATATATATATATATATATATATATATATATATATATATATGATTATTTTAAATACCCTGTCGGGTGGCAAAGGCTGCTTGGTAGCGCTAGGAGTGGCAGTACTGCCTTGAGCTACCGAAACAGTGTTATCACCCCTGGTTGGTGGCTGATGAGGGCAGGGTATTCCACGTGCTTTCACACGTTGTATGATGAAAAAAAAATTAATATATTATCCAATGCTAAGCCAGCTGATGGCGGAACTTTTCGGGTTTTCTTTCTACAATATCTATGTAATTCAAAATCCAAAAGAGAGTTGCCCAGTCGGCTGAAGCCGTAGAATACACCGACTACATCTCTGCAGAGAGGTAAGTTTCCCCTCCCAACGAGTATACTGGATATATGACACTAAACAATCTGATGGTTATGTTGCAGTTAGGTCGGAGCTTTGGGGAATGCAGAGCACTTCTTCATTGTCATCGCTCCCAGGTCCACTATGGCCTGAAATGGTAGCACCTGAATAGAACTAAACTGCGAACTTATGCAAAACTGAATTACTTGAAATAGAACTGTTTTGATATCTAAATCGCGTACTTATGCTAAACTGAGTTACTTGAAATAAAAATATTTATTTGTATGAAAATAGATTTGGCATTAAATTACCTACAAAGGTTGATATGCCATAAAACCAAACCAACCAACCAACCAAACAACCAAAAGAGAGCTCAATATAAAATAACAATAAATCAAATTACGGAACAAATAATACCATATAAAAGAAAAACCTTAAAGAATTACTCATATTTTTTGGTAATAATATTTATTTTAGCAGTTCCTACATTTTTAAAATGTTAGATCTGCATCTTCATACAAAGACATTATCTTTGTAAATGTTTATTTCTTTGTCTGAAGATTCAGATCTAGCATTTTAAAAATATAGGGTCTGCTGAAATATTATTACAAAGAAAATAAGTAATTTTTAAGGGTTTTATATATATATATATATGCATACACACACACACACACACACACACACACATATATATATATATATATATATATATATATATATATATATATATATATTGTAATGGTTTATGGTTATCACTAGCTCACTTGGTGAGTTAATGGTGGACCAAATTTAGCGGTATCATTAAATGGTACTCAGAAATGATGATTGTGTCTTTCTGTATATATCTATATCTATATATAAGAATTACATGATATTGTATATGATGAATTCGTAAAATATTGAAACCCAGGGTCACAGACACTACAATGTTATATATATATATATATATACGTATGCATTCAAAAAGAATCCATATTTTTTGTACAGGCATTTAAAATTGTTGTAGACTCTTGAAAATTCAGTATGTTATTGCTATACATCTTATGTGATGACAGACCAATTTTTATGATTTCAGGTTCAAATGAACAGCTACAGCAGGAATTCGAATACACCCTACTAAAGTTTGACTGCCACAGCTGGTGAATTTCAAAAATGCAATCTGGACGTGAGGACACTTTAGAAGAACGATATGTAATAAAATTCTGTTTTAAACTTGGGAAAAATGCCGCAGAAACGCATGGAATGCTTCAGACTACTTTTCGACCATCTTGCATGAATCGAGCATCAGTTTTTGAGTAGCATAAGAGATTCAAGGAAGGCAGGGAGTCTGTGAGGGATGATGAGAGGTGTGGGAGGAGTAAGGAAGTCAATACACCACAGTTGATTGGCCAAAGGGTTAGGGTTACTATGTTGAGGTTTTACGGGAGTTCAGGAAGAGATTCTGTTGGAAGAGGCCAAAACTCTTCAAATCGGGTCAGTGGGATTTCCACCAGGACAATGCACCAGTCCACAGCTCCATCCTTGTCATGGGCTATTTGACCAAGATGGGCATCAAGACAGTTCCTCAGCCTCTCTATAGTCCATACCTTGCTCCCTGTGACTTTTGTTTATTCCCTAAGCTCAGAGGCTGTTGTTATGAGACAATTGAAGAGATGTAAGCGGCTGTGACGAAGATCATTGATACGCTCACACAAGAGGAATTCCATGGGGTCTTCCAGAAGTTTTTGGAACGGTACAACAAGTGCATTACATTCGGAGGATATTACTTCGAAGGGAACTAGAGTTTCGTGTGTGTACAATCAATAAAAGTGCCCATGCGAAAAAAGTCTGGAAACTTATTTAAGGATCCTCGTATATATATCATATATATATATATATATATATATATATATATTATCATGTGTGTGTGTGTGTGTGTGTGAATGGAGTATTTATTGTTGAACGGCTTCATGTTCTTATTATTGGTTTCACAGTTTCAATGTAGTAGTGTTTGGTTATAAGTAATGCCTAATAATGAATAATAATGAATAATGTCTGTTTTGATTTCTATTAGAAAAAATAAAATCTGTTATTTTTTGTTTCAAAGAAAATAAACTTTTTAGAAGATAATTGTGAGGTGTTTACTTATTCATGAGCAATATTTTATATCTTTGAGATCGAGTCTGAAATTTGGATTTTAATTGTATGACATTTTCCATTTAAAATTTGAAATGTCTTTTGTAACGACAGTTTCCAATCTGATATCGTAGAAAAGGACTTGAATATAAATTTCACAATCCATGTAAAATGTCAGTAAAATATTGATTAATGCTTATTATTTGGTCGGTTTTTTCCAATTGTCTGGTATATTCTTTAGTTTTTTTTTTTGCTTTTTTTTTTTTCATTAATTTTCCTCTGTGTCTACATCGACTTCCGCACATGTTAACCCCAAACTTGGAATCATAGATCGTTAGGTGCATTAGCAGCCACCGTGCAAGGTTTCTGTATTAAAACAGTTCTGCCAGTTTGTCTTACAATTTCTACGATCATTTGAATACTTGTAGAGCGGATGTCGAGAATAAATAGGATGAAATTAAACGAGAAGAGCGGGAGAGATCTCATTTTTTAAAATTAGGAATTCGTATTACAAATACTGAAAATAGGAACTATTTGAAAAGCACTAAATTTTACAACATTCTGAATGTACAACAAATTGAACAAAAAAAAAAAAGAAGGGTTTTACAAAGAGGAAATCATTCGAAATATCTTTTAGTTCCCGTCGAAAAATCCCGGTGTTTTTGAACCTAACAATCACATTTAGTCGTTTACTGATTTCATGTCTTTAAATGAGATATCAAAGAACAAAATTATAAAGGAAGTTTGATAAATTTCCAAACTAACTGGGAAATCAGTATTGCTCAGAAAGAAATTTAGAGGTAAAATGTTTTGACGAAAAAAAGTATGTATTCAACTTGATCTCCAAGGGAAGTATGTATTTAATTTGATATACAAAGAAAGTATTTGCCTTGATAAACAAGAAAAGCGTGAATTTACCTTGATATATAAGGGAAGTATATATTTGCCTGGATACGCAGAAGTATCTATTAACTTTGGTATATAATGTAAGTAATAAAATTGATTCTTTTTATTTTTCAGGCTGGCAACTCTGATTGAAAATCAGCTGGTCAAATATGAACTTCAGCACGTGTTGAAATATAATCAAGGATTTCAATTAATTATTTTAACAGCTGATTTTTTTAGTTAAACTTTGAATTTAAAACCGAATTGCAAAATTTCATTTGTACTCAAATCTAGAATAGGTATTTGTTAATACTTAGTAATGTAAAACATACAATAATAAACGTTTGTTTGCAAATTAGGAATCTTGGAGAAATATTTGGAATGGAAAATATTCAAAGATAAACAATTGTTTAGAATCAGCTGATTTTTGTGACTTGACAGTTACGTGTCCCTTTGGAAGAATGATTACATAATTAATATTTTAGGATATATATATATATATATATATATATATATATATATATATATATATATATATATATATATATAAGGACGGATTCTAAGAGATACGGAGTGGAGACACAGAGTGAGACGACGAAAGCAGCCGTCATGGAACAATTATGCACGCACAGAATAACCGGTGCGCCGAAAAATAACAAACGTAGTCTGTTTCTCTCTTTCATCTCTCGCCAGTATACAATCGGTCTCTCTCTGGCTGGCACCAGCTTCTTTCTCTCCCTCTATTTTGGGCGGCCTGCTAGGAACTAATTCCACCAACTAATAAATTTCGTGCATACAAAAAGAAAAAAAACGGTAGCGATTTGTGTTTGATTTCTTTTTGTCAGTGAGATTACTACATTTGGATTACCACGGTCAGGCTGATAGTTTAACGGGTATGATTACTACCTCGTAAGTGGTGCCGTAACTCTACGGTGTGAAAATATTAAATTTTTTTCCTCTCAGAATTCAGCTGAATAATCATTTCTCTCTTTCTCTCTCTCTCTCTCTCTCCACACACCCACCCACACACACACATATATATATGTGTGTGTGTGTGTATGTGGGGGGGTTTAAAGGTATTACGGAAATGAAACACAAGATCGAATTCTGTCTAATTTGAGGAAACATTTAATAAGTTAATACAGGCTTATGTAGATCAAGTTTTATTCCTGTCGCAGATTTAAAAGTGGTGCAATTCATTTTTGGATTGTCAAGTGGCTGTGGTAGATGAACCGTGTTCTGGCTGAAGTGAGGAAATTGCGATAAAAGTGTGAAGTCTCTCATCAGATCTGATCGACGTTTTAAGGTGGAGATGGTTGGTAAATTAACATTGATAACTTAATTTTTCTCTCATTGCTCTGGACCAAAATTTTTTTTTTTTAAATAACAGTTTTATAACTTTCTAAATACAATTTCTTTATTAACATTTTTTAATTAAAAAGAATTCTTTTAAATCAAAACCAATATTCCTAAGGGAATACATTTCCCATGTTCACTCCTGTTCTGAGTCATTGTAATTATTTTCTATTTCTAAAAATCAAAACCAACTCAGAAGTGGTCCTTTGAAAATTTTCGGCAACAAGAACCAACTGAAGATAGAATCAGCTCAAGACTTCCGGCACCCATTTTCAGAAGTGAAAAAAACGTCTTCGACAATGTGTGGATTCCTGAATTAAATATTTCTAAACTGATGCGCATGATTTTAGATACAAAGTACCAGGTAGGTTAAGAAAGTAACGAAATTGATTTTTTATTCTTCAGGTTGGCAATCCCGATTGAAAATCAACTGATCAATGTTGACTTTTGTGAAGACATTCAGTTCCTGTCTGTCTCTCAACATTCATTTTCTGCTGAGTAAACCTGAATATGTGTCACAAAAATTGGGTGCAAGGTCAAGTTATATTTCAGACTTCAGAAAGATGTGACAAAATATTTAACTAGTTAATACGGGCTAGTAAATGCACATTCTATTTCAGGCCTATGTTTTTAGAGGTTACAAGTAATTTCTGGAGGGCCAATCGTCTGAAGGAGATTAATTCCGTTCCGGTTGACTGATCATGACAAAAGTGATGACTCTCACCATCTGACGGGGAGAAAGATCATTCATCACTTAATTTTTCCCTCATTGCTCTGAACCGAAAAATTGAAAAGACAACAGTTTTATTATTTTCTAAATACAATTTCTATATTTTCATGTATTTTATGAATTAACATTGATTACGTTATTTTCAATTTGGAATTTAAAAAATAGTTTCGTTATTTTCTATGCACACTCTACATGAAAAAGATTTTTGTTAAAATGAATGTTCCTGCTGTATGGCAATCCTCTTACTTTTTCTAATCTGACTCCAAGTGACTATTTCTTGCGCCAAAGAATCAAAACTCAGCTGTTTGGAAGCATTTACAAACTATTCAAGACATGTTTTAATGAACCAATTACAGACAGTGTCAATTGAATACCACCAGCACTTTTTTCCAGAACATCGTCAGTGTGTGGCTTCCCAATGGAAACACCGTAAAAAAATTTAATTTGTAATTAAGTTGATCATAATTTTGTAGTTACTTTTCTTTCTATTCAGACATTTCATAATGGCTATGCCTATATATAAAAGTTGGTTGAGTGTCCGTGTCTGCGCGTGCAAATATTTCGTAAAACTCTTCTGTAAAAACACCTTACAATTTCTTGAATTTTATTCATTCCTTTTGACTGGTTGTTTTGGAGTGTTGGTGTTTTATGACATATCAATCTTCGTGGATTAATTAATGAAAAATCCTATTTATATATATATTTATTTATGTGTGATTTTTAAGCAAATACTTTGGAGGTAACTTTATATTTAAACGCGTTACAGTTTATTTGTTTTCACACAGTTAATGGTTTCACGTGTTATTATGCTTACGCTAATAATTCTATGTACTGTTAATCATTTGTTTGCACACAGTTAAAGGGTTTCAAGCACTTCTATTTAACATTATTAATTCTATTTAAGTTTTCCTAATACGAACAATTCTTACATGGCTGTATGGTTTCAAATAACTAACAATAATAATCTTAAGTAAATGATTGAACAGTTCTATTTAACCCACAGATGGGACCCTAACAGGTGCTACCATTCCGGGTCGGAGAGGACCAGGGAATAATTGTAATGAAGGGCTGAACTGGAGCCATATTACCAGATGCAGTTTTGTATCATACCCAGGTTACACAAAATCTTACTTTTTTTCCAACGTGAATGGCCCTCAGCCACTGCCTTTAATCACCTTTAAGATAAAAAGAGTTGGGTGTTTGTCATAAGAACAATTTGAAAAATACGTTCGGGATAATCACATAAGTGATAAGGCCTAATATGAGGAGCTGATTGATCGGATGAGGCTTCTTTGACCGCTTGTTTAGCCGAGTAAGGTCTAAAGTGGAGTGTTGCAGGTCATGTGACTACTTTGACTGTCAAGTCACGGACTGCTCAGCCATCAGGATCCCATTCTCTAATATTACGGATCGCTACCCATGACCAACGGATAGCTTCGTTGGTGAAGGTCTTTCTCCTCTGCAGAGCTGCAGTCAGCGTATAATACAGCCCCAACCGACAGGATAAATTGCTTTTGAAATAAATTTTAACATATAAATAGCAATGTGCCTCTTACATTAAATGATAGATTGGCTGAATATTTTATTTGACATGAAGTATAGATTATTTAAGGAGAATTAAACCTTGTGCTCAGAGTGAGATTGTTTTGTCCGGCTAATGTCAACTGAGTTTTATTGTCAGGTTGTCAATTCATGGTTCAATTGTGTACTTGGCTCTCAGTGGGAGATTTTAAAGTCATGTGACAACGAAAGGAGAAGTTGGAATTAGATTTTAACTTTCTTGTTAGTTCGTCGGAATAAGTCGACACCAACAGATAAATAGAAAATGGGGTGTTTTCCATTATTGTACCAAAAGTAACTCCCGGCTCGCGCGGCCGGTAATAGAAAAGACGTTTGGACTTATGCAGTAAACAAATAAAGAACTGTGTGAACTCATAAGTAGATGTCTTTGTGATTATTTTTCCCAGAGAGAAGAATCAACTATTGTCCAAAGAAGATGGAGTAGCGAAGAAGGTGGTTAGACGCGTATGCTACGGTCAACTTGAAGGCTCTGACTTAATGGAGGTAAGTGTCTTTCATGTTCACTTTCAAAATTCAAATTGTGACAATAAATGTGTACTGTCATTCATATTGAATCTATTTTAATATTTCTATAAATCAAGCAACTAGCAATACTTACCCATATTCTCTATAGATTGAAAGATAGTCATTATCAAAAATAAGAAAACGTACGGTCACTTTTATGACAGTTTAGGATAATTATTTGTATTTTAAGGAGGTCACTATTGACCCATATTATATACTGGCTAGAATATGTTTTGATAAACCAAATAAAGACATTAACAGTTCCAACATTCTTTTCCAGGAGTGGGAACAAAGTCTCTGTCAGTGTGTGACTTCTCAAGCAGATTAGTTTGATAGAGAAAAGTTGATTTTACTTATATTGATAATCAAAAGAACATTCTCATTAATTTATAGACTGTCATTGTATTTTCATTTTTATTCTCTCTCCCACCATTACCGACTTGATCAAGGGTCAAAGTTTTGTTTCGCACCGGAAAACAAATAGGTAAGTTAAATAATTTTACAGCAGCAACGCACATCAGAGGAAGGCTGAAGAATTCATCGGCTGAAACTCAGTGGTCGAAATAATAAAATGAAAATGCTACATCGGGTGATTCGTTGACCCAATATTTTTTTCTTGCCGTTATCTGATGTAGTTAAAATCTAGTTATCATGGAACCATATTCAGTTAGATATCCGGTGTCATGATCATTGCTTCTTCAACAGTATCCTGTTAGGCGATATTTCTGACAATGCTAAAAAGTCAAGATAAGCTTCTCTTCCATTTTATCAATCTCCAAGGTAGCGTTTCTATCGTCTTCCAGATATTCTAATTAGCCCTTAACCGCTTATCGAACGCATTTCTACAAGATATATTCCCCTTTGGAATTCACTATTCATTAGCTCTCAAACTCTTGAAGATACGTCATTCCAACGTTTGTGTGGATGTGTGGGTGTGTTGTGCCTGGAACCTTCCGCTTACTCGTGATCCTCGGGCTTTTTACAAAACTATTAACTTGACTTCGGGCTACAATATAGACTATGTGAGGTCGATCTTTGAGGTCATTTGAGGCGAGTAGAGGTCATCGGATTGCAAAATATGCCATTTCTAGTCATATGAGAATTAGTAGTGATATCTTGTAAGAGGTTTTGATACCATATTTACCCAACCCCTCCGCTCGGGCAGGATATGACACAAGGTCAGTTTTTAAGCAGAGTTTAACAGGTTTGAATTCAGAGTTTTCCTTCTCCTAGACTAGTTACCTCACCAAGCCTGAAGACCCTAGTCTGCCCTACTATTTACCCATAGCTGGAGGGAGAATAATTGGATTCATACCTTTTCCAAGAGTATTAGTGCTATGTGAAATGCAATCAGTCTCGTCCAGGTTTTGAACTCGTGTCGCAGTGTCCATTTCCGACGACGCTAACCATTACACCACTGTTTTGATACAAAAATCAAAAATGTTTTTTTTATTACATTAATGGTTAGATGGATACACTCAAATAAATGTATTCATACATTGTTAATCATATTAATAATTAATACCCCCACAAAATAGCGCAAGACAAATACGTCCAGTTTAGTACTAAAATATGCGCCAGTGTTTGGGCTAGAGAATTCGCACTAAAAATGAATATTCAAAATGAATATTTAAGGGATAAATATATTTAGATAAAGCCGTATATTTTTTCTGATTTTAGACCTCGGTTGCAGACGTTCGTCATATAACAGTTATCGCATTGACAAGTGATCACAGATACCCGAGTTCAAATACTGAACAAGGTTGTTTGTATTTCACATAGTGCTAATACCTTTGAGTAAGGTCTGAATCCAACTATTCACCTTCTAGCTCTGGGTTAATAGTAGGATAGACTGAACTCTTTAACTTTGGTATGAAAAACAGTCTAGGAGAAGAAAAATCAATTGTGAACCTGGTAAGGAAAGGGTTTTGACATGCTATTTCTGTCCAAGACATGCTAGATGAGTAGTGCCTACTCAATCTAATCAGTTTACGAGACCAGTTAGAGAAATAAGGTTCTTAAGCATTATTCTAAAAGGAAAAAAAGAAAATTGAATAATTATTTGTGGAGACCTGAGCTGGATTTGTTGCTTTTATTCGTTTTTTTCTCATAATTTTTCTATTTTTCCAAATTTTTCAGCCCAAAAGTTAGGGGTGCGTATTATAAACAAGAACTATATATAAATTTCTCAACATAAGCGAATCAGAAATAACACATACTATCCAGGAAGATAATTTCTATTTCATTGTGTTATCCAGGGAACAAAAACAAAGTTTGAAGGAAATAATAGCCATTTTCTGTACTTTTACAACATAAGCCTTTAACATATAACATACTATCCAGGAAGATAATTTCTATTTCATTGTGTTATCCAGGGAACAAAAACAAAGTTTGAAGGAAATAATAGCCATTTTCTGTACTTTTACAACATAAGCCTTTAACATATAACATACTATCCAGGAAGATAATTTCTATTTCATTGTGTTATCCAGGGAACAAAAACAAAGTTTGAAGGAAATAATAGCCATTTTCTGTACTTTTACAACATAAGCCTTTAACATATAACATACTATCCAGGAAGATAATTTCTATTTCATTGTGTTATCCAGGGAACAAAAACAAAGTTTGAAGGAAATAATAGCCATTTTCTGTACTTTTACAACATAAGCCTTTAACATATAACATACTATCCAGGAACATAATTTCTATTATATAGTGTAATATCAATAGTCCAAACTAATGTGTTTTATGTCATTACAGAGAAATATCCTCTGGAATTTGTGTTCATTATTTTATTTCTTATCATGTGAGCTTATTTTTTGCCTCATTCTTGTTACATTTTCGTGTGAACGTGTCCGTTCTCTTTCTCTAAATACTGTTTATGTTTTGCATTTAAAAATAAATTCTTACTTTTACTCAGCACGAATTAATAAAAAGTTGAACAAATACCAAATTTACGTTAAATTGATATGCTACAAATTTTTAAAAATCTAAAATTTTTTCAAAAATTTCTTAGTCAGGCGTGCGTGTTATTCATGAATACGTTTTATATGCAAATAATTATGGTGCTTATTATTCATAAATTCTAAAGCACCAATCCGCATGAAATCCAAGAAAATTTTCCAGAATTTTGTTGTCCAAAGTTAGGGGTGCAAGTTATACACGTTTTATACGCAAATAATTATCTTACTTATTCATAAATTATTTATTGCCAATCCGTATAATACACACGTATTTTTGTTTCAAAATTTCGATGTCCAAAATTAGGGGTGTGTGTTATACATGAATTATGGGGGTATAAACAAATAATTATGGTTCTAATTTATAAATTCTAAAAAAATCAGTCGGTAATAGACAAGAGATTTTTTTCCAGGATTTCGTAGTCCAAAGTTTGGAGTGCTTGTTATACACGAGTACGTATTATGCAGAAACAATTTACGGTATTTCTAATCTATTTTGGCGGAACAGAATTGCGAAAAGGGAGGCCAGCATTTGAAAGGAGAATTTCAACTTCAGAATTGGGAATCAACCCGATGGTATTTATTTGTTTCTCTATTTTTAGTCTATATCCTGAAATGTCACTTGAAGCTTCTCCCGTAAAATCTTTCCATGAAAGTAAACTGAGAAAGAAAATTCGGTCTAAAGCCAGATTAACAACGGTTTATCTCTCTAGGCTTGGTATTAGCTCGAGTTATCGTGATCTAGAGTTATTGTTGTGATTCAAAATCGCCATGAAAGAAATAGAATGAACGTGATTGAATACAGAGTAATTTCATTCTTATTTTTTAAGAATGCGTGTTTGTCGTGGATATAAACCTGTTATATGTACCAATTTCGTATTGTCAATACGAAGCTCATTGGTTGTGGGCGTTTGATCGTGAGTGTTTCGGGGTCATTTGATTTGACATAAGGCTTTTTGGCACCGGTTGGTTTTCTTTTGTTTGGTCTCTTTTATCTAATAGCACATCAACCTTCGTGGGTTATTAAATGTAAAAACCCATCCCTGTAGAAGAATAGTATCGGTACTATTTAACCCACAATATGTCTTTAAAAGGGGTTCATATCTTTTCCAAAGGTATGAGACCAGAGTTCAAACTCACCACAACGTCGCAGTCCAGCATGTTAGCCACTACATTACAAGTGCTCCCTAGGATGTTTTAGCGTTAGGTTGGTTGGTTGGGTTTAATTGCATATCAACCTCTATAGATTATTTAATGCCAAAGCCTGTTTATACATATTATATGTACAGTTTGTAAACACATAATTTGATGATACCATACAAAAACCAAACGACTCATTTACTCGCATACGAGTATTTGCAAGTATTTCTGTATGACATTAGTTTATTTAGTGATGATAGTTTTAAAAAATTATTTCTCACTACTATTTCTACTAATACAAACATATAGTATTTCTATTCAGCAATAATTTGCTTTTAGTTGATTAGTTTGTTATGTTTTCACGATTGTAAACAAGTCTATATTTTCTGGTACAACCCGGTCTCTTTCAAGAACGAAAAACGTTACCCATGTGGACGTTCTCAAATAAGTCCTTCATGGTATTTGCATGTCATTAAAAACTTTACACTCAAGCGTTAGGGGAAAAATCAGGAAAATTCTAAAATTACTATATTTCTTTACTTACTTACGAAAAAAAGAAAAAAAACCCTGAAATTAAAAATAAACTGATTTTAATTATCCGGAGATTTTTCCTTATAAGAACATAAGTTTTTATCGATTATTATCGAATGTTGGATATTTGCATAAAAATGCTTCTGGTAATTGATTTTAAGTGAAAGCTTACATTTGATTGTACATCTGATAATTACATTCTTAAAAAATTATTTTTACATAATTATATGAAATACAGTATGTTTTCAATATTAGGTGTGCAAGTTCTAATTTTTTTATCATAAAATGTTCAAGAACAGAAAAAAAAATCCACACAATTATACTATGCAACAAAAATTATATTCCTGGATAGTATGTATTATTTCTTAATTGTTTATGTTTTTAAAGTGTAGAAAATGTTGATTATTTCCTTCAAACTTTGCTTTTGTTCCTTGAATGATGAAATTTAGAAATGAATCTATTTTCTACGTAAAAACGAGCATTTTGACTTAAATAAATTCCGAATAACCAGCAGATAAATCAAAATTTACATGTATTCATATGGAAGTTAGACAAAAATGAACACAAATATCTACAAGTGAATAATTTCTCGAAGAATAATGTAAATTCCTTTCATATATCATCCGCTAAAAATTGTTTTTAATTGTGTGTTTGTCATAAAAGCAAAATTTGAAGAGATATCTTGATTTTTTTCTATTTATATTCGGCACAAACAATTGGGAAATAATACTTTCTGCTCAGGAACAAGAAGTAAATAAATTTTGACATAATGTTATCGATGTTTCTATATATTTGATTCTGGAGGAGAACTAAAACGAGGGAGTGTTCTCGTGGTGTAATGGTTAAAGCGATGGACTGCGGAATCGTAGTATGCGAGTTCGTACCCCAGTCGCGCTATTACGTTATGAACCCCCTTATCCTCCCAGTTACGGGTTAAATAGTACCACTACTGTTCTTCTATTGTAAAAAACCTACAAAGGTTGATATGCCATTAAGCAAAGAAACAAACAAATAGAGATAAAACGAGGACCACCTTCCACAAAAAAGATAAGTTTCTTTGAATGTGGTGGTTGTGGGTTTTTTCCACATCCTCCATACACGCCAGATTTATTTGTTTTAATCCTTAGAACATTTCATAAGTCACAGAATATCAGGAAAAAAAAACCAAACAAACTTGAAAACAGTTTCTCAAATATTTTCTGAGGAAACCTATAACTTTAAACGTGAAGTCGGAAATTTACCGTCCCATTTTTGATGCAGTCGTTGAAAATGAAGGTGATTGCATTTCTTATGATAATACTTAAATAGATTTTACTTACACTTGTTTTGATATCCTCTCTGGTAAAACGTAATTACTTAAAAAAAACTTAATATATATTATAATTGGAAGTTATCGAAAACAGCTTCTATAAATTTTTAGCTGTTTACAATGCTGTGATAAAGAAAAATTGGGATTCACTCTTTCAAAATAAGACAGCACAATCATATCAGAAATCCTGAATTCGTGAATTAAAATTACGAGCAGAAAAAGCAACTGCATGTAGAACAGAATCTTAAATTACATCAAATAAAAATAAATTTATCCTTCCCGTTCATTATTGCAGCAGTAAATATCAGTTGAACACAGAAATATTTTTGCGATAACTTACGAACTTACAGGGGGATGTCCTCGTGGTGTAATGGTTAAAGTGATGGACTGCGAAATCGTAGCAAGCGAGTTCGAACTCCAGTCGCGCTATTACGTTCACTTTCGGTTCATACCTCGGGAAAGGTATGAACCCCTTATCCTCCCAGCTATGGATTAAATAGTACGACTTCTGGCTTTGGCATTGAATAACCTACAAAGGTTGATATGTCATTAAAACAAAGAGATCAAAAAGAAACCAAACGAGCTTACAAACGTGACCGAGAAGTCAAGTTTATGCTACTCTAATGGCCACTACCCATATTACAAAGGTAAACGCAATAGATTTTTTTAAAGTTATGATATTCAAATGACCGAGAGAAAATGGAAAAAAAAACTGTTTACTTTATTTTCGGACGAAGAAATCTTTAGCCGGATGTCTACTATAAATGATTAAATAAAAAGATACAGATTTGGTTTAGCTTACGAAACAAACACAAAGGAAGGGTCCACTTTAACAAATCTCATAAAGTACGACCCTAAAAGTCATTTTTTTTTAATAAAGTTAATTTTCGTCAAAAAAAAACTAGCACTTTCTTATTTCTCGTATAACGTCATACAGTCAGAACGAAGTATTATTAGTTGTTATTTATCATTAAACCTACCAACACTCAAATTAAAACAAAAATATGAGTAACAATTCCAAAAATAACTATACCTCTACGCTAAAAGTTTATTTCAGTCTAAATATTGTGTATACTTTAAAACGAGTGATTTTAACGACACGTCAATCCTTGTTTGTTATTTTATGCTAAGGAGTTAGGGAAACTCGTACATTTTATGTTTATATTTACATTTTTGTCTCGTTCTTTCTTAAGAGTTATTTTTGTGCAGAGTTATATGATATCAAGTATTCCTCTCTAGTACAAATAATTATAGGATTTCAAGTATTCCTATCAAATACAAATGATTAGCGCATAGTTGTATGATTTCAAATATTCCTTTTTCATATTAATTTTTATACATGATTATATAGTTTAAAGTAAATATTTCTATTTAACAATAATAATCATTTGCTTATAAACAGAGTATATATAGGTTCAAGAAACTAATAATAATAATAATAATAATAATAATAATAATAATAATAATAATCCTTAGTAAACAATTATAGCTTCAAATATAATATAATAGCGAAACAATTTCGTTTTATGCCTTTGGGTCTAGTTAGGCTGAGAAACTTTCGGATCAGTGCATGGGTTACTTAGGTGCAACATTAACGCTGGTGTTCACGCGCGCGGGCGGAGCGGACGTGTCACTCAGAAATGTCACAATGGCCCAAATGGGAAACGGGGATAGAGAGTGCGGGTGACGTCACGCACCGAAAGCGCGCGGTGATTTTGGGGATTTTGAAAAAGTCAGTAGAGTTGAGTTCTGTCTCGGGAGAAGACGGTTGGCTTTCGCTTGCTTGCCGAAGCCAGGCCAGTGGCCTTGTGGCGGGTGCCACACGTGTTGGGGGTGGGGCAGATGGAAAAGTCATCATAGAAAGATTGTGCATCTCTCTTCCTTATGTCGAAACCTTTAACTCAAAGGTAATAAAAGGTTTCGTACCTGAACTAAGAAGTCGTTACGTGTTTTTCGTGTTTCGGGACTCCTATGTTCTATGTGTATATGTTATGAACATTCTATGTACATTTCACATATCTGGCTATGGTACACAAAGAACAATTCCTAATACAAATTATTCATAAATAGTTATACAGTATCAAGTATTCATATCTAATAGAAATGATTTCCCAACTGATCTATTCGATCCATAAATCGGACCATAAATACAGCTTGGGTGTAATGGTAATGAAGATGTGCTTCACACTCCTCAGACATACAGATCAAAAGCGTCAGCATCATATACAATTTAGTAGTAAAGCCAGGATACACCTTTTGGGGAGTCTTACCCCTATGGGGGGATACAGTTAACTTATTCTAAGCTCCGTCGACAAGGCAGCTTGTTAATAGAGTTTCAATATTGTAAATTATGTTATATTAATAATGCTTAATTATATCCGTTTTGAGTCAAAGATGTTCCACAAGAAATAATGAATTCCTGGTATCTTTGATTGAGAAAAAATATTTATGGGTGATACTGTACTTACTGTAAATCGAACCCTCGTTCGAAATTTGCTCTAGGATTTCGTGAGCAGTCATATCCCTAACAGTTATTTATTTGTGCGGTGACAGACAGACGAACGTTGAGGGATGATAATAAGATTCCCCAACGAACATCTGCCAAGTGTGCAATATACCGTAAATTAAAGCAAATATAATTGTCTCCCTTGAAAATATGCTCCGATTTTTAACTTCTTTTTCTTCAGTTCTTTTGAGTCTCGAGGTAACATTAAATTATTTAATATGAAATTTCAGAAAGTCAGATTAGCGTGAAATCAAAATACTAGACTCAGATAATTGTCTGCCAGATTATCGAATTGGTTTTTGAAGAATTTCGCAACTTTTCTTACCGAAATGAAATGAGAATTTTGAAAGTAATTTCACTAACTTATATAGTACACTATTGTCCATTGAAAAATACATTCCTAAAATCTTCTCATAACGTTTTCTTCAAAACCATCATCATCAAGGTGGGCGAAGAGCCTGGATTCTCTAGGTTCTCTCTCTCTCTCTCAATATCTGTCCCTATCGGCTATCCCCCTTGGTAAGTCGTCTAGATTGCACCTAGTGTCCGCACAGAGCTTATAAATGTGTTTTTTGCTAGTCGGCCAACATAGTGTATCTATGCTTTGGAGTCCATAAGAGAGGTTTCATATGAGTTCCTCCTTACTTCTCCAAGAGTCCCCAGTATGTCTTACTTGGATTTTTTGCAAGATGGGAGGTAAGTGGTCGTACATCTGCTGTGTTTTAGGGTGTTGCTTCCATGATTTCTTCAAAACAGCAGTTAGAATTTTTCCAAGCGTTTTGAGTCCAGGTGGTTCATCTATGTTATAGTGCTGGTCTATTGGCGATCCCTTCCACTTGCAAATGTTTTGACAATCTTCTCTCTGAGAAATCGTCTTTGTGAGTGAAAAAGCGATCAGCCCTGCGCTCCATGCTTGCCTCTGTATCAACGATCTTATTTGCCATTCTACATTATGTCATAATCCGGTGCTCCATTAATGAGACCTCATACTCATCGTTTGGGTTCTCACGCAGGGGAGGGTCATCCAATTCTGCTTTAGATTCAATGTAAGAATCACTGGAGCCTACCGGAGTAGCCAATACAATTTCCCGTAATGATCTCTTTGTTGTAGAAATTTACCAGTCTTCAATGGACGCCGCTTGAAGGTGCTCCGGATTTGTGAATGAGCCGGTTAACTGGCCTCAGATTCTATAAGAGACAGGCTCAGTCTTTTCGACATCCACATAATATGGCCACTAATGTACGTCCGATTTCCTTCTCCTATGTTAATTTTTTTGTAAACAAAGTTACCAACCTTAAACTGCATGTCCTTAGTCTTTGCAAGGGACTCATTCATTACTTTCCTCCTCGCTTTCTTAATGTTAGTCCCAAACTTAATAAAAGTGCTATACATTTCTTGCAGGAAGATTTTGTGATGTTTATTACCATAATATGTACGTCGAGGCCTTACTATATTATCTAACGGCAGAATTACATCCCAGTTATAGAGCAGATAGTATGGAGAGAAAAAAATTGTGGTTTCGTTAACATGAAACCTAACAGCCTCCAACATCTGGTTTATGTAAATCTCCCATAATTTCTAGTTGTTCCCAATTTTCTTCGCAAAAACAACATGCATCGTTCGGTGAAACCTTTCAATCTTACCATTACTCTGGGGTGATAAAATGACGTCGTCACATGATGTACATTTAGATTCTCTAATATCTTCATGATTTTGTTGATATTTTCCGGACCGGTCAAAAATTAAAGTGGTGCTCTAGACTTTGGGAAAATTTCATCGATCAAAAGATATGTTATCAGCCATCCTGTTAGGGATCGCAAAAGCCTCAGGCCAATCACTATATGTACCTATGGATGTAACTATTTATTGATTACCCAAATGAATCTTCGGGTAGGGTCCAGAGATATCTAAAGCAAACTTAGCGATAGGAAAGGGAGGGAAATCGTATTCCTGCATATGGGGTTGCTGTTTTCTTAAATTTCTAGTCGGGCACGGTATACATTTATTTACGAACTCGTTTATCTCTTTTAACTAACCAGACCAAACATACTTTTGTTTGATTGCGTGAAATGTTTTTTTCTCCCCCACTGTGGCCATTGTCATCATGGTATTGTACCACTACACTCTTTTTCAAGTGTGACGACTCATACAACCGGATCAGAGGTTCGTCGTCAAATTGAGACAAGTAATACACTATTTCGTCCATCATCATGTACTTTTTCTATTCTAATTTAGAAGTCCTACCATTCTTAATTCTATTCTTTTAGTCTAAAATGTATTTTTTCGGATTCTTACCGTCTGATTATACTATCCCCAACAACGAAGGTCGTTTGTGCGTCATCGCTGGGTCTTCGGTATCTTTGTACTAAGCAAACTCGGCTTGAAAAGATTCGAATTGATTGCACTAATAACGCAATTTCTTTCGTCTATATCTACGGGAGGGTCATCATTGTTCTTACTTTCATCTTGAGCATGTGACAAGAGGTCTGCACAAACATTATCTTTACTTTTAAGGTACTGTATATTGCAATTATAGAAAGCAACGCTTCAAGCCTATGTTTGCATTTTCTTTTGTATAAATTCTAATAAATGCTCTATAGGTTTATAATCAATAGAGATAGTGAACGTTGCACTATGAAGATAGGCTCCTTCTTCATGGTTGACCATCTTGTCTGCATATCATTTAACTTATCGGATAAAAAATAAATTGGCTTTTCAACTTCTTTCTCAATTTGATCATTTGCCATCTGGGACAAACATGCACCAATAGATTGATCAGTGGCATCAGTATAAAACCTATAGTCCTAATTTGGGTCGGGATCAGCAAGTATCACCATCTCTGCGAGCATCATCTTCAGACTATCGAAAGTGCCCTGGCATGCATCATCCCGTTGGAAACGTACGTACTTCTTTGTTAGTTTAATGAGTGGTTCCGCTATAGCAAAAACATTTCTAATAAAGCGTTGATAATACGACGTCATTCCAATGAAAGCTCTCCCTGCCTGTCGTTAGTAGGATTTGAAACTGCTTTTATAGCTGTGACTTTATCAAAATCCAGCTGTATCCCTTTTCCACTTACTCAAAAAATTAGGAATAGAGTCTTTCTTAAAAAAATAACACTTAGAAAGGTTTTCACTTTTAGGTTATCATATTTACCAACCCCTCCGCTCGGGCAGGATGTGACACAAGGTCAATTTTTAAGCGGAGTTTAACAGGTTTGAATTCAGAGTTTTCCTTCTCCTAGACTAGTTGCCTCACCAAGGCTGAAGAACCAAGTCTGCCCTACTATTTACCCATAGCTGGAGGGAGAATAATTGGATTCATACCTTTCCCAAGGGTATTAGTGCCATGTGAAATGCAATCAGTCTCATCTAGGTTTTGAACTCGTGTCGCCGTGTCCCTTTCCTACGGCGATAACCATTACACTACGGGCACCTCCAACACTTTTAGGTTATGTTTTCGCAAACTACCCAAGACACTATCTGTATGTTTCAAATTGTCATCATTGTATATGAAAATATCAAAATATCATCAAGGTACGTGAGAGCAAAGTCCTCCTGGTCCTGTGAGTCAATTGACATCCATTCCTGGAATAGACTGGGTGCGTTTGCTTGCACGAATGGCATCACATTAAAAGAAACCAAACCCCGGTGACAAGTGAATGCACCTTTCTCTTTGTCACGCTCATATATTCTAACTTTCCAGTACCCTGATTTTAACTCTTACTTAGAAAAATACTTTGCTGACCCAACCGATGCCAGTATTTCATCAATAACTGAAAGCGCTCGCGGGTATTTTTTGTCATTTTATAAAGTATTCTAAATTCAGCACAGCATTTCTTACTATCATCTTTCTTTTCAACTGAAACTAGCGGAAAATCCCCCGAGCAGTTGGACCTTTCGTTTATGCCTGCCTAGATGATTTCATCAACCGCTGAGTCAACCATTTCTTTTATTTAAGCAGCGTGCGATACAGACGCCTCTTAATAGGTTCATTGTATCGATATGCATCTCTATAGTATTAGTCCCACCAAAGTTTATTTCTTCATTCACAAACAGATTCCTATTTCTTCTCACTAGCCTCTCAACTTCTGGCTTAAACTCTTCTGGTACGTTTACTTGTTCTAAATCTTCATCTGAAATCTTATTATTTTGTCTATCGGGCAAGATAATTTCAGTAATACTACCTACTGCATTAAGTTTACCTAACAGACAGCCACATTTCAATGTGACTGATAAGTGTTATTCGTCAGGAGCAAGGGTAACCTACGAGATTTGTTAAGTTTGACGACTGCATTAGTCACTGAGACACCACTATGATTGCGAACATATCTGCTGTTAGTTATTCTATCTCGTATATCTTGTCACAACTTTTTCTACGTGGGAGTGTACGTTCTGGGGTTTTAAAGTCATTTGTTGTTCTAATTTAATAATGTACGAGATTTGGACGTCTTCCTCTGGAGCTACGTACTCTCCTGCAATTCTTAAGGCCCCCAAATCAAAGTATATTCTCACCCCATTTTGCATGAGCCAATCATGGCCCAGTATTAAATTTCTATTAAGATTCTTCACAATAACGAAGTTGTGAGGGTTGGATTGATTTCCTATTTGAACCTGCAAACGAGAAAGGCCGACTACATATAATAGGGATCCGTTAGCAGTCCGTAATTCAACATAATCCAGGAGGGCTCAAGCTTCGGCTCGTGTCCGATCTATCCCTCCCCTAATCCCCACTTTAATCGACCTTCGGGTTATTGACCTTGTGTCAAGTCCTGTCTGGTGGGAGGCGCTGACAAATATCGAACATGTTTCCTTTGCAGATCAAGTCCTGGCCGAAATGCTTCATAAATCCTACGACTGATGACTGATACGCTCGCTCCTGCATCTATGGAGACTTTATACCTTCTATCTTCTATCCTAATGGAGATGAAATTCGGTGCGCCCAAATTATCAACTATTTTGTCTCGTTCATTGGGCGTCCCCCGAACAGACTCCTGCCATTTTCTGGGGCTTGACTTGTACAGAATCACAATATATGACCCTATTTGCTACAACACCAACACCGAGCAACTACTTCACTTTTTCCACCTTTCACGATTTGTTTTTATCTTGGTCTATTACTACTTCTCTTCTTATAATTTTTTATACGTTTACTCTTATTCCTTTCGGATTTAGCAGGACTCACGGCTTCAAGTGGTATTTGCCTTTTCGAGTCGCAAATCTTTTCATATTGTTCTGAATTTTGACACATAATTTGATATTGAATTCGATTAACAAGACACACTTAACGAATCACACTTCCAATAATCTGTCGTAACCTAACAAAAAATTACTGAATGAGAAATAACCAAAACGGAAATTGAAAATGAAATGGAAATCTTTATAACATTGATAAAATAAAATACTTACCAGCGGTGTTAGTGGTGACTACTTAGTATATTTTCTCTCCTCCACAATAGTGTCCAACATATTTATGAGGCATGGGACATACCCATTAATAATCGTAGCAATAACATAATCCAAGATTGATAAATCAATTTTAAATCAAGGTTGCCAACCTGAAGAATAAAAAATCAGTGTTGTTACATTCTAAACCGACTTCGTGCTTTGTATCTCAAATTGTGCGCATCAGTCCCGGTATATTTTCTAATATGCCATGAAAAAAGCTGAAATTCGATTCGAAGTAGTGTAGAATTTGGAACCAAAATCCTCTAGCAAAAACCTCTGTGGAGAATTCACCATTCGTGCCTGAAAATAACGAATAACAAAACGCTGGATATATTGTCACCATCTATTGAAATCAAATTCGGTTAATATCAATGTGGGTTTTTATCTTAAACAGAGAATACTGGTTGGGCTTTTTTAAAATATAAGAGAGAAGAGAACAAGTAACCAATCACCTGTATAAGAGGATCAGTCTCAGCTGAAGGCCCACAGCTGATAAGAACTTCTTTAGCTTCTAATTTATACATATTTAACGTGCTTGGTTTTGTCATTGTCAGCACTCAACCTGAGGGAGCATGCACGGAATGATCTCACATTACAGTAAATCGAGGAAAAGTTTTTGACGGTTCCCAGTAGCACAGCTCATTCTCCAAATAATCAAAGCAGCAATTTAAAAAAATCGGAAAGAGATAAATCTCTCTCTCTCTCTCTCTCTCTCTCTCTCTCTCTCTCTCTCTCTCTCTCAATGGCTTTACATTGTAAATATGGCGCCTGAAACAGACAGACACATAAATGATGTTCAAATCGATTTTTGTTTTATTCTTTTTTTTTTATGTTGTTCTATGCATTGAAAAGAAAGTATCAGCTTCTTTGGAATCATCATCGATTTTAGAAAATGTAAATAAAACAGAATTTCGAAAAATTCTTGGGACAGTTTAAACAGATGATAGTTGATTTTTAAAAAAGATTTATCGTTTTTAATTTTGTTGACAAAACATGTTACAAATTCCATCAGTGAATAAAGAAACTAAACTGGGTCAGTATAGAATGAAAGTGATCTGGATCAATATAGAATGAAATTGAAATGGGTCAGTAAAGAACGAAATTAAAATTTGCCATTAAAAATTAAAGTGTCGCTTATATATACACACACATACACACACACACACACACACACACACACACACATATATATATATATATATATATATATATATATATATAAGAAACTAAAATGGATTAATAAAAAATTGTACGGATTAGTAAAACTGTCACTGAAGTGCTCAATCAAATAATGGGATGGATTTGTAAAAAGATTAAACTAAATTTGGGCTCTAATGAGCGAAAGTAAATTGGATCAGTGAAGAATGAAAACGAACTGGATCGGTTGAGAATGAATCCGAATCTGGATGACTGAAGAATAAATTCGAACTGGATCAGTGAAGAATACGACCGAACTCGATCAGTAAAACATAAAACCATTCTGGATCAGTAAAGAATAGATCCAAACTGGATTACTAAAGAATGAAGCTAAATGATTCAACTACTAAATAGTTTTAATATTTCTCACGTGGGATCTATTCCAAGAAATGTCTATTGATTCAACGTGCTTATATTGAGTTGCTTAACAACATACAAAACAATATATTTCCAAGTAGTTGCTGAAAGATTCTTGAAACGATCAAGTGAGTAATGGCTTGGGGCCATAAAACGTTCTTTATTTTATCATTTATCATTGTTTGATTAGAGTGGGCTCTAGACATTCGGGTTTTGATTTGTTTTGCCCTTTTTACATTATGGAAGCTTTTTCAAAGCCGAAAACATGATCTTTTTTCTATTTCTGTGATTTACAAGAGTATATAGATTATCATCCGTCTTCAGTATTCTATGGTGTTCATATATTCTCTGTTTTTTCATTTTGGTGACAAATTTTACTGGATATTTCGAATACGCCAACTTCCGAGATAATTTCGGTCAGAGTTTTTCATTTACACTCGCAATCGTCGTCGAAGTTTTTATCGTGATGTGAATAACACGATCTTTAACATATCTCCTTTACAGGTCAACTAAATTATAAGACGAAATAGAATATCAATAAATAAATAGAAATGGAATGTAATAGATTAAAGCAAACTGAGATTATGGGAGTGTGTGATATTTTGGTGGTTGTTTGTTTGTTTTGGTTGGTTGGTTGGTTGGTTGGTTGGGTGGGTTTTATGGAGTATCAAACTTTGTAGGTTATTTAACGCCAAATTCTATCTATATGTATATACATTCACCAAAGATTTCTGAACGAATACTAAGTAGGCAAAATTTTCTATGAGCAGGATTACATTAGTTTGCACATGATTAACCAGTTTTAATTCGACATATTTTTTGGTACAACCCTGCCTCTCGCAAGAAGGACAAAACGTCATCTATTTTGGTGTTTTCGAACAAATCAGTTAAACTATTCACTTTGAAAAATCGCTTTCTGGTGACAGCGAAAGCTCTGCATTCTATAAGAATGTGTTTAACCGTGTAAGTTGTCAAACACTGAGGTTGTGGTTCCTGTTTCAGTATGAAAGCGTGAGTAAGCCTTGTATGACCAATGCGCAGTCGGGATATAACGACTTGTTCTCTTCTCGATGCTCTAAAAGCTGGTCTCCATTCTCCCAAGGTGGGCTGAATTTGGAAGAGTTTATAATGGATGTTCGCGTCCCATCGTTGTTGCCATTTTGAGAAGGAATTTACTGATTGTCAGTTTCAAATCGGTATATGGAATGGAGATAATTTTAGGGCTTAGATCTAAGGCCGATTTGGCTGCCGAGTCTGCTCTTTCACTTTCTCTTACTCCTATGTGGCTTGGAATCCAATATACCCAACAGAATGGATTGTTTGGGGTATTGGCATCTATATTTGACTCCATTTCCTTCCTTTTAACCTCATCTTGATTTGCTAGGCGTCTTTTGTTTATGGCTGTAAAGGAAGATAAGGGAAGAAAGACTGAGAGAGAAAAAGTTTTAATTTCAATTTAATTTAGGTAAACGCACGTCCTCTTAGTAGAGAAGCATTTTCTCCTTGTACTATTTGAAAATCGTCGTTTCTCCAAATTAGGTAATGAAATAGGTTAGTCATCTCCGGTGTTTAAGAAGTTCAAATTCGGTGTGGTCATCATGTTTTATGGTGTTTTCATATAGTTCTTTCAAGAGTGTTGGCTCGCTAGCAGCAGACATAATTCGCATGCGGGGTATATTGACTTAGCAAAACAGGCGCGCTACTTGCTAGCGATTGGGTTTAAGAAACTCCCTTTCGTCACAAGGGTTCAGCTTAGGAGAAAGCGAATCTTTTTTGCGCATCTGCGTCGCCCCACTTCCGCTCAGGGGCTTCTGTGAGTTTCTACACACAGCGGATTTTCAAATAATTTTCTAAAACAACAAACGTTCAGCATCTGTTTCCATGACAATTTACGTGAAGAAATGTCTTTATCATTTAAAACAAAAACTTTCATTGTATCGAATGAAGCAACAGAAATGAAACATATACAGATGAATTATTTCAATAAATTAGTTTTCATTTTTCTGTCTTATTTTTCACTAGATCTCTCTGATATCATAAGGCAAATTACACACACACACACACACACATATATATATATATATATATATATATATATATATCGACGGTAACTCTTTATATATTATTGTGTGGGGCTGGAGGGAATGGGTAATCTAGTTTTTGGAGCATTCTGAAATGGAGGGTTATTTTACTTATGTGGTTATATTAATTTTGTGATAGGTTAATTTTTACTCAATGATGTTTAATCTATTATTATCAATGATAATAATAATTACAATAATGATAATAATAGCCTCAATAATAATGATAATTTCTTGTGATTTATTTTCCCTATTAAATTCCGATTAAGAAGTCACTTTAGTTTTCTTTCCAACTAATGATTGTGGAAAACCATGAAAACCAGACTAACGGAGTGAGTGACGTGGAAATATATATTTACCAGTAATATCCAGTCAGCGTGAGACAAAATGGCTGTGGATTATTCGCGTATAGAATATATGAGGAATTTCACATAAATCTATGGGAGTGCTCGATGTATGGCTATTGTAATATATTCCCTACCCAGGTTTATATAATAAAAATCACATACTGAGCGTATACAACGTAATTAGAAAAAAACTCAAACCTGGTTAGATTGTCATTATAAATTTATTTCGGCGCAAATTAAACGTGTGAAGTCATCTGATGAGGTGAACAGTATAATGATATTCTTCGTCGAAATAGATTTATAATGACAATTTTACCAGGTTTGAGTTTTCTTCTAATTACATTATATATATATATATATATATATGGCTGGACGAAATTCCCCCGGAAGTATGGAAGACCAGACAATTCGACGACATACTGCTCCGCCACTGCAACGCAGTATACAATCAAAATCCGATAGATAGATGGATGAAGGGATGCATACTCCCCTTCCCTAAAAAGGGGGACCTCGGATTAGCCAAAAACTACCGAGACATAACACTTACATCCATAGCTGCCAAAATCTACAATGCCCTACTACGAAACCGAATAGAACCCAAAATCGACAACATACTTAGAAAAAACCAAAATGGCTTCCGAAGAAATAGATCCACGACCTCACAAATATTAACCATCCGCAGAATCCTTGAAGGTGTACGGGCAAAGAACCTACAAGCGACATTAATATTTGTCGACTTTACCAAGGCTTTCGACTCTATTCACAGAGGAAAGATGGAACAAATCCTACTAGCGTACGGCATACCTAAAGAAACCGTAGCGGCAATAACGATTCTCTATAGAAACACTAAAGTAAAAGTCCGATCACCGGATGGAGACGCAGAATACTTTGACATTGTAGCAGGAGTACTACAAGGGGACACGCTGGCCCCGTACCTCTTTATCATTTGTCTAGACTACGTACTTAGAACATCGATTGACAAAATCAAAGAGAATGGCTTCGAACTGACGAAGAAAAGAAGCAGAAGATACCCCGCAACAACAATTACCGACGCCGACTACGCCGATGACATAGCGATACTGGCAAATACACCTGACCAAGCCGAAACTCTTCTGCATAGTTTGGAACGAGCAGCAGCAAGCATAGGCCTCTATGTTAATGCACACAAAACGGAATATATGTGCTATAACCAAACGGGGGACATCTCCACTCTCGAAGGAACCTCACTTAAACTAGTAGACAAATTCACGTACCTAGGAAGCAGCGTCGAATCAACCGAAAAGGACATCGAAACGAGGCTAACGAAAGCATGGACAGCTATCAATAAGCTATCGATTATATGGAAATCAGACCTAACCGATAAAATGAAACGCAGTTTCTTCCAGGCAGCGGTCACATCGATACTGCTATATGGCTGCACTACATGGACGCTAACAAAACGGCTGGAAAAGAAACTAGATGGCAATTACACAAGAATGCTGCGTGCAATTCTGAACAAGTCCTGGCAGCAACACCCCACAAGACACCAACTGTACGGCCACCTGCCCCCTATCACGAAAACTATTCAAGTTAGACGAACCAGACATGCAGGACACTGCTGGAGAAGCAGAGATGAACTCATAAGAGATGTACTCTTATGGATCCCCACACATGGCCGCGCAAAAGCAGGACGACCAGCTCGAACGTACATTCAGCAGCTATGTGAGGATACAGGATGTTGTCCTGAAGACCTACCTAGGGCGATGAACGATAGGGAGGAGTGGCGAGAGAAGGTCAGGGATATCCGTGCTACCAGCACGATATGATTATGATGATGATATTGACCTCCGAACTGGCCAAACATGCCATTCCAAAGACGCGGAAGTTGCATATTCCATTGGCGTGGGCGAATTTGGCTGACAATATGGGACAGGATTAAAATCCCACTGTACAGTCACAGACTGATGCACCGGAAGAGAGTGACCTGTGAACTGCATGACAGTTATTTCCGCTCGATGACGATCACACATGCCATTCCAATGACGGCGGAAGTGCATATTCCGATGGCCAGGTATGGGGAGATATTGAGTGGGCGTGAACTGTTATATAACTGAGAGTACAGGAAATTCAATCAGTTGGAGACAGGGTGCGGTAGAGAAAGTCAGCACCCAGCAGAGGGAGCCATCAGGCCCCCGATTAATGAGAGTTTGGAGATAGAAGAGTTGGAGAAATGATGCTGTAGAGCAGCCCAGGAGAACGGGAAAGAAACGCGGTTATGGCCAATAGAATGGGGGTCAATATGCTGCAGTTCTGTTCGGTCTCTAACTCCCTCTCACACACAACCCTTTCAATAAAGTGATATGTATATTTTTCTAAAAGACGGTGTCGCTCGTTATTATTGTGTCGTTGTTATGATTCTGCATGCATATGCAGATGTATATGTATTATGTGTTTGTTTAGTTGGTCATGGTTGTGACTACACAACACACACACACACACACACACACACACACACACACACACATATATATATATATATATATATATATATATATATATATATATATATATATATTCAATCCAAAAATAGTGACACAAGAAAACCTGGAGACAGTCCTCGCGGCTAAAGTACTGAAATACAACCTCGAAGTAAACGAGTTCGAACTCCAATTGCGATATTACTTTTACTTTCGGACTAATAAATTTAGGAAAGATATGAACCCCCAAGCAATGGATTACATAGTATCCCTGTCGTTTTTCAACAAGGATGATTTTAGCATGAAGTAATCCACGAAGGTTAATATGCCATTAAAAAACACCCCTCTCCCCCCAAAAAAGGAAAAAAAAAAAACAACTTATAAACATGAGACTGTAATAGATATATCGACTGATTTGTTCTGAAATATTTGATAAAAAAGGGAGATTGAGAAATAAATGTAAAGAACGAACTGAGATATCGATTAACAGAATGGATATATCGATAGAGATATGCCACCCACCATAACTATTTTGATGAAATCATTTCCCGTTGAATATCTAACGATTATTTTCTTGTGCCAGAATAAGAAAACCTTGATAAGCATTTGTTCATCCTCGTTAGCTATATTAGTTGTTAGAAGTAATTTATAAAACTCGTCACCGGAGGGTATCTAACGATATTGAATATGTTTTTTTTGCGACTATTAGGGAGAGTTAATCACACGACTCTTCATCTTATCAATCTCCACTGATATTCCTTTTGAAAATTTATCGTAAAGGAAATAAAGTGTTATCATCTGGGCATTTGCAAGAGCCTGGAATATTTTCCCCCAAATCAGATCGTGCATTTATCGAAGGATGCGTCTAAAATATATTTGGAAGAAATCAGTAAATTATATCTTGCGGCAAAGAACGGACAAGGACACCCACAATAACAGATCTATATTATTACCATTCGCTTTCTGTTTTTAGGAGTCTTGCTTACTGCAATACAACAAAAACGGCACAGCGTAGCGATACATTTGATACCGCAATACCTTGAAAGTGTTCTACCTTGAAGAATAAGAAATCCATGCGCCTTGGTTGAGACAGGGATACACTAGCAGTATACTTAAGCGAGGAGTAGGGTTTCGAACCCTGCCAATTTCAGGCTTTCAGTAGACAATACTTACTGCCTTAGAGTTTAACTATGGTCAAAGTTTTACTGTCTCAATACAACTCACCCTCAGCCACCGACTTCTAGTATCTATAAGATAAAAAAAGTTGGGAGTTTGTAGTAAGTTCAGATTGTAGAATACGGTCGGGACAAAACATCTAAGTGCTAGAGCTTAACACAACCGGCCGTTTGATCGGATCAGGCCTGTCCGACCGACCGTCTGGCCAAGTAGAATTAAAGTGGTGTATTGCAAGTCACTTGATCTCTCGGTTGCCGGATCAAGGACTGCTTAATCAGACAAATCCAGTCCTGAAGCATTACGGGTCGCCAACTATAACCAATAGGTGGCCTCGTTGCCGTGGGGGTTTACTCCTCTGAAGAAGTGCAGTCGGCATATTCTACAGCCCCAGCCAAACGAAGGAGCACTTTCTTGATACCTAAAAAAGCTAGAATACTCAAATTTCATAAAAGATCGGTTAATTGAATTAAATTCACGCTAATTAAGTAATAAAAGATGTGGTTTATCTTTATAAAATAAACTTAAAATTTTAAAGTTCACATGTTTTTTAGGTGTTTTCTGTTCTTTTTCGTTTGTTTCCTTATTCTAAATGAGTTTTTAAAAATTAAATTGTAAGAAGAAATACATTTTTAAATACTTTTGCAAGTTTTCTTTGTTTAATGGCATATTAACATTCATGGGGTTATCTAATGCCAACACCATCTTTGTAGAATAACAGCAGCGATACTATTTAACCCATTGCTGATGTGTTAGAGGGTTTATACCTTTCTTAATCCGATTGGAGTTCGAACTCACAATCCAATAATTTAGTTATTATGCTAAAGACACTTCCCCGACTCTTTAAATAATGATTTATTTTATACATAGGTTTCCTTTACTAAAAATAATGAAGCTTTATTTTTAAGACTTTGAAAACAGGAAAATTAAAGAAAATTATCGGGACCTATGGAAATTCTACAGAACTAAAAAAAAAATCAAGAGAACCTATTTAAGAAAGAAAGGATAGTTTGCAATTTATTACATGTAAATCCATTTACTGCTTTTGCAACAAATAATGCAAGAATGTACAGTAACAATGTATATAATCATCATCATCATCATGTCGTGCCGCTAGCACGGATTTCCCTAACTCTATCTCGCCATTCGTCTCTATCGTCCATCGATTCCGGCAGGTCTTCAAGACTACATTCTGTGTCCGTACAGAGCTGTTGGTGAGTTCTAGCTGGTCATCCAACACTTGCTCATCTGTGCGAAGAGGTCCATGGGAGAATATTTCTTCTTCTTCTTCTTCTTCTTCTTCTTCTTCTTCTTCTTCTTCTTCTTCTTCTTTTTCTTCTTCTTCTTCTTCTTCTTCTTCTTCTTCTTCTTCTTCTTCTTCTTCTTCTTCTTCTTATTATTATTATTATTATTTATTTATTTATTTATTTATTTTTCATATGTGGTTTTCATTTGATATTATTCTGTCTGCATTATTAATTCAAGGGTAAATAACTTTCTGGAAACTGCTGACAAATAAGACGTTTATTTTCTGCTGCAAAAACGTCCATAATCATTTTCTCCTTAAGTACTTAAAAGTTCGTTTTTATTTTATTTTATCTTAATTCATTTATTTCTTAAATTTTTTTTCAAGAAATACTAAAAAATAATTTAGAAAATATCCCGTTAAAGAGAAATATTCTGCAAAAGGCATATATTATTTCAATTAAGATCTCTATAATTCTGTAAGTTTACAATTGGTTAACTGATTTTAATGGCATTTCAAACCGTCAAGAGTTATTTTATACTTAATTCAGAGAATTGTGTTCAGGGAATAGAGACAGCATATTCTAAGCCCCATCGACAGGACTATGTGAAACTTTAAGGTGGTATAAATTGTTTCAATTAATGTATTGCCGAAAAACTAAGAAACTGAACAATACACAAGACATTTCGATCATAAATGATGAAAGTATATCTATTACCTGATTATATCTGATCCCGTAGCGTTACACTGCGTACATTTGTAGAAAGCCATAGAAGAACGTCGCTTATGAGTTCATATTCTCGTCATTTTTATACCTAATTACAAGCTAAAAACAAAAACAATTAAAACCATTCGAACCAGAATTAAATGCCGGGGTGATAGCAAATTGGTAACATACTGATATGCATGCAGAAACATAATCAACACAATAAAGACGAGCGGACACTCTTCTTTAGAAAAACATACCTCTCACTTTATTCGAAAGGGTTACGAAAAGGTTATTGTGTGAGAAGTGAGTTGGAGACTGAACAAAACTGCAACATATTGACCCCTAGCTCTTCTGGCTATAGCAGCAGTACTTTCTCATCCTGCGGGGCAGCTCAACCGGGGGCTCTGAGGGCCCAGCTCTTTGCTGGGTCTGGTTCTTACTGCTTCGAACTGCAACAACTGACTCCAAACCCTGTACTCCAACTAACTCGAACTTCCTGTAGCACCGGGTTATATAATTGTTTGTCGTCCACCTGCTTCAGTGAGCGTTGCATCTGCACTCAATTCAACCCGTCCACAGTCAAGGTTATCCCCTGATATCTTCGAGCGGATGCACCTGTTATTTACACAGGTGAATTTCTTATTTGACACCTCGGCCGGGTCGGAGGTCAATATGTTACAAATTTTGAAAAGAATTACTCAACGTTGCAATATTAAACCCTTTAAAAAGTGTCTGATTTGTTTTGGCACTTATTAACGCAACAAAAATATTCTTAGAATGTTTTCACGTGATATTTTTATAAGGATAAAATCAAAAAGAAATCTAATGAAAATATCAAAAATAATAAATTTCAATGTATCAGTATAAAACCATTATTTTTAAATGAAGATGTATTGTCAAATAAATTGAAAATTTCAAAACATTATGCACGAAACAAACAATACTCTACATTCAATGGAGGGTGTCCCTGTGGTGTAATGGTTAAAGCACTGGACTGCATAGTCATAGTACGTGAGTTTGAACTCCCGTCGTGATATTACGTTCTCTTTCGGACAAATACCCTTGGGAAAGGTATGAATCCCCTTATCCTCCCATCTATAGGTTAAATAGTACCACTACTGTTCTTCTGCTAAAGAAAACGATGGATTTGGCTCTAAATAACCCGAGAAGGTTGATATTCCATTTAATAACAAACAAACAAATGAACATTTAATGATTGAGATATAACTATTTAGTCGTTGGAAGCTGTCAGGCTTTTTCCTATATAATTATTCGGTGGTCAATCGTTCATTCTTTTTTCCACATAGATCCCTCTGAATCATCTAGCAATAGTCCCCTATCATACTTTTATCCCAACGTACCTGATATGTTATTTTCGTATTCTTGATATCCTAATAAAACCTGTCATCACGTCTTACCTCGTCACTTCAAGATTTCAAGCCAAGAAACGCAAGAAAAGATAAGATTGTTAGGATGAGAGGTTCTTCTACATCTTCCATACTCACTAGATTTAACATCGACAGATTTTCATTAGTTTTGACTACTGAAACATTTCGCTTGAGGCAGAACATTCAGAAACAAAGGAGTTGAAAATAATTTTTCTAGCATTTTTTTCTTCTGGAAAACCACCGGATCTCTTTGAAAGGGGAATTCGAAAAATTGCCTTCCCGTTGAAAATGAAGAGGATTACATTTTTGATTGAAGTTAAGTTACATTTGATTTTGTATTTTTTGTGCTAAAATGTAATTACTTTCGGAACATCCTAATATATATATATATATATATATATATATATATATATATTGAAATGAATAGTTCCACAAATGATTTTAAATTTGGTATTTAGTCTTTTATTTATTTATTTGTCATTCTTCCATATACTTGTATGACACATGTTTCGGATATTCCAGTTAGGCATTTGAATTTTTGACTGTGTTAAGGTTTTTTTATTGTAAAGATGGTTTTGATATATTGTTTTGAGACTGTTTAATTCCACATTTTATGCCTGTGATTGGGGAATTGTAGTTTATTGTCTGTGAAGATTTTTAGATGTTTTGTGAATGATCTTTTTCGTTCGTTTCCTTATTTTTAACTCAAATCTTTTTAAATGTGTTTTGTATGCGCTTGTATATATATATATATATATATATATGTGTGTGTGTGTGCTCTCTCTCTCTCTCTCTCTCTCTCTCTCTCTCTCTCTCTCTCTCTCTCTCTGTGTGTGCGCCTGTCCACAAGTATATATGTATATACGTTTATGTATACATACACTCTTGCACTCATATTTTCCCGGGCATTACGTAAATTTAATGTATGATAATGTGTTTGTCCCCATTCATAGATGTGTTTTTAAGCTCGTCGGTGTATGTATATGTGTATGCGTGTCTGTTTATGTGTGTACGCGCGTGTAGTTAGACTCTTTTTAATTTTGGTTTAAATCTATCAATGAATTTTTATTCTTTTCTTGAATAATGAGTAGTCATTGATCTAGTGTATTGGTATTATTTTAAAGTTTCTTTGCAGCATTCATAAAATCTTTTGATGCATAAAGTTTTCTATTTTCTGGTAATTTAATATTGCTTTTATGTCAAGAGACTTTATAGTACATTGTTTGTATGCTTCATATATAAATTTCCTTGCAGTTTGTACATTTGATTATGTAGACTGCATTTTTTGAATTGCAGCTAAAATATCACTTTATAATGAAAATTGTTTTCGGATATTTAAAGGTGAAGGATTTTCCTTCTGTGCTAATATAACATATTATTCATCTTTTATTTTTTTATTTTGGGACGATTTACGATATGATTTGGGACTACATACGATATGATTTGGGATGACATACGATATGATTTGGGATGACATACGATATGATTTGGGACGACATACGATATGATTTGGGATGACATACGATATGATTTGGGATGACATACGATATGATTTCCTCAAATTCAGATGATGTTAGTGTGTATTTTTATTTATTGTTGTCATTTACTTTGGATGATTTTTGTTTTTGTCTGATATGTTTTTTTCTATCATTGTTTTTAAGTTGTTCTAGATTCTTTGATATTTAAGTAAATAGCACTGGCTTGTTTTTGTCGTATGTTGAGACATACGAAAAGAGTTGTTCGTTTCTATGTTTTTTGGGGGATGGAGTTTCTAGTTCTAATGATATCTTTTTGCGAATTCGAATCCCTTATTTATTGACGTTGCCGTATATATTCTCCGGAGAAGGGTTACGTGTAATTCTTCTAAACCGTCTTGTTTGAGGTTTTTTGTTGCTAACTATGGTGCAACGTTCTAAGGCGTAATAGATGATTTTATGCAGCTTTTTTTTGGGGGGATGGCTCTTAAAATGGAAGAATTTTGGAGTGTCTGCGGGTTTGTGGTGAATGTCTGTGATAATTTGACCATTCTGGTTTTTAATGGAGATGTTTAAAAATAGCAATTCTTTAAAATTGTGTTCTATGGTCAATTTTATCTCAGGCTGTAGGTTTTTGTGTGAGTTATGTAAATCGTTAATGTTGCTACATGAGTATTTTCAAAATAGGAAGCAGTTATCTTGGAATATTTTCCATGATCTAATGAATTCTGCTCTTATCTAGTTGCTGTATTTTCCCCCAATTATTTCATATAGATTTTTTTTCTGTGGTTAGGGTGGCTTACGTTGATGCCATATTAGTTCCCACAGCTTTTCCTAGGGTTTGGATATAATTTTTGTCGAAGGGGAAAGGATTATTTCTATACCTTCAGTGATAAATATTTCGTTAAACCTTGAGTGGATATTTTTCTATCGAAAACGAGATGGCATTTTTTTCTAATTAATAGTGGATATTACTCCATAGACAACCAGTTTAAGTATTATACTAAACAAAACCAACAACATAAAACCCAAACTAATCAATCTATCAACATATAAAATAGACAAAAATCAGATTTATTTATTTAGAATTGGTCTCAAATTTTGTCCTACCCCAAAAAGTAATCAATGAGAATTAAAAAGAAATTCCAAGGAATTTAAACGAGAACCGAGATTGATAGAAAGATTCCATAACAAAGAAAATACAGAGAACTCCCCAGTAAAGCGCAAATCCAATTTCTTCCCGAACAAAGGTAATAATAGTGAGATAAACACATCTTTCGAAATGTACATAACAACCTCTCTTCAAACAAAGACAAGCCTTAAAAATTTAAGGGGAAAAATGACATGATTAAAAAAAGAAGCAGACAAGGGAAACGCTGTAGTTATTCTGAATAAAACATATTAGAGAACCAAAATCCAGAAAGTCCCATGGAATAAAACCAACAATACATTAATACAACAAACATAGACAATAATATCAAATCAAAAATTACAATATTCTGCACGATACACGATAAAAAATTAACTAAAAGAAAAGAAAAAAAAGCTTCTAAACGTTTGTAGTTTAAATGTATTTTTAAAGACTGGTGACATGTATTTGGTACCCAGAGAGCTTCTCATGCTCATTTCATATTACGTTGGAATGATGCTGATCAAGATGGCAAATTGATACCGCTATGGGTTGTAAATTGCAGAACAACAGGCTCATCAATTAAAAAGAACCCACCTGGAAGAATTTTTGCCAAAAAGTAGCAAAAATAGCACCAGGTAGGAATCTTAATCTTTTTGTCAACTTAAAAAAACATTGCTAGAACAAGTCATGATTGTAGCTGAAAAAGAATTGTAAAATATCAACTTGATCGAGCAACCTTAGCCATTTGCCTAAGTTCATTTATACCACATAAGTGACTTCTTAAAATGTGGGAAATAGTTCTGTATTCAGTATGCACAGCAGTAGCCTTCCAATAAAAGAAGCATTTCTTTATATACATCACCACCACCACCACCACCATCATCATCAAGGTAAATGGCATGGATTCCCAGGCATCACTCTTTTACTTGGTTTGTGCTCTACTCCTGTTATTATGTATCTATTCCTTCCTAGTTTGACAGGAAATTTGAAATGAGTTGCGTTTGAAGATGTAAGCCACTGAAATGGCAAATACGATCTCCATATCACACAGCACATTATTTCCATCTGGATGGGGGTAAAAAATAAAATAAAAAAACAAGCTTATATAATGAAGCCTCGTAATATGCAATATCCCCGACATCCATATGTGAATGCAATAATACCTAAAGAATTATGCATAAAATCACTGGAGATCACCAAGGAAAGATTCCGAGAATGTTTAGGCAGGGATAGTGAACAGGTTGAGGCAGTTTGAAAGATCACTTTTGCTTTTCTAATAAAGGTATCCAATAGAAGAGTTAATTTCTTAATAATCTATAATACAGAAAGACCACATATATGGGTATATTTGTTTGTGTATGCTATATATATACATATATAGTATGTAGCGAAAAATTAAGATACATCCACGAATTTACATCCGGCTAAAGCAACGCGCTGTGTTTGTAACTTCCCTTAAACAAACCCATACATAAACACATTAATACACAACTATAACCCACACAAGCATACGCACAGATCCACACTCACTTACAACCACACGTAAAGAATCATACAAAATCCCAACGGTTTTATGACTGTATTTTTTGTATTTTTCGATTTTCAATTCATTTCATTTTCTTAACTGCCTGATCATTGTTGCTTTGCAAAAAACTCCATGAAATCCAGGGGTCACAGTCTAAATTCCATGAATTAAATAAATATATATATATATATATTGGTGTGTGTGTGAATGTAAAAAAAATACATATATATATGTAAAAATATATATGTAAAAAATATCCTTGAGAAAAAGTAAATATTTCGAAATGAATTGGTATACTAAGAGATTTGCATAATTTTAAAGAAATATCTATTTCGTTCTTACATACGTATATGCTTCCACCTTCTTGCTTTCTTCAGAGAACATTTAATAATTTACCAGTGGCACAAGACCATCAGAATGGGGCACACTATGAGACTTGAACTCACTCGTGTAGATTTGTTAGTCGAATGATTTAGGTTCTGTATCGGTTAATATGGTGGTCACTGTTTTGTGTTACTTTTTTTCTCTGTGTGTGTATTTGTTCCTCTCTCTCTCTCTCTCTCTCTCTCTCTCTCTCTCTCTCTCTCTCTCTCTCTCTCTCTCTCTCTCTCTCTGGTTTGGGCTTGATAGTCCCTGTATGTGTTGTTATAGTTTGGGCTTGAGTTGTTTTTTTTTAAGTAATGTGGTTTAAAATTTACTGACAATTACTTTTTACAATTAATTTGTATATATATATATATATATGCATATGTTTATTTCCGTCTGTGGGTGTCTATAATCTGTTTTATTCAACGTACGCTTGACTTCATCTATGAAGTTTTATCTTTTATTTGAATGTGTAGTCGTTGGTTTGATATATGAGCATTGTTTTATACTCTCCGTGACTACATTCGTATAGGTGTTTAGTTACATTTAATTTTCAATTTTCTGGTTTTTTAATATAGCTTTTGTGGTGTGATATTCTTGAGTTGATCCTATGTGCACTTCTTTACATTTGTAACATTCGATTATGTAGACTACGTTTTTTGAGTTAAAGCCTAAGTCTAATTGGGGAATTCACTCTCAAGACAGACCAAAAGAAAGTCTAAGAAAGGGAAAAAGAGGAAGAGAAATCTAACACAAAACAGTGGCCTCTATATAAACCGATACAAAACCTGAAAAAAACATTCGACTACAAGAGTGAGTTCGGGTCTCATTGGGTGCCCCATTCATATGGCCTTTTGCTACATCCAAGCAAAAAAAAAAAAAACAAACTAGTTAATTACTAAATGATCTCTGACTAAAACAAGAAGCTGAAAGCATACAAATGTGTAAGAAATATACACACATATATATATATATATATATATATACAGAAACATGAAAGCGTGGGTAAATTATAGGATTCCTCGGTTGGGGAAATTGTTTAAGAACTACTTAGGGAATTAGAGGCTATGTCATGCTCCTGGCCTGGGGGCGTAAATAAGCAATGCTGAGTGTATATATATATATATATATATATAGTATAGAGAAGAAAAAGTATATATATATATATATATATATATATATGCTCATGTTCATTCTTTTCAATGAAAATTTAACATTCTATACCTTCAAGATGGATTTAATTTCAACATATCTTTATTATTTTAAATTGAACTAACATATTTTTCTTTGCATAGACATGCTGATATAGCTATTACAAACTTTTTTTCCTGCTGAAAAATCTTTTCTTACTTCCGCTAACAAATTAGCGCCAAAATATACTTTCTCTCCTACAGGGTGAAAAAAGACAAAAATCTTATACAGATACAAAATATAGCCCTGTAAATACTAAAATAATCATTCTGCCCTGTTATTTTGCTCATAGCTGATTGGTTTGGTTTGGTTTTATGGCTTATCAATCATTGTAGGTTATTTAATGCCAAATCCGGTTTATACATATACATCAGATCTATATGTAAGCATAAACCAAGAAAGTTAAATAGTTCCATGTTCACTAACAGTTCAATTAAATATCAAACATTTATTTACACACAGTTAAATAATCAAAAAGTTCCATTCATAACGGTTCACTTTAGCATAAGTCATTTGTTGGCACTCTGTTTAAATGTCAAATAGTTCTATTTGACCCATAGATAGGACCCTATCAGTTGCTATCACTCTGGGCTAAAGTGGACATTGGAGCAATGGCAATGAAGGGGTAGTCCGCATTTCCCAAAGCTCTGGCATTACTGGAGCTTCCTCATCAGATTGTTTAGGACATTTGTTGCAAAGATGCAGTCAGTGTATAGTAATTTACAAAGCTCTTTGCTTCGATGTGGCACAAGGCCGAATGAATGGGGCGCCTAATGAGACTCGAACTCACTCGTGTAGGTTTGCTAGTCTAGCTTGCTAACCGTTACACCACCAGAGGTGCCCTATGCAGTCAGTGTATTCTACAGCCCCAACTGAATGGGCGAGCCCATCACTTAAGGAAAAGAGATGCATTCATATCTTTCCTTCTGGGGCGAAAAGAAGTACAAACAGCTTCGTTCATAAATTATCCAATTCAGACGAACAAGAAATGCTGGACACTGCTGGATAAAGACAAACTCACAAGAGTCGCTCTTTCATAGACTCCTGTATTGAGATAACCCAATTTTGGTCGACCAGCAATGCGTTATATTCATCAGTTCAATCCAAACTCTGAATTAACAAAAAGCAATTACAAATAGGAACAGATGGCGACATTTAGTCATGTAAACTAATGCTATCGGCAAGCTTTTATTATATATATATTCTCCTTGACTTTTTAAAAATGTACGTTTCATGACGTGATTTTTTCCAATATTTTTCTGTATTGTCCAAACCATTATTTTAAGTTCATAATTCCAGACCTGAAGATGACATACGTGGTGCCTTCAATAAGTTTCCAGACTTTTTTGTATAGACATTTAAAATTGTCGTGGACCCTTGAAAGTTCACTATGTTATTGCTATACATCTTATGAGATGACTGACTAATTTATATGATTTCAGGTTTAAATCAACAGCTACAGCAGCAATTGGAATACACCCTAGTAAAAACTGATTGTCACAGCTGGTGAATTTCAAAAATGCAATCAGGACGTGAGGAAGAACGATATGCAATAAAATTCTGTTTTAAACTTGGAAAAAATGCCACAGAAACGTATGGAATGCTTCAGACTACTTTTGGAGCATCTTGCATGAATCGAGCATCAGTTTTTGAGTGGCATAAGAGATTCAAGGAGGGGGTGCCCGTGGTCTAATGGTTATCGTCGTAGGAAATGGACAAGAGTTCAAATCCTGGACGGGATTGATTGCATTTCACATAACACTAATACCCGTGGGAAAGGTATGAATCCAATTATTCTCCCTACAGCTATGGGTAAATAGTAGGGCAGATTAGATTCTTTAGCCTTGGTGAGGCAACTAGTCTAGGAGAAGGAAAACTCTGAATTCAAACCTGTTAAACTCCGCTAAAAAACTGACCTTGTGTCATATCCTGCCCGAGCGAGGGGTTGGTAAATATGATAAGAGATTCAAGGAAGGCAGGGAGTCTGTGAGGGATAATAAGAGGTGTGGGAGGAGTAAGAAAGTCAATACACCAGAGTTGATTGGCCAAAGGGTTAGGGTTAGGGTGAGAGTTACTATGTTGAGGTTTTTAGGGAGTTCAGCAAGAGATTCCGTCGGAAGAGGCCAGCACTCTTCAAGTCGTGTCAGTGGCATTTCCACCAGGACAATGCACCAGTCCACAACTCCATCCTTATCACAGACTATTTGACCAAGATGGGCATCAAGACAGTTCCTCAGCCTCCCTATAGTCCAGACCTTGCTCCCTGTGACTTTTGGTTATTCCCTAAGTTCAGAGGCTGTCGTTAGAAGAGAATTGAGGAGATGAAAGAGGCTGTGACGAAGGTCATTGACACGCTTACACAAAAGGACATCCATGGGGCCTTGGAGAAGTTGTTCGAACGGTAGAACAAGTGCATTGCAGCCGGAGGAGATTACTTCGAAGGGGACTAGAGTTTCATATGCGTACTATCAGTAAAAGTGCCCATACGAAAAAAAAGTCTGGAAACTTATTTAATGATCCTTGTAAAATACTTTCAACCTGTAATTTTCGTAATTTTATAAAGATAATTTTCGGATAAACGCGTCGGGGGACCGAAACTAATATTTAGTAATATAATTTTTTTTATCCATTTATATGAATTTTCTTTCCGTTTTCTTCTTTTTACAACATATATATATATATGTAATTGCTTGAAGTTGGAGAATCCTTTTATTGAATCAGTTTAAAATAATAAAACTAAACTAAATCGATCCTTTTGTCTGGCGCGTTTTCAGTAGTTAAACCGGAAATGATTAAAAGTAAAAAAGAGAATCCTCAACTTTCGAGAATTCCGCTAAGTTCTGCAATCAGACAAAGATTATCAAATTGTCTTCTCTGTCTGTACAAAGGGCAAAAAAGCATGGTAGCTATGGACTCTAAAATAGCCAGATGTACCTTGCATATCACCTTGTACAAGACAGAGAAACAATCATCAGAGTAATTGGTCAGGCATATATATTAATCAGACAAATGGTCACCAAGTACAAGAGTTGGCCATTGGCGACCACGTATCTGATTACAATTGTTAAAAACGCACCGGACAAAGGGGTCCTTGCCCAGTTGGCTGGGGCTGTAGAATACACTGACTGCTTCTCTGCCGAGAGGTAAGACCCCCACCCAACAAGTGTCCTAGATATAACTCTAATCAATCTGATAGTGAGGTTCTAGTGATGCTGGAGCTTTGGGAAATGCAGAGCACCCCTTCATTGCCATTGCTCCCAGTCCACTCTGACCCAGAAATGTAGCACCCGATAGGACCCTATCAATGTGTTAAATAGAACTAACTGCATACTAATGCTAAACTGACTTGTTTCCATTAGAAATGGTTGACTAAACTGAATAGCTTTAATAGAAATGTTTTTGACAATTAAACTGTACTTACATTTAAACAGTGTGCTTATGCTAAACTGAATTGTTTGAAATAGAACTGTTTTTGACATTGAAACTGAACTTACACTAAATTGTTTAATATAGAACTGCTTTGACATTTAGCGGCGTGTAAACAAAATCAGTACTTAAACTAAACTGAATTGCTGAATTAGAACTGTTTTGACAATTAAATTGTGTACTCATGCTAAACTGAATTGTTTAAAATAGAGCTGATTATTTGCATAAAAATGGATTCGGCGTTAAATAACCTACAAAGGTTGATATGCCATAAAACCAAACCAACATACTTACAACAAAAGGGTCCCGTTAGTTTTATCATTTTAAACTGACTCTAGAAAAGTATTTGCCAGATTTAAGTTACAAAATTTTGCTGTATGAAAAATTTGTTCAAATATATATATATATATATGTATATATATCAAATATATACACATATATATATATAAGGATAAAGTTGAGCAATCTTGGGAAAAGGAGTAATGCCCTTCTCTATACCTCGGTGTAGTAGCTATTGAGAAGGGAGCCTTTTGATCGCCCTCAACTACGGTTGCCAACTTTTTACTTTATTATATATATATATATATATATATATATATATATATATATATATATATATACATTTATATATGGAAAATAGGTTGATTTCCACACTAAACAAAGGAATTGTATTTTGTACAAAAATGTTTTTACATTTTTTTACAAATCAGTGCCTCCGTTTGAGAGGCCGCTTTTTAAAAAATTTCTTTGAGATGGCAGAAGATGATATTTGAATTGGATCAAGAATTTAGATGATTCAAAATTCAATATAATTTTCGAAATCTTTTTCTTCATAAATTATCAAAAATACATTTTTTGGTCAGATAGAATCATAAATAAATCAATCCACTTTTTATCGAATTTTAAATCTCATCAATTAAGTAATAAAATAGATAAACCGTCAGTAGATATAGACTAATACCTGTTTCTACTCAATTTTAGTTTCTTTACTCATCGCGTGTGAGGTGCCCGTAATGTAATGGTTATCGTCGCAGGATATGGACACGGCGATACGAGTTCAATTCCTGGACAAGACTGATTGCATTTCACATAGCACTAATACCCTTGGGAAAGGTATGAATCCAAATATTCTCCCTCCAGCTATGGGTAAATAGTAGGGCAGACTAGGTTCTTCAGCCTTGGTGAGGCAACTAGTCTAGGAGAAGGTCAATTTTTAAGCGGAGTTTAACAGGTTTGAATTCAGAGTTTTCCTTCTCCTAGACTAGTTGCCTCACCAAGACTGAAGAATCTAATCTGTCCTACTATTTACCCATAGCTGGAGGGAGAAATAATTGGATTAATACCTTTCCCAAGGGTATATATATATATATATATATATATATATATATATATATATATATATATATATATATATATCAATTATGACTATTGGTCATCAGTGGACTCAAGGTAATATTTCTAAGATAATTTACTATATATATAATTTAGAATATAAGAATTTTAGCACCCATCTATATTTTTCTAAATCAGACCTCTGGGCCTGCACATGTTTGCACTGCTGATACTTGATAACTGGCCATTCTATGACAAAAAAACCCCTATATTTTCCCTTTATTTGTAGTGTCTTTCAAAACAAATATCTTTAAAGCAGATGAAGCGCCCGAATCTTTGATGTTTATGTGAGTCATCTTGTTAGACTAATTAATGAGGGTTCCAGTCAGGACATTGAGCCGAATCGATGTCAAAGACAAAATAACCTGTACTGAGAGAATTTTTATAGTACAGAAATCGATTAACTTGAGAGAATATCTCTTCGGGTTGAGCCTCAAAATCCCAATCCCTGGAGTCGCCACTGATACACACACACACACACACACACACACACACACACACACATATATATATATATATATAGTTTTGTATGCTTATAAAGAGTTCTCAATATTGGTGACAGAACATGTTTTTACCAAACCCATCCACCACTGGCTGGAAATGGTCAATTTTAAAGCAGCGTTTAACAGGCGTGAATTTTGCTTTCCTTCTAGAGTGGTTGTCAAATCAATGTTAACGAGCCCTACTATTTACTCACTACTGGTGGGAGAATTGTTCGATTACCTTTCGTAATAGCCGTGTCCAATTCTTATGACGACAACTGTAACATCACGAATATCCATAGATCTAAGTGTGGATTGTGGAGACAGAAATTCCATGACTCTTGGTGACAGTTGCTTCCTCGCCTAGTATATCAATTATATATATATATATATATATATATATATATATATATATATATATATATATATAATACAAAATGTTGGTAATAATACCAAATTCGTAAAAACTAATGAAGCGCTCAATAGAAAAATTATATCACATCAACAGCATCAAGATGTTTCGCAGATGCAGAGACTTACTCAAAACCAAGAAGACTTCTATAACCATCTTTACACTAGAAAAATCACACCTACCTAAATGTCCAGCGTTTTTCATTTATCTCAACATTTTCTTGGATTACATAAGTCTGTGCCTTGAAGCTTACATTCTTATCTTAGGATTTTCCTAGGCATATACATTAATACAAAAAAAATACAGATTTGTGTGATTTGAATTTCGTCAAAAACGAGCAATGATTCAAAATCTCTCGATGAACTAACGGAACGTGGATTCTGCACAGTGTTTCTAATGTCAGGTGACGTATTTTATAGAAACGAACGCTGATTCATTGATCAAACGGCCAATTTTTCTTGTCATAAACAGCCAACTTTTCGTGTTATACAAATTTTTCAAATTTTTATATATCTTTACACTTTTTATACATCCATCTACACTTAACATCACTAATAAAATCCCTCACAGTCCTGATGATGGTTCAGCAGAAACGAAACGCTATAGTGTCGACTGACTGTTTCTCTATAAATCCCCACTTTCTATTTGGATTACTTTTTGTCAATTTTTCTTCACACACACACACACACACACACACACACACACACACACACACACACACATATATATATATATAACATTTTTCTATTCTGCGGTCTATTAGTTGATATTGAAACCAAGAGCGCTCAATAGAAATATGTCATGTGTGTGTGTGTATGTGTGTGTGTGTGTAAATGTTATATTTTTCTATTTAATGCTCTGTTACTTTTTACTAACATGGTATTATCATCAACTATTTGCATGAGTTGAATATGTATATGCAAAAAGAAACAATAAATTTATTCGTGGTTATATATATATATATATATATATATATATATATATATATATATATATATATATTAACAACAAATAAATGTATTTATTAGTTTCGAATCACAAAATGAAATTAAACTAATGTCTTCTGCGACATTTCAAAAACATCTCAAGTAAATTTGTTGCCTGACAAATCATTTTCGGTTCAATTGTGTTTGTCTTTATTTGCTTAGTTATTATGTTCAATTTCAACGGCTGAATGTCAAGTCTCAACCTGTAAATATTTCTTTAAGTAAAGAAAATCAATGGACGCTCTCATTTTGAGTAGAAATTTACGAAAGCCTTTCATACTGCAGGATTCTGAACCCCTTCCTTTATATGACCATATCCAATTCTGTATTGATAAATGATTAATGCTGCTTGAAACTCGACAAGTTGTCCGAAGATTCTGACAATCATTACCAATGAATTAGTATTTAATTTCCGGAGTGAGAAATATATCTTTCTAGATACTTTACTTTAATATTTTTTTATTTATCTTATCTCAAAGAATGACCTACATCTTCCTCGAATTTACGGATTGGATTCTTTTTAGGATATTTTTTCAAGACTATAGAAAAAAAAACTTTTTATACAGTGTGTTGAAAAGGCGAAATCTGTGTCATTTCGTCCCTTTTTTTACTTAAAGGTTTTACCGTCTGTGTTTTATAGCCTATTCTTATCTATCTATCTATCAATATATCTATCGATCGATCGATCGTCCTCGTGGTGTAATGGTTAAAGCGATGGACTGCGGAATTGTAGTAAGCGAGTTCGTACTTTAGTTGCGCTATTACGTTCACTTTCGGGCAAATGCCCTTTGAAAAGGTATGAACCCCCTTGTTCCCCCAGCTATGGGTTAAATAGTACCTCTGCTGTTCTTCTAGGAGAATAGCATTGACATTAAATAACCTACAAAGGTTGATATGCCATTAAACAAAGAAACCAAACCAAACCTATCTCCTAATCTGTTCATATCAAAGAATCTTTGAATCTATCAGTCTTCCATAGTCTCTTTCTTTCTTTCTTTTTCTGAATCTGTTCATAACTCTCTATATCTGAATCTATCTAAACCTATCCACCGTTTATTACGGCCCGAGAGACAATCTGGCATATAAATCGACCTCAAGATTTTTTGCTTAAGATTCTTATTTAGACCTTAATCTGCTGTATAGGTCAACACCGAAACATAGGCTACTGGTTGACCAAAACTTATTCAGTAGGCCTAAAGGAGAATTGTAGTTAGCGACCTTAGTCGAGGGGGACCCTAAGGCTCCCTTTTCGATAGCTACTACACCAAGGTGTAGGGGAGGACACTACTCCATTCCCTGGATTGCTCCACTTTACCCTTGATCAATACCTTATAATGCTGAGTGTTAAGCAAGGCGTCATCAAGTACCATTTCTTTAGTCTTTGGTATGACTCGACCTGGGATTGAACCCTGTTCTTCCGGACCATTAGCGAACACTCTACTAAGGAGAACAGACTATGTCAACTTGTAGCAAAAGCATGAAATAAGTTTATTTCAGTTTAACCTTATAAATGTGTACTCGTAAATACTTTTGAAATAACTGTAGGGTATGTTTAAATCCAGGTTTTAATCAATAGAATAAACTTCAAGTAACCTTTATTCAAATTGTTGTAGCATATAGATACAGTAGTAATGGCAATGTGTGTATATTCAGTCAACAACCATTATACTGCACTGAATTAGCATTATTTTAGGAGTGTATGCTGTTCTTAATTTTCTCTGAAATATGTTCACGACGAATGTTGACGACCTTAGTCGAGGGTAGCCCAAAGGCTCCCTTTTCAATAGCTACTACACTGAGATGAAGTGGAGAATGCTACTCAATTCTATAAATTGATCTACTTTACCCTTAATCCTAACCCTATAGTGCTGAGTGCTAAGCAAGGCGATATCAAGTACAATTTTTTGAGTCTTTGGTATGACTGTTCATATATATCTATGTGTTTATTTTTGTCTGTTCATACCTATCTATCTATCTATCTATCTATCTATCTATCTATCTATCCCATCTAGCCCTAGTAATAGTGTCTAGAATACACTAGCGGCATTTCCTAGAGAAGACTAAGCCCCCTCCCCAACAAAAGGTGTCCTGATTATGCCACTAAACTGCATCCGATGGGGGAGCATCACTTCTGGAGCGTTGGAGAGTGTGGAGTCACCTCTTTATTACCATTACTTCCAAGTCCACTCAGACAACGTGTGTTAGTATATGTTAAATATTTAATCTACTAATTATATATTTTTCAATTCTATTTCAATGAAAGTAATTATTTTTTTTAATAATAATAATTCTTGAAAGATGACATTAACATGAATTTAATAATGCATATAGAAATTATAATAATAAGTAAAGTTGACGATCTTAGTCGAGGGTAACTTGAAGGCTCCCTTTTCGATAGCTACTACACCGAGATTTAGGAGAAGGCACTACTCCATTCACTTGATTGCTACACTTTACCCTTTATCCCTATCTTATAATGATGAGTCTGTGCTTCTCCAGCAGTGTCCTGCATGTCTGTCTGCATTTCAGACATGCAGGACACTGCTGGAGAAGCAGAGATGAACTCATAAGAGATGTACTCTTATGGATCCCCACACATGGCCGCGCAAAAGCAGGACGACCAGCACGAACGTACATTCAGCAGCTATGTGAGGATACGGGATGTTGTCCTGAAGACCTACCTAGGGCGATGAACGATAGGGAGGAGTGGCGAGAGAGGGTCAGGGATATCCGTGCTACCAGCGCGATATGATGATGATGATGATGATAATGATGAGTGTTAAGCAAGGAGGAATCAAGTATCATTTTTGAGTCTTTGGTATGACTCGACCTGGAATTGAACCCCAGTCTCCAGGATCATTGGCGAACACTCTACTCAACAGGGACCTGCAACGTTCTGGTTAGTGCTTACAGTGATTGCATCAGCTATTAAAAACGGCGTGTGATATAGCGTTAAGATGAAATTTATTTTGAATGACAGTTTTATTATTTTATATTAATCCTTGAGTTAATTTGTTAAATATGTTGACGACGAATGTTGACGACCTTAGTCGACAGTAGCCCAAAGGCTCCCTTTTCAATAGCTACTACACTGAGATGAAGTGGAGAATGGTATAAACGTTTTCGATTTTGTTAAATCTTTCTTTAGGAAGCTTTACTTGGATATTAATTGTATATACGAACACTCAAAAAATATGTCGATATCTAATTTAATCTTTAATTACTGTAAATTATCTTTAATTACACCTACAAAATCACAGCAGCGTTATTTCCTTATGACAGCATATTTTTCACAATACGATTCTTTCGTAGGCTTTTTTTCTCTTATTGATAGACGCAACTCTCAGAGATGAGTTTTAGTTGTTTCCTGATTGAACGATTTGATCCAAGCCGTTGACCTATGAGGTTCTTCCACCTAATATCTGTTGAAGCACAATTCGACCCAACTTTGGATTCATCCATCTAATTTCAATTTCGCAATGCTGCATCCAAAGATTTCCGTCGCTATTTGTGTGTCTCAAATAATACTCTTCACCTTCAGAGACTCTTTAGTCTGTGACAAGCCGGGGCAGGATATCTGATTGGTTATGGGTGAGAGAAAAATTTCCCCTTCTTCAGTTTCTCAAGTTTTAGTTCAGTAAATGTTCAACAAACCAATTCTATCTTGACCAGGCTCATGTGGGATTAACTATAGGAAAAAATACATATCACTTTATTGAAAGGGTTGTGTGTGAGATGGAGTTGGTGACCGAACAGAACTGCAACATATTGACCCTCACTCTATTGGCCATCAGTGTTTCTTTCCCGTTCTCATGGGCTGCTCAACCGAGGGCCTGCGGGCCTAGCCTCTCTGGGTACTGGTTTTCTCTACCGCATCTTACCACCAACTCGTCTGATCCCCAACTGATTGAATTTCCTGTGCACAGAGTTATATAATAGTTCAACGTCCACCTTCTTCTTGTGGGCGTCACAATTTTGCACTCATTCAACCTGTCCACGGTCAAGGCTATAATATCCTGATATTCCTCGACCGGATGCACCTGTTATTTATACTGGTGCATTTCCTATTTTGACAACCCGGCCGGGTCGTAGATCAGTATACAACACCGCCAGATTATATATTCATAAATAAAAATTGGATAAACAGCGCTCTGAACTGCCGAATCGTTTCGGCAAAAATATGTCTGAGTCAACGCAGAAATAAAAGACAAAAAGATAAAATCAGTCGTTACGACTGTTCCCTACTTAACCAACATAGATATAAGCAATAAATATATGATAACTGTTAGAAACGAATTTGATACTTTTCAGGAGACTTCTAAAGCAATGCTCCAAATGAAAAATATGAAAACTTTGCTACCGCTCATATGTAGGCAGCAGCAGAGTGCATACCAACGAAACCATGAGCTAAATATAGAGTTCCATAGGAGTCACAAGAAGTGAGAAAACAAGGAAATAACTGAAAAAAGGAAACAACTGAAAAATAAGGGAAAAAAGGAAATAACTGAAAAAAGTATCCTTACTCAAAAAATGAAGTCAACAAATGCCAACGTGCAGAAACTTACCAACACATACCAAAAAGAACAATTAGAATACTGTTATGGGGACATATCCTACCATACCCCAAAATAGACTCGTCCAACCTAAATATATTCTCCGAGCTTAGCTCGCTCGGGGGAGACAACTTCTCGTTCTTCATGGAGCAAATGTGGTATTTTGGTGGTAGCAGCGCGCATGGCGATGGATGAATGGTTATATATTGTATTGTTGAATGGGTCGGTGAATGTGGCTAGCTAGATCCCCTTAGTAAAACATAGTCAATGCAAGACCGCACCCTTCCCCTTCCCCCCAAAACTTAAGGCCTTGTGCCTTCCTGTAAATATCACAGGAAATAAAGGGAGACAACTTCTCGTTCCTTACGAGACATTTGACAGACGGACTGCAAGCCGAGCACGGCTAGTACTTCTTTTGTATGACTTCCTTTTTTTGCTTATACAATAACGTTTACCTATCACCCGTTGTTTGAGTTGTTCTTCCACCGGTCTTATCTAAACACCACAACAAATACATTTAAGGCTACAATTATAAAATTATAGATTAAGTAGAAGATAGACATTCACGAATATCATGAGAGGCAGTAAAAGAGGTAAGTGAAAGGAAAATCACATCGAGAGGAAAAGAAGAAAGACATCACAAATGGAAAGAACATTTTAAGAATCTTCTTGATAACCCTCCTGAAATCCCAAACAAACCTATCCAAAAGATTATTAATGGCCAACTAGACGTCGAAATTGAACAGTTTAGGTAGGGATAACTTTATTGGAAGAAAATAAAAACAAACTGTAGATCTCTATGAAATGCCCTCTGATGTTTAGAAGTCAAGAAAATTTGACGATATTCTTCAATGATTATTCAATGCAGTCTATAAACAAATCTCAGTTGAGAAATAAACGAAAGGTTGAATCCTTCCCCCACCCCCACCCAAGAAAGCGATCTCAAAATCACTAAGAACTACAGCGGCATAACGCTTAGAGCTAAAACTGCTAAGGTTTATAATGCCCTGCTTCTCAATCAAATGTGACCCGAAATCAAGAAAATATTTTGAAAAAATCAAAACAGTCTTCGAAGAAACCGATCCACAACCACACAGGTTATGACATAGTGTTATATATCGACCCTCAACCGAGACATCAATCAAGAGATACACCTGTGTAAATTAGCGGAAGAACAGCGGAAGCAGGTGTACGTTAAACAATAATATAACCAGGTGCACAGACGGTTCGAGTTGTGATGTCTTTCAGTTGGAGACAAGATGCCGAAGTGAGAGCCAGCGGCAGACAGAGGGCTTTGGGCCTTCACTGACCCACGGTTGAGCAACCCCAGCCAAGATGAGGAAGAAGTGCTGCTATGGTTAGAAGAACTTGGGTCAATATAGCAGTCTATCCCTGTCTCCAGCTCATCTCTCACGCGCTACAAACATCACCCTTTCGAGAATAAAGCGTGAGATATATATTTTTATAAAGAAGTGTGTTCGTTCGTTCGTTCGTTCATTGATGTTCGTATATCATGTTTGATTATGTCTCTGCTTATATTTGCATTACGGCTATATAACAATAGAAGGAATACGAGAAAAGGCAACACGGCTGCTTGTGGGTATTTGGTTCCTCTCATAGAGTAAAGATGGGTCAAATACTATTTGCATATGATCTTCCAACAGAAATTGTTAGCGTCATAATGCCTTACAAAAGCACAAAATCAATTGTTCGCTCATCTGATGGAGACACTGACTTCTTCGACGTTATCATTGGAGTCTTACAAGAAAATACTTTTGCATCATATTTTTATACTCTGTTTAGACTGCGTACTTCGAAAATTCATAGATCTGATAAAAGAAAATGGTTCCACATAGAAAAAGCCAAGAAGTAGACGATAGTCCTCAAAACTATACCAGGCGCAAACTACGCAGATGACCCAGCGCTTCACACAAATACACCTGGACAGGAAAAACCCCTACTGCATAACCAACAGCAAGCATCAGAAAACATTGGTCTCTCCGTGAATGCCTATGAAATGGAGTTTGTGTGTTTTAAATAAAAAAGAGCTTCTCAATTTTAAGTGGCAAGCCTATAAAATTAGTAGAACAGTTCATATACCTCGGCAGCAGCATCTCATCTACTGAAAGTAATGTCTATACACGCTTAGCAAAGGTGTAGAATACTAGTGACAGACTATCATATAGGAACCTAATCTATCAGATAAAATAAAACAAGATTTCTTCCAAGTAGTAGCTGTGTGCATACTACTATATGGATGCACTGCATGGACACTGACAAAACGTAGAGAGAAAAGAATTTTGTGCTCTGTCTTGAACAAATCCTAGATGCAGCATCCACACAAAACAGCAACCACGCGGCTACCTGCCTCCCATCTTAAAAACTCTCGAAGTGTGACGAACAAGATATGCGAGACACCGTTGGAGAAGGAAGTACGAACTCATAAGTGATGTTTTTCTAAGACTCCTATATATGGAAGTGCCAGTGTTGCCCCCCAACAAGAACTTATCTGCAACATCTCTGTGTGGATATAGGATGTAATTTGGAAGACCTGACAGAAGAGATTGATGATAGGGAGGGATGGAGAGAGAGAGAGAGAGTCAGGGAAATCCGTGCTGTCAAAGACACTTGATGATGATGATTGATATACCATTAAATCAGATAATCTAATCTATTCCTTCAAATATAAACAACATTGTTGTTAGTTTATGACGAAGGCTAACTTGCAAAAAACTGTATCATTCAGTACTCAGTTTGAATTGTATAATGTTCCATCCAAAACTGTCTGTTGCAACTTGTCTCAAAATATTATGAGAATCTGATGAAAAGATAAATGTGAAGAAATTTTCGACAGTATTGTCGTAAGCCGTTTTCTTTTCTTTGCTTCGAGCTGACAAAGAAAAGAAGCAGAAGGTACCCCGCAAAAACAATTACCGACGGCGACTACGCCGATGACATAGCGATACTGGCCAATACACCCAACCAAGCCGAAACACTACTGCATAGTTTGGAACGAGCTGCCACAGGCATTGGCTTCCATGTCAATGCATACAAAACGGAATATATGTGCTATAATCAAACAGGCGACATCACCACACTAGACGGAACCCCTCTGAAACTAGTAGACAAATTCACCTACCTAGGAAGCAGTGTCTCATCAATTGAAAAGGACATCGACACGCGGCTAACGAAGGCATGGACAGCTATCGACAGGCTCTCGATCATATGGAAATCAGACCTGACCGATAAAATGAAACGCAGTTTCTTCCAGGCAGCGGTCGTATCGATACTGCTGTATGGATGCACTACTTGGACGCTAACTAAACGACTGGAAAAGAAGCTAGACGGCAATTACACAAGAATGCTGCGAGCAATATTGAACAAGTCCTGGCGGCAACACCCCTCAAGGCACCAACTATACGGCCACCTGCTTCCCATCACGAAAACTATTCAAACTAGACGAACCAGACATGCAGGACTCTGCTTGAGAAGCAGGGACGAGCTCATAAGTGATGTACTCCTATGTACCCCCACATATGACCGGGAAAAAGCAGGACGACCGGCTCGAACATACATTCAGCAGTTATGTGAGGATACGGGATGTAGCCCTGAAGACATACCAGAGGCGATGAACGATAGGGAGAAGTGGCGAGAGAGGGTCAGGGATACCCGTGCTAGCGGCACGACATGATGATGATTGTTGTAAGATTATTAGACATATCGAAATAATTCATTAAGTTGTTCAGAAAATACAATCCTATTTTCGAAGAGATTGATGATAGGGACGGATGGAGAGAGAGAGAGAGAGAGAGAGAGAGAGAGAGAGTCAGGGAAATCCGTGCTGTCAATGATAGTTGATGATGATGATGATGATGATGTATAAACAAGATCTGGCAATTAATAACCATCAAGGATTAATATGCCATTAAATCAGATAATCTAATCTATTCCTTCAAATATAAACAACATTGTTGTTAGTTTAAGACGAAGACAAACTAGCAAAAACTATATCATTCAGTACTCAGTTTAAATTGTATACTGTTCCATCCAAAACTGTCTGTTGCAACTTGCCACAAAATATTGTGAGAATTTGATGGAAAGACAAAGAAATTTTCGACAGTATTGTTGTAAGATTATTAGACATATCGAAATAATTTAAGTTGTTCAGAAAATACAATCCTATTTTCGAATAAATATTAGACCAGAATTAAAGAATTTAGCTAGTGTTTTAATCTGTCCCAGAATTGTAAAATAATTTGGGACACGCGAGTTAAAAAGAGAAATGCGTCAGCAGGAAATCAACAACAAGTTCTGATTGGTTGAAGGAAACTCAAATGAAAACGCCATAAGGCTGTGAATGCGGGAAAGAAAACAGAAAAAAGATTTAGTTGGCGGCCGGAGATAAAGACATTCAGTTGGACACAAGAGACGACAATATGAAGACAGCTGAAAGTTGCG